>JACEII010000032.1:2246675-2280231 GCA_014332785.1 Antheraea mylitta
TTGTCAGCCATACAAAAGCGGATGTACCTTTTATACAAAGAAGAAAACTTTTCCCAAGAAATAATTTAAGTCTCCATTAACACAGGTGAAACTGAGAGCCTAAATTAACATGTATAATATTCTAACGGTCTCGGTGGACACTGTTCCGCCCAAATAATAATAAAACAAAACCTAGAATCATACCGCAGCACCACAAAATTAGGTCCAGTTGTGAATCTCAACTATTCTTGAAACCAAGGGAGCACCTGCAAACGTGGCTTGACTTGTTCCGACATTTCCAACAATTGTCGTTACATTTTAACCAATTTGCACAACACCAGGACAATTTATGTACTTAAATCTTCCTTGTGTATCCTTTTAGCTACTAGCGAAAATCGCATGAAAATCCGTTGAGTAGTATTTTGAGTTTATCGCGAACAGACATACACGCAGCAGGGGACCTCGTTTTATAATAGTGATAATGCTTGGATAATATATGTTACATAGTTGGATGATATTTATTTTTATGAGATTTTTAGGGAAATAATCATATCTGTACAATAAAAAAAAAAAACAATCTGTACTATGCACTGTGATTATAACTCCCTTAACTATTCTATCGTTTCCTTCGCTTCCATGACCATAATATAAACGTCATCGGTCAGATTGTAGGGCAGTTATGTATAAGACTAGAGAAACGTCGCAATTTCGTATTCAAATGTAAGACAATTTTAATTTGGTTTTAGGAGGCGAAATAGAACTCATTTGTTTCTCTGAAAGAAACGACAATAAAAGTTTATTGTACACCTCTCAATTTATACAATCTAATAAAACACAAAATTAATCTCACAAAAAAAAAATTCAGCATGTGTTCTTCGTCTTAGACCAGATGACAGACTGTTTGACAAACGTTGAACAAACAATGCACGCGCATATTCATCTTAAAGAAATAATTCTCTTTACACACATAATCGACTAACTATCCCTCGGTTACAATATCTTTTAGAATTGTCTATTTTTTGTGAGAAATCTTTTTTTTCACAGATTACAGTGAAACGAAACTGATAAACATAGTGAATTCGGAACTGGCAGACACGCTAGGGAACCTCGCGAGCCGGAGTTGCGGGGAAGCCCTCAACCCGCGCGGGGAGTTCCCCGCATTACACGCGACGGAACTAGCCACCCTCAGCCAGAGCGAGGTCGCTGCACTCCTGTTGACGACTGTTGAGAGGTTACCAGGTACTCCATACTGTCTATTTGCCTCTAAACTAACTCAACTTATGATCAGGGTTGCCAGGTGAAGTATGAAACAATACCAAAAAATAATCTTTGTCTCTAAACTAACAAGATGTAGGATTGCCAGATGAACTTTACAAAATTACCAAAAACAAAACAGAAACTATATATGATCAGTAATAAAAAAATTGAGAGATGAACAGGTTCTGGAAAATATTGTTAAGTATGTAGTCCGGTGAAGCTGTTAATACCTTGCTAGGTCAATAGCGTAGTCAGTTCGAGAAAAAAAAACCTCGTTAAGCAACTCGACGTATGATTAGGGTTGCCAGATGAACTTATCAAAGATAAAAATAAAATAGAAATGAAATAGAATACGTTAATTCAAAAATCGAGAAGTTACCAGATACTGGAGTCTATTTTCCTCTAAATAACTCAATTTACCCCTGATATTTTAAGAACCGGGTCTTAAAATGGTGATCCAGTGTTCTTAAATATACCAGATATATATTTTTTTTAATTATAATTTTACATTAAATAGTCTATTATCGCTCAGGTTTTTCAAATTTAGTAATCAATACGTTTTTTTTATTCGTATGATTTCCAGGTGAAAAATCTAAATCTAAAAATAACGTACATAGATTTAATTAAAAGTGAAATTCATCACTAGTTGGTTCCTGTAGTTCTTGTAAAATCATTTTGTTATTTGGTGATAACTAGATGTTATATTCTCTGGATTTTAAGCGGCTTTTTTATTCGTCTTCTCTGCTTAGCACCTACTGAAATGCGTACTGATATCTAATTTATATAATAGTCTGAAAATACCTTTATGCAGTAGAAATATTTGCAAAATCGGTTCAAGTGTTAAATTAGACACAGGTTTGTTCTGTAGAACCTAATTTTTTTTTTTTTTTTTTATTTATTTAACATATAGAATCAACAACAGTAACATAAAATAAAAAACTAAAAAACATACATGCGAATACTTAAAAATTATTTATGTCACTATTTACAGTTGACTACAGCATTTATGAATAAAGATACGATGCGGAAGACAATAAAAGTAAAAGAAACAATTATGAAAAAAATAATTTAGGAAGATAATAAAATAAAACAATTCGATAATCTATAACTTAAAAATTAAGGAAAAAAGATCCTGCAGAAAGTAATTTAATAAAAAACTAATTTTAGATCTGAAATTAGATAGGGAATTACTGAATAAGTCTATGGTGTGATCTTTTTTAACAAGGTCGTTATATTGTCGAGAAAGTCTGGGAACGATGGAGAAATGACCTAAATTGGTTCTGTAGCTTTTGTGACCAAATAAAGAGACAGGAAATCTAGGTAGTCTGGAAGGCACATTAATATTAAATCGATTCAAAAGTTCTGAATTGTCAATGTGGTTATTGAAAAGTTTGTATAAAAAGGTAATGTTCAGCATAATTCTTCTATTGTATAAAGATTCCTTTGATATTGTGATGATATTTACACATGTCTTAATTAAGCCTTGTTTAAGTTTTGGTAATTTATTAATTCTTTTTTTTTCAACAGAAACATGTCACAAATACTACAGTGATTATCAATTTTACAAAGTTGTCGATGCTGTCATCCAATGTCTCCACATCGCGAATTCATTCTTCGAGACTCACAAACCTTGGGAGCTGAGAAGGAACTCGGAAGCCCAAAGGGATCTGGATGTGATCCTCCACATCACCTTGGAAACTTTGAGGATATGTGCCATAATTCTGCAGCCGGTGGTGCCAGAATTATGTGGGAATTTATTGGATAAACTACTAATACCGGAGGGCAGTCGAAGCTGGCAACACTGTGAGGTCCCCTCGTGGAGGATAGAGGGCGCTATATACGAAACTAAGAACATCAAAAGTGGGAAGTTTATGTTATTCCAAAGGATTTACAAGGACAAAAAGAATGTGCAAAAGAAGAAAATCAGTGTTTAATAAAATTTTGTTGAAGAAGTTTGTTGTTTTAATCCAAGGCTTAAATCATATGGGCTATGTGTGGAATTTTTGGCGGGTTCATGGAATATCATGTATTGTGTGTTGTTTGACTCCATTTTGTAATATTATATTCACTATAGCTGAATTTACTATCGACAAAGATTCGGAGTAGGCATTAGGAGTACATCCTTACCTTACATATGAGTCGTATAGAATCTAAGGTGGCCATCTCACTTTTTGGCACTTTTCGAGTTAATGATGCCTAAAAATCAGTATATAGAAACTTACCAGCTCGCTCATGTATTTCTTAACCAAACGACCAATTTGCTAGTTATATGGACATAAAATCTCGATTTGGTTGCCAAAACGGCAATATTTCATTGGGTCAGTGTCAAAAGCAACGTTAATATACGCTTAACCATCAGAGCAATACATTCAATCGCGTGACAATGCGATAATAGCTTTTTGTATGAGTTTACGCTGACAGTTTTAGCCGTTTTATTAAATATGAAATAAAATGACCACAAATTAACAACTTCCTTGAAATCGTAACTATGGACTATCACTCCACCGTTGCAAATACTTGTTATTCAAGACAACGCCTACGAAGTCCAGAAAAATGAAAAAAATATGTTGCTAAAAATCCTGCATAGGGTTGCTAGTTAAAGATTTTTTTAAGTGTTGTGATTTTATTTTAATTGGCGAGAATTACGTCGCGACTATTTCTGAATAGTAACTACTAATAGCAATGAATGTCTTTACTGAAACTAACACCGTTCACTGCTATGCGTTTTATTCACATGATTATTTATGCGGCTATTGGTATTTAACATTTACAATATACTAACATAGTAATTATGAAGGGAGACGAAGGTAGTAGTTATTTATAGAAATATAATCTTAATTTTTTTTTTTTAAACTTTCCACCAGTCTCCTTTTGTTATTTTATTATGCTTACTCATTACTATTTTGTAATAACTGGTTACACGCGTATAATAGGCTGATAAAAAGATATTAAGTGGCATGAATCCAATAAAATTTTTTTTTTTTAAGTTAACGATGTCTTTCCGTGCAAACAAATTGTTACTTAAATTTTCATACAAAGATCATCTACTTATACACCATTACAGGTAAATGTTCGGATTGAATGTATCATACAAATATTAGAACAATACTTTGAGTTGTAGAATTTAAACAAACGTTTGTTCGTTTATATACCTTAATTGTCGGAGGTGTGCTTGTTATTATTGAGCAAGAAAACTCTAAATCAGGTGACTTTGATATATAGAAAAATGGCTGTGTATGCATACGTCTTTTTTTATAATTTCTATTATACTAAATATAGTTGCTTATTTTTTGGACTAAATAATTACTATTTTAATACATTATCAATGTCTTTGTGAATGTTTTTGATTATTGGTTTTTATTTTAACAAGGGTTTTTTAAATAATATTTCATTGTGTATTCCAATTGTATGTTGTTTGTAATAACTAATATAATATGTACCACCTATTAATATAATATGTATCTACCACTTGTGGGTGATAGAGCCACGCTAAAGCTATTACTGGCTTCAGCATGATTAGGTCTGTTCGCCCGAAGCAATACCACCTTCTCACAGACACCCTACGTGAAGTAACAGTGCTTGCATTGTTGCGTTTCGTTCGGTCAGTGAAAGCGCCGGGGACTCACCTGTCCTCTTTCCTTACCACCCCCCCACACAACACAGGTTGGCAACGCATCTGCGACTCCCCTGGTGTTGCAAGGGTCTATGGACGGTGGTGATCACTTACGATTAGGTGACCCACCTGTTCGTTTGCCTCGTATGATATAAAAAAATATACATATTTTATTACCTTCGTACATAAATCATTTCTATACATATTTGAACTTTTTGCTTAATTTCTCATCTTGGACAACCCTAAAACTAAAGTTGCTATATTTACACAACTTCGTGCCAAAGGTGGCCATCTTTATCGACGTTGGAGTCAAAAACGGCTATTACCAATACTTAGATACAGTGACGGCCGTTTTGAAATTATAATTTCGAATAATTCTATGATTTACAGTCACAAGTAGATATTGTACTGTTGCATGTCATAATTGATCTCTACTGCAAGCAGTGTTAAATCCCGATTTACACAGTAATTGCCCACAATTAATAGAATCGTTTTTTTCGTTTACTCAAAAGTTAGTAAAAATGAGATGACCACCTTTGATTCTATACGACTTAAATGTTCTTGGGTTGCCCGTTTGTCGAAAGAGAGTTGCTTGTCGGGTCACAATTACTGTATTTGTTACAATGATGTTGTACAACCTGAATGAACAATCCAAGTATTTAAGTATAATTTTAATTCAGACTAGCTGTGGCCGCGACTTCGCCCGTGTGGAACTTGATGTAAAAAAATGGTAATGTCAATTTACGTGATATTTTTAAGTAATAATTTCATAAGAGAACATTGATGAATTGAATTATTCTATATATAGAGTTGCTATACAAGCCGAACGATTAAGCCGTTCGCGTTCTATATCGTTTGTTCCGCGCTCACGCTTGCACCGAGCACTCAGGCGGAAAGCGGCGTCCGTCGATTTACAAAATATTTAAAAATCATGATAATCATTCGTTTACTGCGTCTTAGATATTAATTACATTTACTTACCTACTCTTTTCTAGTACTTATCTCAAACTGTAATTCACAGTAGCTTTTGACGAAGTGAACCACTTTTAATGAAACAAAAACTAGATTTTACTCGAAGATTTGTCTTATAGTACAGTACTGTATTAATGATGCGTGTTCAAAAAAACAGACAAAAATCAAAGTACAGACACGTTAGATTTACATTATATGTATAGATGTGCTGATGCGCACATAACAGGTAAGGTGACATGATACAACAAATGAAATAAAACAACACAATTCTATTATCGGAGTCAATTTATTTACGAATACGCTTATCGAATAGTAATATTTGCATCAAAATACTGTAACAACGGACTAACAGTATTATGAAAGCCAACTCCTTTACCCTATACAAGCGAATTACAGAGCGCGTCCGCCGCGACACCTACCACGATACACAATATCAACTTCAATCAGTTACCAACATCGACAGAGGGCGCCACGCGTTAACAATACGCCTCTCCTCAGCCACGATCAAAATTCACAAATTTAATTCCCATTTATTTTATCAGAAATACAGATTAATTCTGACAAAATCGATCAGGAACATCTATTCTCCATATAGTAATCTTAATCAATAATTTTATACACCGAAATATAAAAGAAAAATTGCCTTAAAAGCAAACCAAATAATTTATTAACCCTAAAGATATAAACAAGCCAATCTCAGTAAACAAATGACCTTGATTTGGCATACGGACAGATCATATAGGTCGTATTTATATACATTTGACACAATCTGTATGTAGTGTCAAAACTGACACATGCCAAATTGGCATCTGTCAAACGTGACATATATAATCTGTGTGTGATGTAAAATCAAGGTTGGGTGTTCACTGAGATGCGTCAACATAGTACGCCCTCTGCCTTCCATACATAGAAATGCATCAAATGAGTATGCCACAGGTATGGACCGAAATATGGAGAAAATAACAATATTTTATATAAAAATTCGGTGGCATTCCCTATACACTTTTAAATGCTTACAACAATAGTTTTCCTCAAATTCCTTATTCATAAACGTTGAATTATCTAAAAAAATAAATTTTTAAGCTTATTTAACTTTAGCGGTCGTGTGGTTGACGAGTCTAGAATAATAGTAATAAGTTAGTAACAATACCACTTAAAAATATACCTGAATAACACGTCACTACAACCTTCTTCACTTCAATATAATTAAAACTGTTTAATGCTGTTGACATAAAACAACGTTTATAAATAATGATACAGTATATCTACGCACCCAAAAAAGCAAACCGTATTATTTGAGCTCTGTCAAAAATGAGGATAAAAACTCTCCTCAGGACCGACAATATTTCACAATTTCATTCGTATAATACATTACTGTTGTAGGTTGCAAATATACAACGTAAGATGGCGTTATACACAAATACTCCAATTGACACTAGATGATGATGTACAGAAATGAGAATACAAGCAGAAAATTATATGCTAATCTGAATCACGCTTGTAATATTCGTGACAATATTACATAACAAATTACTTTAAATCGATCAATGAAATATTTATACAACATTAATTATTGGACTCGCCAATTTTATAACGTGAGTAGAATTTTAAGCTCATTTAAAAGTCAAAATTAATAAAAGTATAATTTAAATCGACTTATTTTAAATGTAACAAAATATTACCTAATCTTTAGAAATTTGTAAATCAGGTATTTTAAAGTTTTCAACCCCGCTACATACAGTAATATTTACTTTGATAATCGATTAAAAGCTTATCTTTGAAAATACTTTAATCAAACATTTAATGATAATTTTCTTGGTTATTATGAAAAAAAATTTCCCCTGTAAATCTTAAAATTAAACAAACAAATATTCATCGTCAAATAATCTGCAAAATTGTATAGCGAGATGATACTTTACACAAAAGGACACATCTCCAACATTTATGACGACAACATTATACTTAATTTTTAATACGGAGTGAATGAACCCGTTCTTTCTATTCACCCATTCGCTCGTTATGTAATCGATAACTATTTCAAACCGTTCTAAAAACATTATGTATACACCTCTATTACTACAACGATTTGAATTTGGAATGGACGAGCAGTCGTTACTGACCGAATGAGTGAATGGAACGAAAGTTATTATCAGTTGCGCGATTAAATATAATGTTTTGATCTATTCGTGATCTCAATCGATTATTACTCGATAGGATTTTATCGATGATTTGTATTTCATTTTCATATTTTTCTTTTACTTTTACTTACGGTAAACAGTTCTTATGAACGTTCATGTACTTCTGTTTAAAAACACTGACAAATTATTGATTGAAACTTGATTGGTTGTGGGAATTCAATTGTTTCTTTGAACTCGATTAGTTTTGCAAAGTTTATTGGGTTTTGGAAAATAATGGTTTCTGGGCACTCCATTGATTGTGGAAAGTTTATTGGGTTGTCAAAATTTAATTGGTTTTTGGGAATCAGATCCGGAAAATTAATCGGTTGTGGTTATAATGTATTCTTATTAATTATTTTTGTTTAAAAGCCTATTTTTGACATAGAATGAAAAGTATACATATTAATAATGCTCCACAAGCGGAAACGAATGAGGTCACGAATTCAAAAGCGAGACGCAATACCTTACAGGATGACAATACGGACGCGACGCTAAAAACTTTCCACTTTTATTTATCAATAGGCATTTATATTTTTAATACACTTACAAAGAGGGTAAAGACCGAAATGCATTTGACGCTTATCGACTAATAAAAATTCAACAATCATGGAAGTATAACCTCGCTGGTAATTTATCTATTTAACGTAAAAAAAAATGTCTTTTGTCGAGTTCGACAGCGACAAATCCTTTACAAAGTAATCATACGTGAGCAATAGAAAGCTCAAACGTTTCAATAGAGATATTGACTATAAATATGTATATTTGTTGAAGGGGTGTGAATATAAAATCGATTGCCAAGTATTGATATTTCGTTAACATTCGACATTCGAGACCTTTTAAGAGCTTGCACTACCTAATAACCATTCGGTAATAAATTGTTGCCAAACTGTGGCGCCAATTGTCGTCGAATTGCCGTCGCAATTGAATGTCAAATTAATAGCAATTATTGTAATCAGAGATTGCGAAACAGTGATCACCATTTTATCTCAATATATTTATTATTACATATCGATATTTTTTCAATCCTTTAAAATAGCTACTACAAATAAAAACATTCAAAGGTTAATTTGTCGCTGTCGCTCGTTGAAAAGACTACCATATTTTTGTGTGACAATTTTTTGACATCTTTAAATTAAAATAAACATTCACAACACACTCTTTACTAATTCACGCTGTTTTCTTTAATCAATCATCAATGAAAACAAGCAAGTACAATCCATTCATACATAAATAGACACGATACTTATTGTTTTTCAAACATTATTGCCTGGATTTATATCTAAAAAAAAATATTACAAGATATCTTATTAATTACAAAGGTAAACTCGTTTCGGCATCCGAGAGGAAAAATAAAATCTATACAAATAAACTAGACACAAAATCGACATGATAATATCAAAAACAAGTCCGCAATAAAAATTAAAATATTTTATAAATAAATAATAATTACTTAAATAAATTGTTTGTGTTAGATCTCGGAGGTTTGTGCTTGAGCTAAATGCAATATAAAATAATATTTGTTAAATAACATGCAGACAATCAGTCCTATGCAAAATATTTATAGGAAGAACTCATCGGGTTTTGATTAATTTGGCAACTCTTTACAACTCTATTTGCGATAGAAGAACCAATATATATATTATTTACTAATAGAATATTAAACATGAATCGATAACACGTGTTACAAATTCAAAATCGATTAATTAGAGTTGCCATGAATAAAAACTTATACTAAATTGTTCATTATTTTTGCTACAGCCCCCCACTAACACATAATCGTGCATTAAAATAGCGTTAATATAAAATTAAATCGCTCAATACAAATAAAAATCACCAAAATAATTCATGGAACGTCGTAGTAAGGATTTGAAAAAATACCGAATTCTATACGAAATATTTTTCCGTCGTTAAAAGACCGTAAAATATACAAAGATATATTTGAAATATTTTAAATTCGTCAAATTAAAATAACGGTAATAGACTCAAAAAAAATACACACGATTTTTAAAATATATTTTTTCTACAATTTTGCCGAAATTATTTTCCGAGTTACACGCCCCCCTTTACAATGTGTACAATCGTGGCAAATGTTTCGCCCGATATTATAACAATCTATTTTTTTAATTCGTTAGAATATTTATTTTTTCAATTTATAGTATCACTAGCTTTCGCTCGCGGGTTCACTTAACATTTATGTAAATTTGATTAATCTCGCGGTAAAGAAAGCGTAAAAAACAACCTCATATTTTTTGAATTATAACTTTTAATTTATATACTTATATTTATTTTTGATTCATTTCCGTGGTGCTTTTACCCAAAATTATCCCAAAATGACTTTGAGGAAAAAGCGTAGTATAATAAAGAGTATTTAATATCTCTCTTTTTCCTCTTTCATCTTCTGCATTGCTAATGAAATTGACACAATTTTTTAAAAATTAAAATTGCACAACGATCTTTAGTTCTTTAAGCGTGAAAGCGTAACAACGAAACAAACTTTGTTTTAATTGGTTACTATTATGTATTTAACGAATGTATCAAACGTTATTTCAACTATTCATTCACAAATTACGTATTTATTAAACCGGGGGTAAAGATAAACTAATATAATCTTCAAATTAACAAAAAACACAAATTCGCGAGAAAAACTAGTTGAAATTGTTTTTTTTAATTGTTATATTTTACGTTCATAAAAATAAATGCATTCATTAATGCAATAAGTTGTACGCGATTGTACTTAATTCCGACGTCGAAACCACACAACGAAAGGGGGCGCCTAATACGGTCATATTAAGATATATTACTTAATTTAATTATTAACAATTAACTTTCATAAGTAAAGCTTTCGTCATCGTCATATTTAATCAAATCATTCAGATAAATTCCACAGTAAAACCTTTTTTTAAAAGAAAAAAACTATAGTCTAAAACTCCTTCCGTATCTATAGTCCACAAAAATGATACGAACATTTGATTAAACATGGCGACAATCGCAGCCGTTTAAAAATTTGAAGCCAAAAAACACCTAATCGACAGGTACAACGAGAAATTGATCATATCCTACGTATACGAGTTATCGAAAAACATCACGTTAATCGCCGACAACGCTTAGGGAGCTTACACACTCACCGCGTTCTACGCGCGTTTTATTTATCGCGTGAACTTACGAATGACACAAGCGAATTTTATCTTTCGCATGCTTTTAAGACAACATTTAATCTTTACGATTAAAAAGTAGTGAAAACTTGGTAACCGGATTCTAGATACGACAGGAATTCCCCTAATACAGACATCACATACACCAATTCGTGTTGTGTTACATTACGAAACCAGCAAATGATAGCAAGACCCTTTTCGAACACTAATCGTTCTTTCTTCTTTGAGCCTAAATTGACCGAAAGTATTTATGACTTTCTAATGTCAGAGCGATAGGATCAACAACACTTTTCAAATTAGGTAAATTTTATACTATTTTACACAAAAAAGTCATCTACGTTATTAATTTCATGGTGAATCCGGAGTACATAAGCACAAAAACAAACAAACTTTATCAACATTATAGATAGCATAAAAAGCGTTTAGTATCTATTAACATATTTATTCTTTATAACAAAACCTTTATTTAACGTTTAAACTATTGCTTCTATAGAGTAACGTCGCAAAAAACGCACCGTCAATTCGACAAGTCTGTAAGCTCCCTAAGACTCAAAACCCACACACCGTTAATCCATGATTTATTATCAAGTAATTCACGCAGCCTTATTTGAGCGATATTTTTGCTGTTTAATTAATATATATTTATTTATTCTTTATTATAAACTAATTACTGTCATGTTTTATGAATAATGTTCAGCCCTCTTACATATATATGATTTTATATTAATTATTTAAAATATTTCAAGTGGTCATTCCGTTTATTTTAGTTCATTGTTGATACAAAAATATAACACACAATATACTTTTTTCATTCACTATAAAAATTCACAGAATGTTTTTTTAAGGGTATATATAGTAGATTAAATGCAAGAAAAACTGCATATATGTAAAGCTTTGGTAAAAGTACATACATGACAATAAATAATGCGTAATGAAAATTCTGATTTGGGTTGTAATAGTTCACTTCTAGAGTTTCAATAGTTTATTTTGTAGAGTTTAACAATTCACCTCTTGCCGTGTAAAAATTAATCTCTTGTAGTGTAATAATTCATCTTTTAGAGTGTAAAGATTCACTTCTTGAATTGTAATAGTTCATCTTCTTGAGTGTAAAAATTCACCTCATGAAGTGTAAAAATTCATCTTTTGGAGTGTAATAATTCACCTCTTGAAGTGTAATATAGTTTATCTTTTGGAGTGTAAAAATTCACTTCTTGGCACTCCCACAGTATATAGGAACACCTTTATTAGTTTACGTTTTCAAATGTATTAATATACCTTTAGGATTGTAACAAGCAACCTTTCTGGATGTAATATTTCACCTCTTTGTTTGTTAATCTTTTGGGGTGTTATAGTCCACTTGTTATGAGTGTATCATCACTGCCGGAGTGACCACCTCAACTGTTAATTCCGAATACTTTCAAACGAGCCGTAAACAGTTCTTAAAGTGTAACAAGATGACCTTTCCGGATGTAATATTTCACTTTTTGGTTTGTAATAGCTCACCTTTTGGGCTGTAATAGTTCATTTTTTGAAGTCCACCTGTTAGGGTTGTGAAAGCATCACTCCCGGAGTGACCTTTTGAGAATGTTAATCCCGAGTGACTTGTAGGTGTCAGTCAGGTGTAGTGGGGAGTGTGGGGGGTGTGTGAGGGGGGTGCGGGTGTCCCGGGACCCAGTACTTACGGGGGCCGGTGTCCCGGTCAGCTGTTGGGCTGTACGAGGTGTTCCGGCACCGGTACGGGCCGCAACCGAGCTGGTACCTTCTTTTGTGGACATAACACCTGAAAACGAACATTACCGATGAAGAATACCAGAAGCCTTGTCATATTTATTACTGTCATCAGGTAACTCAAACTGTTGGATAATACACCCCCGGTGTAATTAGCGTTTAATAATAACACTTATGCTAAAACGTTCACCTACCCCCAAGGTCTGAGACACTCGTAGATTTAGTCCGGTGAAGCTGTAAAGACCTTGCCAGGTCAATAGCGTAGTCAGTTCGAAAAAAAAAAAAGACACTCGTGGAACTAAACCACGAGGAACAATAATGCAATAAAGGAATACATTCATAATTTCCTCAAGATTTAATGTTACCTTTAACCTCAAATAATTTTCAAACCTGTCAGCTTAGAGAAAAATTGAATCAAGCCTTTTTGTTGTGTTGTTAAATTTTCTCGATAGATATGTATTACTTTTTACAATACCCTTTTTGGGTACTAGGAGATGATATAGCAATTAAAACAAAATAGTTTTCTGAGTAATTATATTTAATTACAATAGGCATGTGTTAACATCAATAACATAATTAAGTATTGAACTGTGAATAAAATGTATACATTATAAAACCCAAAATAAAAAGAACTATTAATTATATTAAATACTTTTTTAAACGTGTCTATAGATATAAAATCCTACATGTATGTATACTAAAAAAAATTGTATTTTTTTTATTACTGAATTATATTCAAAAACGGCTTTATCAACTAGGTGTATTTTATGGGAAGTGGGGATTTAGGTGATATGAAAAAACCATACCCGTCTTGCGAACATGAAGCATCCGTTGTCTTCGGAAGGCGCTGGAGCAGCTGGCACCAGCTGCAGGTCCATCGTCGGCGCCTCCTTACCGTCTTCACCTGGAAACGTATTCAAACGTGATGGACCGGTTTTTTTTCTTAATATGCAGCTGGATACCCACCACCCTCAAGGTACAATAACATACGACACGCTTAAAATTATGTATACATGATTACTGTGAGGCAGTGCTGTCATTTTCCCGTGATTCCGGGAACTACTGACTACTGGCGGACCCCTGGCGAAGTATTGACTCGTGACGAAGTATTGACCCCTGACGTAGTTCTGCCCCCGGACGAAGTACTGCCCCCTGACTAATGACTGATCCCTGAGGAATTACTGATCCCTGAAGAAGTACTATCTCCGAACTAAGTACTGACCCTTGATGTAGTACACTCTCCTGACTAAGTACTGACCCCTGATGAATTACCGATCCCTGAAGAAGGACTGCCTCCGAACTAAGTACTGATCCCTGACCAATTACTGATCCCTGACTAAGTACTGCTTCCTAACAAAGCACTAACTCTTGATGAAGTACTGACTCTTGACTAAGATCTGACTCTGGCGAGGAACTAACCCATGACAAAGTATTGCTTCCTGACTAAGTACTGCCACTTGGTGAACTACTGACTCCTGGCAAAATACTGACCTCTAACGAGGTACTGACTCCTAACGAAGTACTGACCTCTAACGAAGTGCTGACTCCTAACGAAGTACTGACCTCTAACGAGGTACTGACTCCTAACGAAGTACTGACCTCTAACGAAATACTGACACCTAACGAAGTACTGACCTCTAACGAAGTACTGACTCCTAACGAAGTACTGACCTCTAACGAAGTACTGACTCCTAACGAAGTAGTGACCTCTAGCGAAGTACTGACTCCTAACGAAGTAGTGACCTCTAGCGAAGTACTGACTCCTAACGACTTACTGACCTCTGGCGAAGACGTTGAGCTCTGTGAAGCAGCCGGTCTCTATCATCTCGGTCTGCCAGGGGATGCTGACGCTGCCGGTGTTGAACTTCCCGTAGAAGGTGTCGTCGGCCGCGTCGAGGTTCACGCCCTTCACCGTGCTGAACTGCTCTATGTCCAGCACGTCCTTCGCGTACACCGCGTGCGGCTGCACATACACACACACAACAAACATTTACATATATAAACACTGAAACATTCAGAACGAAATACATATCACTGACTTATGCCCGGTTTCTGAGGTAGTTTAATTGTAGTTTATCTGTTGAATAGCGCTATCGGTTCAATAACTTGTCAAATTGCATTTCTTAACACAATTTTACGATAAATGTCAGTAAAACAACAGAATCAATAATTACCATCAAATATATGAATATGATCATTTCCAAATCTAATAATTCGATACGAAAGGCGAATCAAAGATAAAAACAATTCATATAAATGACTGGTTCGAATTATTCGAGTTAAACATTCAATATAAAATTTCATGACAAACAATTAAATAATTAACGTGCGAATACAGACTAACAAATTCACATTGGCGTTTAAAATGTTAGTTAAAATATATATGTACACATGAGGGAAAGCCATATATTTACATTGATGAAACTATGCCATTGGTCACACATTCGTACTAATGACCATGATTCTTAGTACTAACGATACACTACTGACCCGTACTGAATGACTATTGGCTATTTCTAAGATCAGTTTGTGGTGGAATGTTGGAACGTAATATTACGTACGTAAAGTTTTATATTTAATTCATAATCCTGTGTTATTTTACTCTGTGTTTTGGAATATTGGTGGTGTTTTACTGCCATATACCATACCATAACCATACTTGTTTGGTTATTGTCACAAGTGAAGTGGATGGGAATTAATACCACAGAGCATGGATTCTGACCTATCACAAAAACTCCATAGAAAATTGTAACAAGACGGCCACCATCTTGGTAGTTCATTGAAATGTGTGCAAGAAACTTGCAATATTATTACCTACTCGATAATGACAGTAATGATCTAGTAGAAGTTTGGTGGTAAAAAAAAAGATAGTGTAGATGTGTACATAACTGCGGGAAATTGACCCCATTTATCGTGTAAGAATTTGATAATTCGTAAAGAAAATATATCCATTGCTCATACTTGTTAATAATTTTACTTTTTTGCCCACTTCTAAATAAAAAGTTACAAAGAATTTAAATTATGTATGTTGTTTGGCCACGCTTATCCATCTTTTACTTTTTTGATAAGTCAACTCCTAACTGGCGGAAATGAGGTTTAAAAAATATTGTAATATTGAGAATTCTTACTGTAAGTTCGCTTTTCAAAAAAGTAAAAGATGGGCGTGGGTAAATGACAAATGTCAATGATCTCTCTTGAGATTTTAAATTTTTCAATAATTTCGTTGGATGCTGGTCTACGTATTTTTTCCTTTTTTTTGTTGTGGTACACAAAAAAAAAATGGGAAATCGATGGACATACCCTCTATGAATTTTACACGGAAAATGAGGGGCTAATTTCTCAGAGCTGATGAGAGTGGTTCGTGTCATAGTTGTTTTTTTTTCTCGAAATGACTACGCTATTGACCCAGCAAGGTCTTAACAGTTTCACCGGACTATCACAGTTAGTTGGTACTGAAGACAAACTACTAACTTGTACTGGATGACCACACCCGATTAGGCCTCCCACGGCAGCGGCTCAAGCCTAGGTTCGATCCCTCGGTAGGGAGCCCTTGAGTGCGTTGCTTGCGCGATACGGTGACACACAAATATACATCACCGCTACAACACTACACGATCACCCCCACACAAGTGCACGCCTACACGCTTACACATGAAAGTGGAAGGGTTTACTTTTTTCCCTCATCGAACTGAAAAACTCTCAATTTTCCGATAATAAATATATGGAGGAGTTGTTGAGGCGTGTATGCTTGGTACACATATACGTTTCAACAACTCATACATATATGAATAGTTAGCTAGGTTAGCTAAGATAGGTCGCGATTTTGCATGCAACAGGCAACAGCCAAGCCGAAGGGAGCCGAGCACTCTTGAGCTGGTTGCCAAAATAAAATCGGCTGAGTGCCTTAAACGCTCGTCTTAGTAGTCCGGTGAAGCTGTTAAGACCTTGCTGGGTCAAATAGCGTAGACATTTCGAAAAAAAAAAATGTACTGGACGACTATTGTCTGTTTATATGAAGTATGTATATAGAGGTAGTGGTAGTGGTAGAGCCAAGCTGAAACTATTATTGTTTTCAGCACGAATGGGTCGGCTCGTCCGGGAAAGCACCACCCTCTCACAGAAAATCTACGTGAAGTAACAGTGCTTGCATTGTTGCGTTTCGTTCGGTCAGTGAGAGAGCCGAAGACTCACCTACCCTCCCCTTTCCCTTCCTCCTTCCCTTCTTGACCCTCCCCCACCCTCCTCCCAAATACAGGTTGGCAATGCACTTGCGACTCCCCTGGTGTTGCAAGTATCTATGGAGGGTGGTGATCACCTAACATCAGGTGATCCATCTGTTCGTTTGCCTCCTATGATATAAAAAAGAGGTGTGTGTGGGTATATGTCTCACGTCTGGCAAAAGGGCGCGCTGAACATGCCATCGGTCACGCAGTCGTACTAATGACCTTGACCGTTAGTACTCTTGATGTACTTCTGACCCGTACTGAGTGTGTATCGTCTGGTTATAAGGTAGTGTAGAGGAGTGTGTGTGTGTGTGTGTGTGTGTGTGTGTGTGTGTGTGTGTGTGTGTGCGCGCGCGCGTGTGTGTGTGTGTGTGTGTGTGTGTATGTGCGTGTGCGTGTGCGTGTGTGTGTGTGTGTGTGTGTGTGTGACTCACGTCGGGCACGAAGGGCGCGCTGAACATGCCGGCCTCGAGCCGCGCCCAGTTGAGCTGCGCGAAGAACCGGTGCGCCTTCACCGCCGCCGCGCCCCCCCGCCCCGCGCCCCCGCACCCCAGCCGGCCCCCCGCACCCTTCGCGAGCAGCGCGCAGCACAGCGACCGGCTGCACTCGCTGAACTTACTCGAGTACTTCTCCTGCTCGTGCTGAACAACCCCACACACACACACGTAACACAATTATTTCAACTGGCATATTGAAAAAGAACTGAAGCAGTCGCAACGATTCCTGACACAAGTCAAAGTACAATGAAATAACTGTGTTCTCTTTTGAATTATTAAATTAATTATAGGATCAATTGTCTAACTATCATAATTTGTAAATCGTAAATATAAACGTTACTCTGGTTTTCACATCCATTGACTTTATTCATGAAACATAATGGAATACAAAATCTCAATACGAAATATCAACGTTGTATGTAACCTAAACTGCGCATCGCTCTTATGACCACGCACACGCGATACAATCGTTCACGCTAGCTAATATCATGTCGCTGACACGAACTATAACTCTATGTCCTGCTAAAACCGCCGGTCAACGCTTTTACACTTCAAAAAAGACAATAAACAAATACGCAGTAAATTATTCTATTAGGGTATTCAATTGACATTTAATCTCAACTTAATAATTAGTTAATAAGATTTATAATGAGAAATCAATAGGAGAAGCAATAACTCCATAATATTATGTACAAAAATCCAGAATCATAATCTTCTTCTCTAATGAACTCCGGTACTACTCAATCAAAATTCATGTAAGTAGACATTTTATAATGTGGACCAAGTAGAAAGATAAATTAATTTATATTTCGATTAATGGCCGTAATACTTTTTAATTACAAATTAAATGATTATCAGTGTTAATTATTGTTATTAATTGTAAGTTTCATCAGTCTCAAACAGATAACACTTTAAATTAGGTTATTGAGAGAAAATTATAGAACCAATTGCTATAGATATCACATAAATAGCACCACGTCTTAATTTTGAATTTCTTTCGTTTTTCCCACATACAACTTTCAAACCAATATAACCTACATACTCACAAAACTAACCTACTCTACTCCGTTTACAAATGCCGACAACGCATTTGCGATGTCTCGTAACCCATCAGATAACCCACATAAGTTCGTTTACCTCTAATTGCCTAAAACAAATTATGCAGAAGCCCAAACTTAAACTTAAATTGATAACGATGTTAACGGGTTGCTGACTAACCTTGACCCTACGGTCGACTTCTTCCCGTTTGACCTTCTCTTTCCGTGCGCGAAATGGTGCCCGTCCTTCAATCATTTCATACACCAAGCACCCAAAGGAAAACCAGTCAGGACTGAACGTGTATCGTTCATTATCTATTACCTGAAATTAGGCGAAACTAAATTACTTTCTCATAGAGAATATAGTAATGTCCACAGCAAAGACGTAGTTCGTATTTAACCCTGACTTCTACTGACCCGGTTTGATTTCAAGCACCTACCTAGCTTGATTTTAAACCCTTCTGACTTGGACTGACCCAATTTGATTATAAGCTCTCCTGGCCTTTCTGACCTACTTTAATCTCAAGTCCTTCTGACTTCATCTGACTCCGGAAAATCAATATGTCATTGAAAATATAGTATATCTCTTATTCATAGACACATAGCAAGAACGTTTTTAAGAGTAAAGAACGTAAGATGCAACAATGACTATTATATAAATATTTGGCCCAAGATTGCAATGGACTGGTATTTCACCGGTCAAACCACTTGACCACAAAGTCGAATTATATAATTTTATAATCATAATTAAATATGTTCGTTTTTATATGACACTAACTAATTTAGCCTAATTTTGAAATTAATATTTATACAATGTGTACAGATTAGCTCAGAGGAGTTTTTGCCGGGGTTTTAGTGTCATGTTTTGTTTTGGGGTATAAGGGGTGTCGAGTAACAACTTGAGACATCCAAGCCAACCTCATCTGCACGTGGTGCACCCTGCTGAATAACGAACGAGGCAATGGCGAAAGCGGGGTGGTAGGGTTTTACAGCCCGACTGGGTCGCAACCACCATGTACATGGCGAAAAAGCCCGCCATAGTGACTCGCTTCTGCGCGTCGCGTTTCGGGTTCAGCCTGTGCATATCCAGTACCGGGTGACTTTCGTCATTATGGCCGGCATGACAGCGGCGACCGGCGATGGATACTCTGTCTCTCGGTTGTTGCCGATGTTTTTGGATTGTACTATGCTTAACATCAGGCATAGTGCAGTCACTATGTCGTGCTTCAATAAAAAAAAAAAAAATGTAGCTTTTATATTTTACTAATGATCTTGTGTTATCAAATAGACATTTCACCGGTGAAACCACTCGACCTTAACGAGTTTACTAATAGTAACAATAGTGTTGTTTGGTAAATACTGACTTGACTTGGAGTGACTCAATTTGATAGTAAATTATTTTGACTTTCTTGACCTAATTTGATCCTAATCCCTTCTGACCCAAGAATACTAACACTTTCCTGAAAATATATATATCTGCTTCAATCCATAGCAAATACGTTCTGAGATGTAAGACCGTCTGTAGAAACCCATAAGTACCTCTGGCGCCATGTACCCGACGGTGCCAACGCGTCCACGAACGCTTCCTCCCTCCGGCACGTCCACCGCAAGCCCCAGATCCGAGATACGAACATGGCCCGCATCATCCAACAGTATGTTCTCAGGTTTGCAGTCCCTAAAGCCAAAACAACCGTTATAAGCGAGCTCTTAAATAAAAAAATCTTATCTAAAAAAAATTATAAAAACTAAATATCTCCTTGCGATGTGAAGATAGAAACTTCTCATTTAAATTTTTAACACATATCAAAATTTCTCCGTTCCAAGGGAACGTAGTAGACGAAAATTTTTAGATTTTTGTAAAAAAAATCGTTGTTGGTATCTAGGAATTAGTAATAAAACATTACCATCAATTTTAGAAGTGACTTATGTACTAGAGAAAACTGATAGTAATTAGACTTCATAGATTAAGATGTCTCTATTATGTAGTGTTTTTTTTTTTTTTATATCGGGTTCTACTCAGACGAAGTCGCGGGGACAGCTATTTAACTTCGGGAGCACTTGGGTTGACTTTTTAAAAAGACTAAAATGACGTTAGACAATTTATTATAATAACGTATAACTTAAAACAATTACAATCGATTTTAGGCTTCCTATCCTACCTGTATATCCTACGAGAGTCGATTCTAGATTTCTGAAATACTTAATTCAATTCAATGTATCTGTAATATGCTGACCTAGCGTCTAGAGAACTCTAAGCAAGCTTAACTTAGTTTAGACATGTATAAAGAGTCTATGGGAATATAAGTAGCTAGTAAACGGTATGTATAATGATATTTGTTGACGATTTTGTGACAAACCATCCAATGAATATGACTGAAAGAGATCACGCTCTGTAAAACCCAAGTTAACAGATGATGCCTTTCTAAAGGTACACATAACTTATTTACTTCTGGGTACTGTCTTGATATTAATTCAAAGTTTAAACAATTACAGACGCGTAAAATAAATAGTACAACAATTTGTAGCACAAATTGAAAATGTCTCATAGGAGTTTTGTTGGAGTCGATGAAAAAGCAAGGGGTTTAAATAAGCCATATTACCTGTAGACGATTCCCATCTTATGCAGATGTTCCAGACCGCAGGCGACCTGCGCGGCATAGAACCTGGACCTCTCTAAACCCAACCCCGTGTCCGCACCACACATATTATAAATGTGAAACTTCAGATCCCCACCTGTATAATATCACTATTCAAATTATTAAACTAATATATGAAAACACACAAAAAAGCTTGCATTAATTATCTAGTAAATATACAAAAAACCGATCTTCACGAAAGTTTGCATTTATGTATAACTTGGCCTCAATATTTTTTAATTGATGAATGATTGTCATTGTAATTAATTGTAAGTTTCATCAGTCGCGAACAAATGGCGCTTTAAAACAGTTTGTTGACGACGCGATTTAAGTATTTGTAGGTGGTAGAGCCCCGCTGAAGCTATTTTTGGTTTCAGCATGAATGGGTTGGCTCCTCTGGGGTAGTACCACCCCTCTCACAGATCACCGACGTGAAATAACAGTGCTTGCATTGTTGTGTTTCGTTCGGTCAGTGAGAGAGCCGGAGGCCCACGTCCCTTCCTCTTTCCTTCTTTCCCTTTCCTTCCCCTCCCCCTTCTCCCATATACAGGCTGGCAACGCACTTGCGACGTCCCTGATGTCGCTAGTGTCTATAGACGGTGGTGATCACTTAACATCACGTGACCCACCAGTTCGTTTGCCTCCTTTGATATAAAAAAAAAACTTAATACATTCAGATGACTTCATTAGTTAGTCTTGGGTATCAGGTTCCATGTGGACGTAGTCGCGGGCACACTTAGTGTATAAATAATGTTATAACTAACCGTTCATTATAGTGAGGACAAGACAGAGCGCGTCCTTAGTCTCGTAAGCGTACGCGAGGTTCACGACGAATCGGGAGTTGATCCTCTGTAATATCTGCTTTTCAATGAGCACCATCGCCTCGCCTTTGCGTTTTTTTATCCGTTTCTTTTCTAATTTTTTGCAAGCGTACATTTTACCCGTCGCTCGTACCTATGGAAATATATTTTATTTTTTTACAGTGAGTACTGCACTAGGGTAGCAGTCGTGCGTTATCACACGGGTGGTTTCAAATCACCCACCCTCAAGGATATCCCACTTATCTGTGACTGATCACGATAGGAGTAGAACCCTGTTTGAGATTGATTATAGATAGGGTTGTCAACGATCTCCTCTACGAATCGTGATTATTTTCTTAATAAATGAAAGTATGTAAATATTTCTAGCTATACTAAAAAAAAAACGTTCATTTTATTAACTTTATGTCTTAGGAGGCAGCTAACAGGTGGGTCACCTGATGTTAACTGATCACTGCCGTCCAAAGACAATAGCAACACCAAGGGCGTCGCAAGTGCGTTGCCACTCTATGTTTAGGGGAAAGGAAGGGAGGGGGATGGGAGGGAAAGAGGGAAGGTGAGTGTCCGGCGCTCTCACTAACCGAACGAAACGCAACAATGCAAGCACTGTTACTTCACGTGGGTGTTTCTGTGGGTCGGGTGGTCAAGCCGACCCATTCATGCTAAGACCAATTATAGCTTCAGCGTGGCTCTACCACCTACAAAACTTCTCCAAGAAAGTCCTTAAATAACAAAAGAAATCAGGGAACACACAAGCAGATCTGAATTCGTTTTATACGTTTTTTAAATTGTCGATTATAGTTGGCAACCCTATTTATAAATAGTTTAATGGCCGCCACAACCAATTTACATCACGTGGATCGCGCTATAAATGTATCTTAATTCGTTAACATCAAAGTAATTGCATTAAAACTTTTTAATAGACTTTATTCAACACCAAAGAAACGAGAGATTATTACGTAGCCGAGGAACAGTATTATAAGTACGTTTTGATGAACACTATCTTGTGGTAGGTAAACACCATTAATTTTATAGCTGTTGTAACCGTGGACTTTAGCCAAAAAACCGTTTCCCGAAACGTATTTTTAATGATCTCTTTTTTTTCTCTCTCTTTAAAAATAAATTTCACCTCATGTTATCGAGCGAATTAATATGAGCTTTATTGATTAAAATAATAACGTATAATTTTCAATGTCGGTAAGAGATTATCAGACGTTATATTTATATTTTTAAACTAGCCTAGACCGGTTGCTTGACCCGCGTACAATGATGATAGCTTTATGGAATCTGTACATACATACATAGGTATATTAAAACTTATTGTTAACACTCTATTTGCCATACTTTGTCATATAATTTAAATACAAATATCATACAAGTTTATAAAAATACGATCCTTTGAGGTGTAATCACCTAAAGATTATTGAACAGATTGGCGTAGTCTATACTAATATTATAAAGAGGTAAAGTTTGCAAATTTGTGACGTTCTGAGTTTGTGAGGTTGTAGGGGATAATCTCAAGAACTACTGGTCCGATTTCTAAAATTCTTTCTGTATTATATAGCTTATTTATCGAGGAAGTTTATATGCTATATCATCACGCTATTTTTTCTTGAGAGTTTGCGCTGCGTTTTTACGTTAGCACAAAGTAATTACCCCACGAGGACGAAGTTTCGGGGTGTAAGGGGTGTCGAGTAACATCTTAAGACTTGAGACACCCAAGCCAACCTCACCTGCACCCTGCTGAATAACGAACGAGGCAATAGCGATAGCGGAGTGGTAGGGTTTTACAGCCCGACTGGGTCGCAACCACCATGTACATGGCGAAAAAGCCCGTCATAGCGCTTTTGCGCGTCGCGTTTCGGGATCAGCCTGTACATATTCAGTGACTTTCGTCATTATGGCCGGCATGACAGCGGCGACTGACGATGGATAATCTGTCTCTCGGTGGTCGTCACTGTTTTTGGATTGTACTATGCTTACCATCAGGCATAGTGCAGTCACTTTGTCGTGCTTCAATAAAAAAAAAGTCACGGGCAGAGGCTAGTAATTTAATAATTCGGTGCGGATTTTTCGTAGACTATTCTACACTACTTATTATGTTTTGATTCCATTAGTTCCGGTTCAAGTTTATGAAAAGAGTTTTTGGCGGGTTTTAGGATTGTCATGTACTGGATTTTATATTTTATCCATAATCTTGTGTTATATGTCTCTATATTGTGAAATATTAGTGCTTTTTACGTAATATAGTTCGGTTATTGTGCACAAGTGAGGTGGATGGGAAATAATATCACGGAGCATGGATTCTGACTTAACACAAACACTCCCTGGAAAGTTCTAACAGGACGGCCACCATCTTGTTAGTTCATTAAAATGATCGCAAGAAACTTGTAATATACTAGTAGTAGTAGTACTGTAGGGTATTAGCTACTCAACAAAGCAGCAATAATCTATAGAAAAGTAATTGTAAAAAATTAAATTAGAAAAAAAAGTCTACAAACGAGTGACCTCACTAAACTCTAGGTAATAGTGTTAGGTTTTATATAACAAAGTCCCAAACCACATTACCGATTTGCCGAATAGTGAGTTCAAGCACCATGGTCAAGCGGGTTTTAATATCTGAAGGCTATTATAGGGTGGATCAATATGTGAACGATGGTGGTATCTGGAAATGACACTCTTCCTTGGGCACCTTACGTGGGGAAATCCCTAACGGATACCCACCCTCCCGGGGGAGAGGGTGGGTTATGTCCAACTCGCACGGACTAAAACCCCACGGTGTACCGTCGGCCGCATGTTAGGGGCGGCCAGGGACCGTTCTAGCTCTCTTCCTGAGAAACCGCCCCTGCGGCAGCCCGGCAAGTTGGTCGCTAGGCGTCGTCTGCTATAGAGAGGCAACTGGGTACACAACCAGTCACCTCCTCTCGTCAGCCGGACCTGTGCAATGAGGAGATGAGCCCCCCGGCTGCATCCCCTCAGGTCCGGCTACGGTAGCGGGAGCAGGCGAGTGTTCCGCCTCCCCCTTCTTGCGGCCCGTCTTTGGCGGATATGGCCGCTCTGTGGGTCTGCCTCACGGGCCCTCTCAGCCGCCTCCTTCTGCGAGATGACTTCCTCGCAGAAGGAGGCCATCAAATTCCACACTTCTTCGCTGCCGAGCATGCGGGAGATGACACTCGGCAGCGAAATATCTCCTCCTACCGCCGCAACCAGAGCGCGGCGTTGTTCGTCCCATGCAGCACATTCTGACAGGGTATGCTGCGCAGTGTCCACCGCACTCGTGGCATGCGGCGATGGGCTCCCTGCGGGCAATCCGGTGCAGGTACCACCCAAAGCACCCGTGCCCGGTTAGCACCTGCACCAGCCTATACGTCAGGGAGCCCCAATTTCTCCCGATCCATTCCGGCAGGACCGGACGGGGGCCGTCAATTGTATATCTGCCGTACCGCGCGTCCGTCAGGTCCTGCCTCCACCACTCTATTTCGTCCTGTCGGACCCTAGCCCTGAGGACTTCAATTTCTCTGCGAGCTGGAGGCTCCCCTACACCAAAAACAAATATAACTCTCTATGTTTGTAAAAATGTATCATGAAAAGACACACTCGATCGTGTTTATTGCCAGTTCTTCTCGATGACTGGGTTGTTTTACCGGACCGGTGGAAGTTATGATGTTCATTAACTCTTTCGTAAGACCTAGATTTAATTTAACCCCCTCCTCCACTTTCCACACATCGAAAAACGCGTGCCGGGCTTCTGAGGCACAGTTTTACGATACATTTTATCTCAGCATGAACTGAAAAGTTCACGTCGTATCCTTAACATAACGTAAAACTGTGGAACAATCTCCTGGTCAGTATTGTCCCCTCTTCCTATGACATAGGTCATTCAAGGGTAACATGAAGAGAGACTTACACAGACGGGCATGACATGTTTGTAACTCCCTGGTCACTACTGTTTTTGCATTATACTGGATTTAACATCAAGCATAGTATAGTCGCTATGCCGTTCTACAGTAAAAAAAATATATTTTTAATTTTAAAACCTGTAAATGAAGACACCGACCTGACAAGCGCACACCTCCCCGAAGCCGCCCTTCCCCAGCACCCGGTACATCCTGAACGTGTGTTGCGTCACGGGTTGAGCTTCCAGCCACTTCCACTGGAGATACCGGTGGAAGTACATAGAATGTTCGAACTCCGCGAACGGAGTGCCCGCTAGGAAATTCTTTACACAGCGTATGCATTCCGAGAATATGTCTTTGGAGCCGTCTGGAACCGAAAGTAGTAACTACATTTTATTGAAGTGTAAACTTTTCTAGGCGCGTTGAACAGTATACTTGGCAAGTGATACATTTGTAATTTCGCGTCATGACCTGACTGACGTATTGTACTTTAATTTTTTCAGTTTATGAATTCATCAAACATATGATAGATTACCTAATCTCAAAACGAAATAGCCATATTAGATGGACACCGACCCCTATACGAGTATTACGCGTCGCTAGTCTCACGCAAGCGGCATGTCATGACGCGAAATCATAAATTTATCTCTTGCCAAAAAAATACAGCTCAAAATGCCTAGAGACATTTTCACTTTAAAAAAAAAATCATGTAAGTTATCCTTTTCAATACTTTCCTAACTGTTAACTTACAAAACATACATAATTTAATGACAAAAATACAATTAAACATGTCGGTACAAAATTAATCGAAACAAACGAATATAGTTCCCGTCAACAATAGAAAATAATTTTCATTAGAACGAGAACAGCATGGAGTTTGGTAATAAAATATATTTTATTGGCAGCTCATAACCTATAATTAAACCACGAGTACGTAATAAAGTTCTTTAATAATCCACATATTCATGGCTATTAAAATGTTCTTCCGTAGATTTGTTTAGACACTTTGATCTAGCGTATACCTCTCTGTCAAGTGAGCAAACATACAAACAAATAATAAAGGCCGCCATATTGTTTTATGTTCGAGTTTCTGAAGGTATTTCGATGTCCGGCGATATTTTAAGTATTACTTTGGTTTGAAGCATTTCTCGTAGATTCTACATATAACTATTATCTATATAAAAAGTACACAATACATTAGAGTGGTCAAAACAAAGTTGATTTTTTATTTTCGTTCTCACCTCAGAATATGATAGATACCCAAACAAAAATTCTATCCAAAGGACAGCTCTTAGTTTCAATTTCAAGAGGTTCTCTATCAAACTTTAATTTTTCACATATAAATTACATAGGAAAATATTTTTAACTGCAAACAGTGAAGAAATTTTATTATTAAAATTAATGAATAGCTCTTATTCTGCAAATTTTCTGAAAGAAAATCCATTGAGTAAAATTTCTGTGGTTAATATTTATGTTTCCACAGATATTTGAAGCATAAATTTTAATAAAATTGCAAATTTTATATTTTGCGGCAAAACTAAGAATAAAAAAAATAACAATGATGTTGTCTTTTCGATGCTTTATAGGAGAGTCCTTAACGAATTTTCCATACCATTAATAACGACTAAGTTGCAAAAATGTAAAATCTATGGTGAAGTGGTGTTGCAACTAAGGAGCGGACCACCTACGTGTTGTG
Organism: Antheraea mylitta; assembly: GCA_014332785.1. NCBI lineage: Eukaryota > Metazoa > Arthropoda > Insecta > Lepidoptera > Saturniidae > Antheraea > Antheraea mylitta. The sequence goes on from JACEII010000032.1 coordinate 2,274,357, forward strand.
AGTACGAGAGAAGTGTAATGGTCGGGGCGGAACGTGTATGCTACCGGTTACGATCAGTACCAGCCTGTCCCTCGTAACAGAGCGTGCTCACGCCCACGCCCGCGTAACCACAGATCGCGCCGCCGCGGTCTGGGGGTTAATTTAGCTCCCGCACACCCGATTAGGCCTCCCACGGCAGCGGCTCAAGTCTAGGTTCGATCTCTCGGTAGGGAGCCCTTGAGTGCGTTGCTTGCGCGATACGGTGACACACCCATACATCACTGCTACAACACTACACGATCACTCCCATGTGCACGCCTACACGCTACACATTTTGGTGGAAGGGTTATTTTTGTTCAATTTTTTTCCCTTGTCGAACTGAAAAGCTCTCAATTTTTCGATAAAAATATATGGAGGAGTTGTTGAGGCGGATATGCTTGGTACACATATACGTCTCAACAACTCAAACAAATATGAATAGTTAGCTAGGTTTGCTAAGTTAGGTCGCGAATTTTGCATGCAACGGGCAATAGCCAAGCTGAGGTGTGCCGTGCACCCTTGACCTGGTTGCCAATATAAAATCGGCTGAGTGCCTTAAGCGCTCGCCTTAGTAGAGTCCGGTGAAGCTGTAAAGGCCAAAAAATAAAGGCCAATAGCGTAGTCAGTTCGAGAAAAAAAAAAAGTATGCTACCGGCTCGTATAATACGAATATTGTAAACTGTGTCCATAAAACAGTCCTGAATGTTTATTGTTTTTTTTTTTTTAAGAAACATGAAAGAATCTCTAACACAGACAATCGGATTATTATAAAAATGGTATTTATATAAAATTCACAAAATCATTCCAAACTCCAGGATGTACATACCTTGAAGAAGGCTGCACGCCTCGTCTATGACCTGTTTACCGATGACGTCAGTAACCGCCTCGCAGTCGTCAGTCTTGAGGTATCTGCCGAACACCTCCGCTGCGAGGGCGACTCTCGTCTCTTCCACTTCTACCTCGTACCTTTCCGCCTGCGAACAATTGTATATCCGATGCCTTTGAAGCGATAATGGCTTTACACGACACGGTCTTTCACGCGCGATTAGGGAGTGTAGAGATGAACGCGAGAAAGCGTGAACGCGAATTCACGAGTGATTAATATCGTTTGTCTGAACGGGTAAAATCTTTCTCGCACGAAAGCGTTTTCACGCAATAAAGACTGTGTCGTCTAAAAGCAAGTATTGGTTAGCATGTTCGGACTCCACATCGATCTATGTAGCTGTCTTTATTTATTTATTGTAAATAATGAAAGCAGCTATACTAAAAAATGAAATATCAGAAAAACAATAAAATATAAACTATCATGTGTCACATGAGCGACCATAGGTATATAAAATATAAACAATTAAATGTTTATTTTTTTTTAAATCTTTATCTGAAATAACTCCATTATAGTTTTTAATTACTTTATATACACATAGAATAACGTAGATAAATTTGCGTCACAAATGAGTTCGTCCTGAGTAAGGCACAGTTTTCGAGCATTGAAGCCGTTCTCAAGAAGAGACGATTGCCTTGACTAGGGCATGTGCATCGAATGGAACCGACTCGTTTGCCACGACAAATTCTGCTCGGAGAGGTTGCACATGCAAAAAGGTTTGTCGGGCGTCCTATGCTCCGTTTTAAGGATTGTGCTAAACGTGACATGGTTACATTTAACATCTCAAGCAGTCAATGGGAGCAGCTAGCCGTCAACCGTGCTAAATAGTGTCGCCTAATCCATGAAGGTCAATCAAAGCATGACGTCGCCTGGTTTCAACTACTCAAGGAAAAACGCATGAGGCGTCATGAGCAGGCATCCAACCCCTACCCACCTGGGGATACGTATACTTGTCAGATGTGCGGCCGAGGGATCCTTTCCCGGATCGGCCTCACCAGTCACCTACGAGAATGCCTTCGGAATGCTACTTGAATCATCTATTAGAGATGAAAAGGCCTACAGTACAGTACCTACACATAAAATATACAAAGCTCTTTCTTCATCATTTATTTATTAATTTTGCATTTGTACTAGTAATGTATATTTTTTTATTAATGTCAATACAATTTTGATAAGCAGCGAGGAAAGATGGCGCAGATGTTATTATTTTGTTATTTCAAATATAATTATAATTTAAGATCTGTGGACTTTACTAGGAAGATTACCTTTTATTTCAAAAACTAACAAATTACATGCACATCATAGTCAGCATTTTGGGCAAATTTTTAAATGATTTTTATATAAACTTTTATCAATAATCATATATATCAATTTCTATAATATACTTCGAGAGGAAAAGCATCTCGACTATCAAATTTATCGCTGCAATAAACGTATGACAGTTTATCGAGACACGGGAAAGCTCATTGATTAGTGATTTGACGTTTGACATAACGCAGCACGGTGCCTAGCGTTATCAGTAAACTCTTGCTTTTAGATTTCCCCAATACAATAGCGAGTGGAAAAACCGAATTACAATATACATACTGTTTCCTTATTCTGTCCATATCTATCCATACTTTACATTTACTGATCTTCTTCTACTGCTATATCCGTCCAATATTCATACTTAACACTATTCTAGTTACATGATATACCTAAATATTGTTACAGGTGATATTTTCATAATTCCTATAATATATACTAAATAAATAAATAAATAAATAAATAAATATATTCATTTCTAACTGAACCCATTCTAGTTACTCCACACATCGATTTTTAACGTTCCAAACACAGTATCGTAAGATCTTTCATACGTTTCTTTTATGACTCACCAGCGCTTTGTAAACAAAAGTATACAACAGTAGAGCCACATCGAAGCTATAACTGGTTTCAACATGAATGGGTCGGCTCATCTGGGGTAATACCACCCTCTTATAGAGAACCGACGTGAAGTAACAGTGTTTATATCGTTGCGTTTCGTTCGATCTATGAAAGCGCCGGAGGACCGCCTCCCTTCCCATTCCCCCATATCACTTCCCCAAACACAGGCTGGCAATACACTTACGACTCTCCTGGTGTTGCTAGTGTCTACGTGCGGCGGAGATCACTTAACATTACGTGACTCGCATACTCGTTTGCCTCCTTTGACATAAAAAAAAATTCATTCACTTCTCACTCCAATAAAATACGCCATAAATCATTATCTTCTTACCCTTATCCCACCTAAGTAGGGTTTTCACAACATGTTTTCTTTTGCCACTCTCCCCCGTCAGATGTCATCTTAATATTCACACCTTCTACACACATATCATTTTACACATAATCCATCCATACCTATTTCGATCTTCCTCTCCTCCTAAATCCATCCATCACAATACTTAATACTTTTCTAGTTACATGGTTTTCATCTCTCCTCATGACATGCACATACCATGCTAACCTACTCAACTTCTATGTCACTGGTGCTATTTTCAAACTTACTCTTATTCATTCTAGTGACACCATATATCCACCTTAATATTCTTGTCTCTGCCACGTGTAATTTTCTCTTATAAGTTATCTTTCGTAGCCCAGCATTCAGATGCATACAGCATACGTCATAAATATTGAAGATTATTATGCAGGTACTAACCGCATCTAGGAAACTGTTGTACCTGTGGTACTCCGGTCTGTTCCTCTCGCAGAACTGCCTGAACAGCAGCTTGCCTATTGGCTGTTGGTCAACCACATAGTCGTAACCTACATCTGAAACAATACAAAATATATCCATTACTACATAATATTTAATGTTTAAGCGAACTAAGTCGCGGGCATAGCTAGTATGTTGGATAGAACATTGTTTTTATAAGAGTGTGTATATATGGTAGATAGAGCTGCAGCAACCTAGATTAATGGTTTGCCCTTTATAATATTATGAAGACGCATAGACTGATAGTTAACCGATTAGATGCCATTGGGCTCATGCTTCGCCACATGCTCATGACCATTAGATGCTGCTTCGTTTATTTCAAAACATTAAAAATTCGCAGTAAGACGTACAAGATCAGGTTTAAATTCCTCGCGATGTAAATAAGTCAGTGACGTAATATTTTAATCTAATCTCGAACAATTCATTCTGAACACTTTTATCGTTGTGTCTCGGTATCCGCTAATCTGCGGTGCCTACAATACAATTTAGATTACATAAGTATTCTCCACTACTCGCTAATATGACCTAGAGTCTCTCGGGTTTTAACCATCATTCCATTATTTGTATGTATTCAGTTTCATGATAGTAATTTTTAATCATGTTCCATTGTTCATCATGTTCTTCCTTTCATTCCATATTACCAATTTACCACAACCAGAGTACACTTATATATGTGCAGCCAATGATATTATAACTATACATACGTCATAAGCGCTTCGACAGCGCCTTGTTAAAGCCGCCTTTTGGGGTGTAAGGGGTGTCTAGTAACATCTTAACACTTGAGAACACCCAAGCCAACCTCACCTAAACGTGGTGTACCCTGCTGATCAACGAACGAGGCAATGGCGAGAGCGGGGTGGTAGGGTTTTACAGCCTGACTGGGTCGCAACCACCATGTATATGGCGAAAAAGTCCATCTTAGTGACTCGCTTCTGCTCGTCGCGTTTCGGGATCAGCCTGTGCATATCCAGTACCGGGCGACTTTCGTCATTATGGCCGGCATGACAGCGGCGACCGGCGATGGATAATCTGTCTCTCGGTGGTTGCCGATGTTTTTGGATTGTACTATGCTTAACATGAGGCATAGTGCAGTAACTTTGTCGTGCATGAATGAAAAAAAAAACTTGGCTAGTTAGTTTATTTTTCACGGCTTCCCCGTCAATCCGCCCGTATCTAAGCAACATATAGTTGTTTCTTTTTTCACCACCGATATTGCAAATATGCCATCTTACTTCCATATTTTAAGAACACTTAAGACACTGTGGCGTTACAATATTAACTTACGTATGTGTGCGTTATCTTGTCATTTGTTTTATAAAAATATCATGTAGGTAACGTTTCTTTATTTATAATATTACTGTGTGCAACAGCATGTATTTTGGTGATTTTAAGTCAAATGACAATTAGGGCATACCATGATATCACATCGCCACACAAGCAATAAACTGTGATTTTAAGAAAGAACACAATTTATTTATGACTTTGGTATCGGATATGTCTTAAAATCATTAATCGTATCCATATTTATCTCATTATTTCTGCTACCCATTTGCTTTTGCGAAATACGTAATTTGAGGTCGGGTGGCTGTTAGTTTACAATGACGGAACATTTCAAAACAGCATGTTTCAAAATTTACCATTAGATAAATGTATAAAACATTTAGGACAACAGCAAAAGAGTTCAACTTATACATCGTCAGAAAATGGAATCCCGGCGTTAGTTTTAATGCCAGATTCAAATGTTTAAAGATACTTAAAACATGAATATGTTAAACTGGAAGAACATGTAATAAAGAGAGAACACACTGGTCAAAAGACTGTTTCAAAGGTTCATGATAATACGAAGTATCGTTTTAATTCGTGTTGATATGAGAGTTAGCATAAACATGCAGCTCCAAAGCTCAACGCGTGTGGTTATCTTTTATTGTTTGTGGTTAGAAGAGTGACGAGGGGATTAAACTGAACTTTTCGGAATATCTGCTACAATAGACGCTGTGGAACACTAAAAATGTAAGCTGAATTGACGCAACGCAACCTAGTAACATCTGCATTACTCACAATGCTTTCAGCCGTTGTGTACTACCTATCTAAGGCTGTCTAGGAAGAATTTAACTAATATTTTTCACATATACAGACACTACCATATTTGGCTGAACTTGTTAAGAGAGTACAGCTGACTGTATATAGAAATTTGTTACACTCTATTTAGTAATCCAAATTAAATTGACAGTACGTATGGC
>JACEII010000032.1:2285231-2325677 GCA_014332785.1 Antheraea mylitta
TCGGTAAGTATTGCAGAGGTACACGCATTGCCCGGGGCTCTACGACATTACAATAGGATAATATCCACTACGCCCGACACTCGTACGCCCTAGTTACATTTTTATTATCCCCCTCAGTACCGTACAACACGCTATCGTGGTACTATGTGTTCATTAATTAATTACTAATTGATAACAATACCCTACATGCATTTGTAGTATTACAAAAAAAAAAAAACAATTAGATTATTCAAACGCCTACAATACATTCACTGGAGAATATTTTTGAAAAGAAAACTTTTAGGCGCGTAGAGCGATATTTATGGCAAGAGATAAATTTATAATTTTGTGTCATGACATACTACGTAAGCTTGACCGACCGTATTGTGCTTGCGCGGCTTGCGTAAGACTAACAACGCATAGTATAAGAGCCAATCTAATATTGATATTCTGTATTGAAATTGTGCAGGGCATTTATGTTTAAATAATTAAAAAACTGGATAAGGAATATATAATTATTGCTCCGAGTGCAAATACACATGAAAACCACACGAATGTTAATAATTTCAATAAACAAATTCACATATTGAAATGTATATATTGTCATTTATTCACGCTATATAATGAATTTGAAAATTCAAAAGAGAACATAGTCCTTACATTGTTTTAAGTTTTCACTGCTGTAGGCAGTCTTATAACTGCCTCAGCTTTTTTTTAAAATTAGAAACTGCACAAGAAAAAGCTAATGTATTATACTTTTGTCGTAAAGTAACAGCCGGTCACGCTTACTATCATGCCATAACGCAAAATCATACGTTTATCTCGTGCCAAAAATACCGCTCAACGCACTTAAAGAAGTCACTTAAAAACCATGTCTTTTTATTCTTAATTTTTACATCTGATATGCAAGCTAGCATAACAGAGTAGACCAGTGATGGGCAAAGTACGGCCCGCGAAAGTATTCTATCCGGCCGCTGAGGATCCATCGATCCTAAATATTCCAATTCCATATGTCTCACACGCCTAGCGATCAGTAAAAGTATAAGGTATTCTGTTTATAAAAAGCTTTAATGCAAAATGCATTTTTTCTATAATTCTGACCCTCCTCTATAATTTCTTAAACTTTGTGGCCCGCCATTAAAAAAGTTTGCCTGCCACTGGGGTAGACTGTAATGTGTTTGAACCATGAGGTATAATGCACCAGATTAGGCCCCCTCGGCAGCGGCTCCAGCCCAGGTCCGCTCCCTCGGCATGGAGCCCTTGAGTACGCTGCTCACGCGATACAGTGCCACAAAACCTTACATCACTGCTACAACATCACACACATCACCTATACACACGTGCACGCCTATACGCTTACACGCTGTTTTTCTTTTTCAGAGAAATACTACCTTTATTTTTCCCTATCCTATCCTATCCTACATAGTTTAAAGGATTTTTTCCGACACAAAATACATATGAGAGTTGTTGAGGCACACATGCTTGGTACACATGCATGTTTCAATAACTCATACGTATATCTAGATAGCTTCGCTTAGGTTAGCTCAGATAGGTCGCGATTTTTGCACAAAACATGTGATAGCCCAATCCGAGGTGTGCTGTGCACCCTTGAGTTAATTGCCCAAACATCCCAAATCGGCTGAGTGCCTTCAGCGCTCGCTTCAATAGTTCAGTGAAGCTGTAAAGACCTTTCCAGACCAACAGCGTTTTTATTGAAAAAAACAAAAACTTATAATGCAATAATTATATCGCACTCGGATAATAAAATGGCTCGCCTCTGAATGAGTCACAGCGCGTCTCATGCAACACGGTGCTCTATTGGTAAGTGGGACAAAGTTAATAACTGCAACATTGTACGATGTAAAATTGTTTACTTACTATTCCGATGACGTAAAAGCCCTACAGGTCACTAGGTTAACTGTATACGCTGTTTTTAATAATACAGAAAAAAGTGCGTGTATCAGTGTGTACACGCGGAGTAATTGAATTTTTTTTCGCTTATATGTATTAATTTATATACTAGCTGTGCCCGCGACTTCGTTCGCTTTGGAACCTAATGTAAAAAAAACAGTGACTAATAAAGCCATCTGAACGTATTAAGTCCATTTACTTATCTGCTTTTCTCTCGCACTTACGCCGCATCGTCATTAAAATTACAATAACTTTTGATAGAGTGGACCGATTTTAATGAAACAATGACTAAGTTATTCTCGAAGGTATGCTTTATCTTAAGAATGCAGTGCTTCACCAGTATTGCATGTCCAAACAAACAGACAGACATGTATAAAAATGATCTAAATGTATTTTAGTACTTATTAGCTGTACCTGTAAGATAATGATCCGTAATTAAATGTATTCAGTCTAATACACTAGATACTATTGAGTGGCATCCTTTTTTTTCGAACTGACTATGCTATTGATCTAGCGAGGTATTAACAGCTTCAACGGACTACAACTTAAGTGGCGTCCTTTTGATATAGTGAACGCAGTTTAAAAAAAAAAAAACAAAAAGTAAAAGTTACTCGTAGATACGCTTTATTATGTTTTTGGATAGGTTTTATCATGATCAGGATGATATACTGGTAAATGCGTGTAACAAACAGATAGACAGAGATATTTCTAAAAATGTTTTAAATGTATTTTATTATATATTTCAACACGCCTGCAACCTATTTCTAAAAAAATAAAATAAAAAGTACAGTCATGTTAGGTTTACATCATGTTTTGTGCAAGGGATGTCGAGTAATATCTTAAGATTTGAGATACCCAAGCCAACCTCACCTGCACGTGGTGCACCCTGCTCATCAACGAACGAGGCAATGGCGATAGCGGGGTGGTAGGGTAATACAGCCCGACTGGGTTGCAACCACCATGTATATGGCGAAAAAGCCCGTCATAGTGATTCGCTTTTGTGCGTCGCGTTTCGGTATCAGTCTGTGCATATCCAGTACCGGGTGAGTTTCGTCATTATGGCCGGCATGACAGCGGCGACCGGCGATGGATGATCTCTATCTCGGTGGTCGCCACTGTTTTTGGATTGTACTATGCTTACCATCAGGCATAGTGCAGTCACATTGTTGTGCTTCAATAAAAAAAAAAAAAAACATTAAAACTCCTTTGACATGGTCCTTGAAATCACTATCCGGCAAATCGGTAATGTTTTTCGGGACTTGGAACGTCACAAAATCTATATATTTATACATTCGTACGGTTTCTTTAATGCTGCACGATCTAATTTTTTTTTTTGTTATTCCCAAATCTCATCGAAATTAATTCTATAGATGAGAATTCTTTGATAACAAACTCTGCTGCCGACGGCCGATAAACGAATCGATTGACACGCGGATATTGTTTTTGTCAAAGAAAATTCCTTTAATGTTTCGAGGGACGCGTAATTTATGATGGAATAATATTAAGTTTCAAGCGTCAAGACAAGAATTCTGCAGAATACTATGAGACTTAATGAAACTTACACTTTATCTATTACTAGCTACGCGCCCCGTCTTCGCACGAGTTTTCTATTCGAGAAATAGTCACAACACTGTTTTTTTATATTATTGGAGGCAAGCGAACAGGTGGGTCACCTGATGTTAAGTGATCTCCACCGTCTATAGACACTAGCAACACCAAGGGGAGGGCGGGAAGGTGAGGAGATGTGGGCCTCCGGCGTTCTTACTAACCGAACGAAACGCAACAATCCAAGCACTGTTACTACACGTCGGTTTTCTGTGAGAGGGTGGTACTATCCCGGGTGAGCCGAACCATTCATGTTGTAACCAGTAATAGCTTCAGCGTGACTCTACCACTTACAAACATCCGACACATCCGAGTCGAGACCGGAACATTAACACTAGCGTTACCCTATTAGAGAGTTCGGTCTATGAAAGGCAAGAAGGCGTCGATCATCACGCACTGTAGTCTGGTAAAGCTTTTACAGCTCTCACGCCATTGCAATGCCTAGTGTAGTGAGTTAGAAAAAAAAAGATCTGCACGCACTTCTATGACGAAGTTATTGTAAGGCGAAGCTCTCCCAGGATAAATAGTCACAGTGTCTACAGAGTGTTAATTGGTTTTCCTGACCGACCAACTGTACACTGTTTTGTAACAATCTATACTGATATTATAAAGAGGTAAAGATTGTGAGTTTGTGACGTTGTAGGGGGTAATCTCAGGAACTACTGGTCAGATTTGAAAAATTCTTTCAATTTTATATAGCTCATTTATCGAGGATGGTTATAGGCTATATATCATCACACTAAGACTAATAGGAGCTGAGCACCAATGAAGAATGTTTAAAAATTGTTTTTTTTCCTCTTGAGAGCTTCCGCTGCGTTAGCATTAGCCCAAAGTAGCTATTCCACACGAACGAAGTCGCGGACAGAGGCTAGTAGTCTATAAAAACAAGAACAAATAGGGTTAACAAGACACAGTTAAAAATAGCAATGAATTTTTGGCGCCATCTTAGTCTCTGTCATGTAATTGAATTTATATTTTATTAATATTTTTGTATTATTTGATTCAATATTTTATAAAATTGGTGGTGTTTCACGTATTATAGTTCGGTTAATGTGCACGAGTGAAGTGAATGTGTAATAATACCACGGAGCATTAATTCTAAGACGCCACAAAAACTTCATGGAATATTCTAACAAGGGAGCTATTTAAATACTGAAATTATCGCAAGACACTTGTAACATCAACTACACAACATTAGCAGTAATAACCTAGAAGATTGATGGAAGTAAAAAAGAAAGAAAAATCAAATACACTTTGATACATGACCGTAAAAATGCCACAATTCAATGTTATTTTACGAAAAAAGTTTTTATATACACTGGGAGACATAAAACTCTACACAACTAAACTAATCGCCATAAAGACTGGCATCTAGATATTTGGACACAAAAACTATTTATACGATACACGTTTTGCAACATAGGTCACACTGAAGAAACTCTGGAGCTTACCACTTACATTACGAATATATAAACACTTATTAAAACATTTGAAAACGGAACCCTATGGATTAAAAAAAAATAGGTTGTGTCGAATAAACAAACGATACAAATGAAACATTTGTATCACAGGGGAACATTTTAAAATTACAACATAAACCAACGTCTCACGGTGTTCCCAGGCTGTTGCCCATCCCACCACAGATCGCGCCCGACGTTACTTAACTTCCGTGGTCGAACGAGAACTGGTGTTTTTAACACACTACTCCCATACTTGACAATGGCAGTAATTATCTTAAAGACTGGTCGTCAAAAAAAGTAACAATAAATAATAATACATCGGAGATAAAGGTAACAGCGATAAACAATTAACCAAGTTATTTAGCTAAAATGCGAGACTCCCCGTTTGTAATTTTCCCGAATTATCAGGAGCAATAGAACTGTCTCCGAGCGTGTAAGTGCTCATTAAAACTTCGTACCGAGCGAGACGAACTTCCCTCATAAGAAAAATGCAGGTACGTAATCAGTGACAAGCTAACTTGCAATAGAACCCCCCGACTTTCACATGTATAGGCGATCAGAAATCAGGTATTATTATCCTAACTATTCTGACTAATATTGCAAAAAGTTAATGTGAGTTTGTTCCTTCGTTTTTCTTTTTTTTCTCGAACTGACTACGTTTTTGACCTAGCAAGGTCTTAATAGCTTCACTGAACTACCTTTCTTTTTCGTTATGCTTTCACTCCTTCACTATTCAACCGATAATTATGAATTATTGGATGGAAATAGTCAGGGGTACAAAAAAAGAAAAGGGTATATATTTTTCCAGAATAAAAGCACAGTCCCCGATGAATAGGTCAATTAGGTAATCTATACATATAATAAGAATATAAATATAACGTATCTGTACTTTATCGATTTCCGCGAAAAAAAAAATGTTGCAGGTGTCTTGAAATTATTAATAATATATTCAGAAATATCTGCCTGTCTGTTCCTATGAACACGTATCATTGCTAAAGTACTGGATTCACAATAAAACCAAAAAAAATCATAAAGCATGCCTTCGAGAATAACTTAATCTTTGTTTCATTAAAATAGGTCCACACTATTAAAAGTTATTGTAATTTTAATGACGACGCGGCGTAAGTGCGAGAGAAAAGCAGATAACTAAATATACTTAGTAGGTACGTTCAGATGGCTTTATTAGTCACTGTTTTTTTACATTAGGTTCCAAAGCGAACCAAGTCGCGGGCACAGCTAGTATTTTAATAAAAATAATCATTTTATTCCTAATTTTCCAGTCAATATACATTTCACTACAATACAGACAACAAGTATTGTAATATATTTCAAAGGACATTGATAAATCTAGATAAATCAAATACTGCTCCTATTACATTTTCTTAGCATTTATATATTGAAAGTCCATTGTTATTTGTATGAACTGTATTATTGTTGTGTGTAGTAATTGTGTTATTGTTAATTGTACATCATTACCTACTCGACAATGGCAGTAATAATCTACTAAAAGATTGGTTTCCAAAAAAAAAATGTTAACGTTATGTAAAAGTTATGTTAGACACGACATATTTATAGTCAATTCAAGGCTACATATAAGGTAATAACATATTCTTTCTCTTTTACTCGTAAGATAATACTGTATTATTACATATAGCTCTAAAAATAAAGTGCCTGACCCCTCGTTTACATCCTTAGTCCACTCCTGTAAGTATACAATCATATCTATTCAGTTCATGTAGGACCCCCCTCCGAAGTTCTAATTTTTATGAATCCGACTAGTAACTCTTCGATTAATTTCGGAAACGGTTTCTCAGGGGAATAGGAAATGGTTGAAATGCCACGTTTCTTCAATTCATATTAACTAATATTACACACGTAGATGTGAGTTTGTCTGTTTGTTATGTTTTTACGCCTTCATCATCAAAATTAATAAAATGACATATTTTATACTGCCCACTCTCACTGCGCTGAGGGTGGTGTATCCGTGCAGAATTTCCCATGTAAAAAATAGATAGGTAGTAGAGCCAGGCTGATGCTATAACTGGTTTCAGCATGAATGGGTCGGCTCGTCCGGGGTAGTACCACTCTCTCACAGAAAATCGACGTGAAGTAACAGTTGCATTGTATTTCGTTCAGTGAGAGAACCTGATGCCCACGTCCCCTTCCCTCCATTCCGTCCTATTCCCCACCAACACAGGCTGGCAACGCACATGCGACTACTCTGGCGTTGCTGGAGCCTATGGACGGTGGTGATCACTTAACATCAGGTGACCCACTAGCCGATTTGCCTCCTATGACATAAAAAACCCATTACCAATTTTTGCCCCAAAATATCAACACCAAAATCCGCACTGTTTTTCACGATATCTCCTTAAAACATCTCCGTTTCAACTATAGAATGAACGTTGCGACCTTCAACGAGAAAATTCGACGCTCTGCCGTATAATAAACGCGCGAACCCATGAATATAAGATGAGTATGAACCGCGTAAGCCTTGAGCAGTGGTGTACATGTTTCATCATTAAATTAACACGATATTAGGAACAACTGTTACTAGAATGAATTGCGACAATTATACGCGTGGGATGAGAACCATCTAGTTTTCCATAATTACTGAATACTTCGAGATCTGATACAAGAGGTAGGAAGTAATATGGACTGATTATAAAAAAAAATGCCAAAAGGCAGCAAACAGGCTGACGGTCCATTTGATGTTAAATTTTTACCGTCGCCTATGGATAACTGCAACACCAGGGGCATCGCTGTTATGTTGCAGACCTTGGAGAGCGTAAATATTCTATACGAATATTATAAAGCTGAAGAGTTTGTCTGCTTGAACACGCTAATCTCAAGAACTACTGGTCTGATTCGAAACAGAAATTTCAGTGTTAGAGATAGCTCATTTTAAGGAAGGTTATATGCTATATATCATCGCGCAAAACAGGAGCGGAACAAAAATGAAGAATGTTTCAAAATGGTTTTTTTCCTTTTGAGTGCTTCCGCTAGGCAAGTCGCAGATTAGTTCTAATATCATATATATCGGGGGAGCCACTATTGACCTGTGATACCGCGCTATTGACTATAGCGGCGGTGTTACTAATGACCTTTGGTTGGAGGTATCGGCTTTTTATGTATCTTGATGCCTTATAATGTAACCCACGACTAGATGCTGGGCATAAAACATTTCATTATAGGTCATCATACAATGTTAAATATTATAGTCGGCGCTACTTTGCACTTCCGCCTGGTGCTTCCCAGGCGGAAGTGCAAAATAGCGTCCAATATAATATTTAATGATGGATTTCCGCAAAGTAACGCCTTCTTCAATCAAATGTCTTTGTAGTTATATTATTAGTACAAAAAAGACAATAATTTAATAACAGTATAATTGACATTTACTTTTTTTATAGTAGCTCGGCAAAGTGACTGCACTAAGCCTGATGGTAAGCACAGTGCAATCCAAAAACAACGACGACTGCCGATAGATACGTCATCCCTCGTCGGTCACCGCTGTCATGCCAGCCTGCGTAAATGCCTCTTCAAGTTATAATAATTGTTGTCGATAAATAAAACAACGGGCGATTAATTATTGTTTTTGGCGTCTGTACCGATATGTGTGGTACAGGATGTTGCACTACGCGATTAATATAATAACACTAACTATATTTTATCATCATAACAATTTTTTTTATCAATATTTGAGTGGCAAAAAAATAAGCGAATATTTTAACGTATGTTGCGAAATTCAAGATATCACATGGGCCGTGTAGGCGACATCCGCAGGGATGTACGGTTATATTCAGCTTATCGGGAGCGCCCGACCGATTGAATACCCATTTTGTTCAAATTGTCTGCCTTTTTATGTGGATTTTGAGGGACGAATAATTTTATATCTGGCGAAGAAATAACGGATCGCCGTGTGAATGTGTGACTAAACTAATTTTGAACCGATAGCGGTTTTCGGTCTTGGGAAGAAATGTTAATCTTTATATTTAAATTTCTCCTGTACGTGTGGTATGTCACTGAACTATTTATACTGACTATTTTAATGAAATTTTGTGTGCGTGTTTCAGTGGATCCGAGAATGGTTTAGATTCACAAATGGACCCGGTAGGTTGCGCTACGGTTGACTCTTAGGATTTTTTTTATTATCAACGCAGGACAACGTCTGCCGGGACAGTTAGTATAACTGTAAAATAAAATAGAATATTGAAGTCAAAAGTTTTTTAGGGGCGTTAAACGGTTTTTTTTTTGCAGGACATAATTTTATAATTTCGCGTCATAACATGCTAGTAAGCGTGTTCGTTTCGTTTTTATTAGATAGATAAAATTAAAGGTGCAGATAAAAACTGGAGATCTTAAAAAAATTAAACATGGATTAAAATTGGACTCCACTCATTTTGAAATATACCGGCACGGTTATATATGCTGCATAGATACATTATACCAGGTGAATGTTTAAACACTATCAATATTTATGGACGACACTCTGGACTCGATTCTCGTTCTGAATCAGTTAAAAAAAATAGATTCTTAATATTTGACCTAAATATCTAAAAATATTTGAATCTATCAATCTGATTGACATAATATACCGACATGCAGTTTTCTATATCGTTTCTTAATATAATAAAAGTGCAGAGTCGTCTTGTCGGTATGATGAAAGTATTTGGTAAAAATTGTTTGCAAATGATATATAAGAATTGTAACACAGTAATAATCAATACCACGTGAATGTTTAAATACTAGCAATATTTATGGATGACACTCTGCACTCGATTCTCGTTCTGATTCAATAAAAAAAATAAATGCTTAATATTTGAAATTATCTAGAAGCAAACAAAGTAATATTCAATCCTATAAGCGTCTATGTTACGGCACAATGTCAATGGCTGTCGGGTGAAGTGAAAGTGAAGCCAACCAACCAAAGCAAAGGATAATCTTCCGAAGTTTGAAGAAACAAAGGGGTTTGTTGTCCGGTTTATTATCGAAAGTTATTAACTCCGGATCGCCGCTCGCAGGTTTTATCACCGGTCATTCAACCTAGTTTTATTTAAGTTATCATCCATACATTTGAAATCCTTAGAACACTCTATAACTAAGATTGTTTTGACATTATTATTTTATGTTGTTGTATGTGTGTCTAACCGGTCACCCGGTAAATGGGCTAAGAGTTGCAGAGGGCGTCCAACACCTCATACGAACTGGTACAAGTAACCTTTAGAACGTGTCTAAATGATTTACCTATTAATTATGCATTCACGACATTGTCTTTAATTATACAGGTCGCGGACGATCGGTACACAGAATATACACACTCGAGACGACTCATCTTCAATTTATGCCGATTACAAATTAGCGACAATAGCCTTTCTGCAGTGAAAATGTCTTTATACGCTTTGAGCGGTATCTTTTGACAGGAGATAAATTTATAATTTCGCTTCATGACATTCTACGTAAGCATGACCGACCTTATTACACTCTTTTTTTTCTCGAACTGACTACGCTATTGACCTGGCGAGGTCTTTACAGCTTCACCGGACTACTCGTATTGGACTCGCGCAGCTTGAATAATATAGAGGCCGATGTGTACAGATAATATTGATATTTTGTAGCTTATCATAAGTTCGATCGGTTAATAGACTTTATATAAATATAGATTTATTGCTCCGAGTGCATATATATATGAAAACCACACTAATGTTAGTTTTTTTTTAATGTAGCACGGCAAAGTGACTACACTGTGCCTGATGATAAGCACAGTCCAATCCAAAAATAATAGCGACCACCGATTGACACACTGTCCATCGCCGGTCGCCACTATCATGCCGGCCTGTAATAATCTGGATATGCACAGGCTGATCCCGAAACGCGACCCGTAGAAGCGAATCACTATTACGGCCTTTTTGTCATATACATGGTGGTTGCGACCCAGTCGGGTTGTAAAACCCTACCACTCCGCTATCGCCATTGCCTCGTTCGTTATTCAGCAGGGTGTACCACGTGCCGGTGAGGTTGGCTTGGGTGTCTCAAGCCTTATGATATTATTCGACACCTCTTACACTCCAAAATAATAATTTTAAAAATAATAATTTCAATAAACAAATTCTGATATTTAAATATTGTCATTCACATTATAATTAATATGAAAATTTATAAGAGAACACATTTATTCCATAATTTTGAGTTTTCCCTTCAGTCCACTGCCTCGACTTTTTTTAATAGCTTTCGATACCAACTCATTTGCCGTTAAATGATGATAATACATTGTTAGAAACGTTAACGATAAACAAAAACTTTCTTTACAACGCTCTTTTTGGAACACACCAACATGTTCTCGGCGATAGTTCTCAACTTGGAAATGGTAGCTAGCCAGGAGGACAGAAAAAAACCTTACCACTATTTTATGCTTTCATCAATTTTATTTATTGAATAGGTTAACGACCAGGCGAGTCACGTGATATTAAGTGATCACCGGTGTTGTGAGTTGTCAGCCTGTGTTTGGGGAAGGGATATGGGGTGGAGGATGAGGACGGGGTGAGGGGAGGTGGTCCTCCTGCATCTCACTAACCGAACGAAACGCAACAGTGCAAGTACCGTTACTTCACGTTAGTTTTCTGAAACCAGTTATAGCTTCAGCGCGGCTGTATCACCTTAATAAGCGATAACGATGATCGACTTGCTAATCTTAGACGTGGAAGGGACTATTAAGTACACTTGTAAAAATATACATATAGGTGAGCGGCAATATTTTTTTCCATTGTAGCTCGACATAGTGACTCCAATCTAAAAACAACGGTAACCATAGAAATCCACAATTAATTAATAATAGTAACTGCCATACAAGTCTTACAGCCTCTCAGCAGTTCTGTATAATACACTGGCCGATTCCGAAATACGACAATTCAGAAATGAGTCACCGTGACGATTTGTGACACGACACAGTTCAGCTTGCCACTATGCCATAAACTGATGTGTAGTATTAGAAGAGAGATCCACTGCAGGGTCATGGGCCTCTTCCCGAAGAAAGATATGAACATAATCACCACGCAAGCCCACTAAGTATTGACGATTTCAAACTCTGATAAATCCACATTTCTATGTATTCCCACTTACAGCAGTAACTACAAGAACATTTCTCAGGTTAGCGTTACCAATTGAAGTAAGTAAATAAATGAACACGAATTCCAATACATTCGTTGGTACATACCGGGGTTCGGACCTGCGAACATCAGATGATATTTCACTTTATCATTGCGACTACCAAAACTAGTAATAAATAATCTATACTGATATTATAAAGAGGTAAAGTTTGTGAATTTGTGACGTGAGTTTGTGACGTTGAAGAGGGTAATCTCAGGAAGTACCGGTCCGATTTGAAAAATTCTTTCAGTGTTATTTAGCTCATTTATCAAGAAAGGTTATAGGTTATATACCATCACGCTAAGACCAATAGGAGCGGAGTAATAATGAAAAATGTTTCAAAATCGGCATTTCTTTCCTCTTGAGCTTCCACTGCGTGTTAGTGTCAGCCCAAAGTAACTATTCTACCCGGACGAAGTCTCGGGCAGAGGCTAGTTGCTTATAAAATGATTTAATTGATTAGACATGAACAATTTTCTCACTTCCATAAATATAAACTAAAATATAGAAAGGTTACACTAGATAATTTTATATAGGTCATTATTTATATGGTCATAGTTTGAACACAAATATTGGTCGCACTCGAATATTTTGAATAGAGGTCATCGGTTATCAATGCTTGCTCTCACAGTATCTTTGTTTTTGATAAACATACGACGTTTCGTTTGTTTATTTCGTGACAGTTGTCTTATAATAATATGAATATAGGAATCAATAAAATAATAGGAATAGAAAGGATAGGAATCAACAAAAAAGGTGCGCACCAAGAGTCTGCAGAAAAAAAAAACTAAATGAATTGCATTTTAGGAGTAAAAGTTTTAAGTATCTTTCAGAAATTAGAAAGATACTAGATCTAAACGTATATTAAAACCGACTGTTACATAAATATAATTTAGTAGTGGTAGAGCCAAGCTGAAGCTATTATTGTTTTCAGCACTAATGGGTCGGCTCGTCCGAGGAAGCACCACCCTCTTACAGAAAACCGACGTGAAGTCACAGTGCTTGCATTGTTGCGTTTCGTTCGGTCAGTGAGAGAGCCGGAGACCCACCTACCTTCCCCTTCCTCCTTCCCTTCCTGCCCCCCCCTACTCCCAAACACAGGCTGGCAACACACTTGCAACTCCCCTGGTGTTGCAAGTGTCTATGGACGGTGGTGATCACTTAACATCAAGTGACCCATCTGTTCGTTTGCCTCCTATGACATAAAAATATATATATATATATATGTGAATCGTTACATTTCAAAATGAAATAAACCCAAACGTAGCCGTTCCTAATATTTTACCTTATTTTTCAAGATCTTCAAATTTTGCACATGTCAAATATGAAGATCATAGAAAAACGAAAAACTTTATGGACGGTACAATTTTAACTTCATTGTCGGTGTATAAAAACAGAATATTTAAAAAAATTAGACATGACATATTGACTAATATTAAATTCAGCTTATTTTGAACATAACAACACATAATATGCAGTTTGATGGCGCAGTGGGTTTGTGGTCGGCTTGTCGCTACCACCGCGCTAAGTGTTGTGGATTCGGATCTCAGTAAGAGATTTTTTATGCTAATTTGTATTAGATAATTTGTAGATTATTATGTTAGATTATTTGTATGCTCCACAGATGATTATTCTAAGTTAAAATTGAAGAAGTGCAAATTTTCAAAAATAGACATTAGAGAAACCCCATTTCTGAACCAGGTTTAAAAATTAAAAGAATATTTAATATAGAACACCGAAGTGTACATTCATTTTTTAACACTCGATTAAAAGTTTCAACTTCAAAAATTTTTATAAAACAAAATCGAAATATTTTTGATTGATTTTTGCTATAAAAGCCATGTAAAAACAAAAATCAAATTCAGCGCATTTATAGGTAAATCATATCCTGAAAACTTAAAAAAAAAACTAACATTTGAAACAGTAACAAAAATTTCAAAAGAAATTTACTAGGAGGGCTATTAAGCCAAGAAGAAAACATACAAGTTCTTAACAGTTCGGTTTAGTGTGGGATGCCCCGTGTATAGTCAATCACAAACAGTTCAACAGAATAGTATTCTTACTTCAGTATATTTAACCTAATCAGGTCTATAACATTTATTATGCCGGAGCGCAAAAACGGTCAAGTACGTGTATTTGCAAGCGTGAATGGTTTTAATTATACCTTTGTATTCCTTGACCCTTTCTGGTAAATGGTCATCTGCCTTATCTTATATTGAGATACCGAATTCATTATTGAAATCCACAATACATTGTTGTTTAAATGCTTCTCAAACAGCTTCCAAACTGTTTTCATTTCCTCGAACTTTGTGAGTTATATCCCTCATGTTTTTTTTTAATACTTTGTACAGGTTTTAGCGTTCGGTCACAATCTCAACTATGGTCCAAGATGGTATCAATATGGTCCAAGATGATAAACACGCTAAGCATAGAGAGGTTGGCTCGAGTGCAACTAGTGGAACAAAGTTGCTGATGTCTTTGACGATAGATTTTAGTTAGCCAGGCTGACTTAGTATAACCCTAGCACCATACTGTGGTGTCATCATATTGTCTTTTCAAGTTTTAATTAATCGAAAGTTCCTGCTCGTCGGTTTGCAAACACCCCAACCACTGAACCATAATCACTTTGAAATATAAGTTCCAAACTTAGCCTAGTTTATATTGTAGCGCCATCTAGCTATGAATCACGGTAAAATGTATAACATAAAAATCTTCAAAAAATATATTTGGACGTGCCAACTCATACAGTGATCGGTCAATCTATGTTTGGATTTATCAATCTCATTTACATATAAATAATACATAGTACCTGGGCGACCGAGCCTAGCTCGGTTCTTTAAAAAACATCTTCAAATTAAAATAAACTGTTAGGTTTGCCTTATAAAATTAAAAAATTTTTACAACGAAAAAAATATTAAAATAATTTATCTCTTCTGCTGTCACTCGGATTCGAACTGGGGTTACACGGATTTTTCAAGCAACCGACTTCCATCTGAGCTATTTTTGTTTTGACAGCGCCGGCGAAATTCACCTTTATATTCTAGCTATATTTTTTTGATTGCGTGAAAACTGAGTAAAAAGTTTCCTATGAATAAAATCTAGCTAGATCGATTTAGCGTCCCCGAAACTACCTACATACTAAGTTTCACGGAAATAGATGACGGCGTTTTGGAGATCCTGAATATATACAAATATAAAAATATACAAGAATTGCTCGTTTAAAGGTATTAGATAGATAAATAGATAGAGAGATAGATATATACTCGTACATATGCTATACATAGATTTTTCTATATCGTTTCTGATATAATAAAACTGTAGAAATGTCATGTCGGTACGTTGAAAACATCTGGTAAATTACGGATGATATAACGGGTGTTACAAAATAAGAATCTATACAAATAAAAATCATGTCACAATATATGTAAGCGTATCAATTCCAAGTACCGCACCTGTTACCTGCTACCTGTTGAATTTTTTGTTTTGTTTGTAATTTTCAGGACGATTTTGGGGTGTAAGGGGTGTCGAATAACATCATAAGACTTAAGACAACCAAGCCAACCTCACCTGCACGTGGTGCACCCTGCTGAATAACGAACGAGGCAATGGCGAAAGCGGGGTGGTAGGGTTTTACAGCCCGACTGGGTCGCAACCACCATGTATAAGGCGAAAAAGCTCGTAATAGTGATTTGCTTCTGCACGTCGCGTTTCAGGATCAGCCTGTGCATATCCAGCTTTTTGCAGACCGGCATGATAGTGGCGACCGGCGATGGTTACTGTGTCACTCGGTGTTCGCCATTGTTTTTGGATTGTACTGTGCTTATCATCAGGCATAGTGCAGTCATTTTGCCGTGATACAATAAAAAAAAACGATTCCTTGAAACAAAATAATTTGCAGTAATCGTATGGAAAAGTGAAAAATTTGGATTATGAAATCTCCATATAAAAATGAGTGACTGAGACAGAGACGTATAGGGCGCGTTCCATTAGATGTTCACAACGCTCACAACATTCTTTTTGCCGTTCCACTAGACAACCGCGAGCGTTGCGTTCGTGCCGAAAACGTCATTGATGACGTCATAACATACGCTCACGCGAAGCTCACGGCGCCCTACGTTTTATTTTTTCTAGATCGCCATTTGTATTATTTACCTGAACGCTCAAAATGCCCATAAATGCGTTCCACAAGCTCTTACGATCGTAACGCTCAAGAGCTAGTGGAACGGGAAAACTCGCGGTCCTGAACGTGAGCGTTGTGAGCTTCTACTGGAACGCAGTCATAGAGAGATCATGAAAAATATTGTTAGAAATGACAGATTGACCTTCAGTTGTTCAGCTAGCATTATTACATAGTCGTTTATTTGTTTTGGGTTTGTCAATTGTTGGACGTACTTTTATTCATATATATATGCTTTTTTTTTGCAGGTACTATCTATTCTATGAACTATCTCTTTTTTTCTTTATAAAGGATGGATTTGTACTCATTTGCTTCACAAGTGCAGCCTTGCATGCCGTGGTATGGGCAGCAAATATTCCATAAAGATTGTTTGACTGACTAATTATTTGTTTGGAAACATTAATCGCCAAAATTGTTATACGAATTTTAATGACGTTTTACAGTACAGCGGAACAACATAGACTTTATTTTATCAAAATTGGCCAACTATAAAAATAAATATTAACACTTCGGTTAAATCTTTAGGATTTAATTCTCAAAATTGCAGATAATGTCTTTGCATATCTATCCATTTTTTTTTAAATACCATTTTACAAAGCGTGATTTGATTTTAAGTTTTTTCAAAATTTGTTATAATTATAATGCATCAATTTATCATATAACTAGGATATAAATATAACGTGCTCGTGCTTTTTAGATTTTTTGAATAAAAAATTATTGTAGGTGTCTTGGAATCAATCTATACAATAATGATATTATAAAGAGGTAAAGTTTGAGACGTTGTAGGGGGTAATCTCAAGAAGTACTGGTTCGATTTGAAAAATTCTTTCAATATTATACAGCTCATTTATTGAGGATGGTTAGTCTATATATCATCACGCTAAGACCAATAGGAGCGAAGCACCAATGAAGAATGTTTTCCTCTTGAGAGCTTCTTAGCCCAAAGTAACTAAGCCACGCGAACGAAGTCGCGGGCAGAGGCTAGTAATAAAATATATTTCAATCATTTTTAGAAATTTCTATCTATGTGTTTGTTTTGAACAGGCATCACTGCTAAAGTACGGCGTTTACTATGAAACCTTACCAAGAAAATCATAAAGCATATCCTCGAGTACAATTTAGGCTTGGTTTCATTAAAATTTTTCTTGTTAATCGGTTAATTCTATCAGAAGTTATTGTAATTTTAATGACGACGCGACTTAAGTACGAGAGAAGAGCAGATAAACAAATGGGATTATATATTCAGATGATTTCATTAGACATTGTTTTTTTTAATTAGGTTCCACGCTGACGGAGTCACGGACACAGCTAGTGCCTTAGAAAAATAAACGCAGAAAGTCACAAGCACAGCTAATATAAACATAATTTCATTAGCTTCAAGAGTTTGAATGTTTTGAGATCCTCTCGATGACCGATTACTTACAATAACCCTGAAGCTTATGGATAACGGCGCTTCGACGTACAAATATTTGATGGATACCATCAATGTAAACGATCTTGTAGTTGTGACGTCAATATATCGCAAACAGATAGTTTAAATGGATAAACAATTAACTAAATGAACTAATACTATTCTACTAATGGACACGTATGTATTGGTAGGATGGTATTATGTTCAACTTCACATTTCAACAATTCCGTGTGAAACTTAATATAAAAAAACAGTGGCTAATAAAATGATCGGAATGTATTAAGTCTATCTACTTATCTCTCGTACTTAATTCGCGTCGTCGTTAAAATAACTTTTTATAGATTGAACCGATTTTAATAAAACCAATACTAAATGTTACTAACGTTTTCCTTAGGTTTTAGAGTAAACTACTTTAGCAATGATGCGTGTCCAAACAGACAGACATACATACGTTCCTAATAATAATTGAAATTTAAAAGTGATATAAATTTGCCATTTAAAATATTTGTCTAACTCTCACAGTTTATCTAATAAATGCATAGGGCCAGCCTCACCTGCACGTGGTGCACCCTGCTGAATAACGAACGAGGCAATGGTGACAGCGGGGTGGTAGGGTTTTACAGCCCGACTGGGTCGCAACCACCATGTATATGGCGAAAAAACCCGTCATCTCGCTTCTGCGCGTCGCGTTTCGGGATCAGCCTGTGCATATCCAGTACCGGGTGACTTTCGTCATTATGGCCGGCATGACAGCGGCGACCGGCGATGGATAGTCTGTTTCTCGGTGGTTGCCGATGTTTTTGGATTGTACTATGCTTACCATCAGGCATAGTGCAGTCATTTTATCGTGCTACAATAAAAAAAAAAATCTGGAACTTTGAAGCTGAGGCGTGTATGCTTGGTACACATATACGTTTCAACAACTCATACACATATGAATAGTTAGCTAGGTTAGATAAGATAGGTCGCGATTTTGCATGCAACAGGCAACAGCCAAGCCGAGGTGTGCAGTGCACTAGGACTGTTGATATTTTAAAAAATATCGGATTTTCGATATATCGATATTTATGAAAATATCAATATCGAACCTCGATATATTGGAAAAAAAGTATCGATATATATATCGGCTATGTTAAAAAAATGTAATTCAGCTTAACATTGATTTACAGTTTTTAATCCAGTATATTTGTACAGTTTATACCATATATGTTTTAAAATATAACGGTACAGTTCTAAGAGCCACTTGCACAAACGTTATTCAATCATATTGATAATCGTCATCCTTATTGTTTTATCTAAATAAGATAATTATGTGTACCAATATTATTCAGTCCATCAGTTACCAAGTTTTTTAAATAGTTGTAGTCTACTAGTTTCACTAGTAGAATAACATTTCGATGTCTGCTGGTTCGAACCCCGGTGTGTAATAACGAATTTTACAAAATTCGCGTACACTTACTAAATTAAATTGGTAACAGTATCGTCTGACGGTCAAGGAAAACCCCGTGAGAAATCCTGAGCCTGAGAAATGTTCTGGTAGTATTACTATATGTGAGAAAACGTACAATTGTGGTTTTCTCAGAGTTTGAAATTGCCAATACACCGTGGGCTAGTGTGATGATGTGTCCATACCTTCTTTCAGGAAAAGGTTTGTGGCCCTGCAGTGGCTCTCTTACAGGCTGATGGTAATGAATATTTTTCAGCAAGAGATTTTTAAAATACTATTTACTTCATATGTTCAGCTGTTTCACTGGGTACTACGATTACTACTAGCCTCCTTCATATTCCTTGATCCATAACGTGGCAGCGTAGACAATAACGGAAGGAATAGGATAAATGCAGGATGCACGAAATGGAGAAGTTCCGGTTATGCGATCCACGAATGTCCTTGAAACTCACGGGGAAGGCGTATAAAATTATTATGAGACACAGTTATACTGCATGCATCTGAGTGCTAGGTTACAAAATAAACGGACGAGAAAAAACTGTACGCGGCAGAGCTGCGATTGTTAAGATGTATGGTGTAACTAGAAGTGATAGAATGAAAATGTATCAGGTAAAGTTTGGAAACATAACCAGTGACAGAAAAGTTGAGAAATAAGAGGTTAGCATGATACAGGCATGTCATAAAGAGAGATGAAAGACTTATAACTAGAATAGTTTTAAGTACGAAGGTGAATAGATATAAAAGTAGAGGAAACCGAAAAAAGCGTGGATAATGTGTGTAAAAATGACATATGTAATAAGTATGAATTCCGAGATTATATCTGACTGAGGAGACTGGAAAAGAAAAACATAATGTATCGATTCAACCTAGGTGAAATAAGACTAAGAAAATGATTATGGATTAAAAAAATATCGACCGCCGATATCCAAATTATAATATCAAAATATCGATATATCGCCCAAAAAATATCGATATTTTAACATAAAAACATCGATATTTCGATATATCGATATTTTATCAACAGTCCTACCGTGCACCCTTGAGCTGGTTGCCGAAATAAAATCGGCTGAGTGCCTTAAGCGCTCGCCTTAGTAGTCCGGTGAAGCTGTTAAGACCTTGCTGGGTCAATAGCGTAGACATTTCGAAAAGAAGAAAAAAAAAATGGAACTTTGAATTTCAAACCTATGTAATACAATCAAATATTGAAGATAGAAATTTGACTCACGAGATTTTTTTTTGTACCTAAATTTAATAATAAAAAAGGTCTATTCATTAGTTTTTTTTTAAATAATTTCATCACAGTTTGTGGGACAAAAAAGTAATTAAAACCCATGTTTCTCATGAAAAGCCTATTATGATTGCTTTTGGGATTGCGATATATATGCAAAAAGTAACATTTGTCGATGTAACATATCGCATATCTAATACCTTTAAACGAGCAATTCTTGTATATTTTTATATTTGTATATATTCAGGATCTCGAAAACGGCGTCATCTATTTCCGTGAAACTTAGTATGGAGGTAGTTTCGGGGACGATAAATCGATCTAGCTAGATTCTATTCATAGAAAACTTTTTTTAACTGAGTTTTCAGGAAATGAAACATATAGCTAGAGTATAAAGGTAAATTTCGCCGTCACTATCAAAACAAAAATAGTTCAGATGGAAATCGGTTACTTCGTAACTCCGTGTAACCCCAGTTCGAATCCGAGTGACAGTAGAAGATATAACATATATTTCTTTAATTTTTTTTTCTAAAAAAAAATAACTTCATAAGGCAAACGTAACAGTTTATTTTAATTTAAAAATGTTTTTTAAAGAACCGAGCTAGGCTCGGTGGCCCAGGTACTGTGTATACATATAATATGTATTATTATGTTTTCTTTTGTTTGGTATTTATGTAGTCTACATATTGTCTATATTGTATAATATGTTCTATATGTATACTAATGGGCCCGGCGGACGTTGTCCCGCCCAGATAATAAACCTTGGCAGATTATGTACTAAAACCTTCCTCATGAATGAATTTATCTACTTGTGAAAACTGCATGAAAATCCGTTCAATAGTTTTAGAGTTTAACGCGGACAGACTGATAGAAGTGGCAAAGGACTTTGCTTTATACTATGTAATGATTACAGTGTCCCGCTAATTTATGTGGTAATTAATGTTTTTGATTTATTTGTACACACTAAATACCCCCGATTCGACTCCATGAAACATATCCAGCCAAAGGTGGCGTGGAGAAATTGCAATTAACAATAAGGCCGCCCTTTGTACTAGTCACATAATTTGAAATGTTTTATAGTGTCTGTGTATAATGGTGTATAATAAAGATTAGATAAATACATAAAAAAATAACTTGGCTACGAATTAGAGGAACTATTAAAAATCAAGTGTAATGAATCGGCTGAGTGCCGTAAGCGCTCGCCTTAATAGTCTGGTGAAGCTGTTAGCAAGTGCTAAGTCAACAGAGTAGGCAGATCCAAAAAAAAAATGCGATGGACGCTTGTACGCTACTTCATAAAATAAAAAAAAATCTACAAATTGTGTTCTAGTTTAGTCAATTTTTTAACCAATTCGTGCACAACGGTATATTGTAGCGAAATATTACTATCCAAAATTAAATCTGCTAACTAACACAAATGAAAAATTGGCCCCAACAGCGGAAGCTACCTCTTTAATCTTATCAACATTAACTGCTTCTTGAACTCTATTAAAAGCCCTTGAGACCCCCCTCTTAGTTTGACCCCAGTTCTTATTACATCGACAAATCATTTCTTCGACGAGTTCTGATACCGCAATATAAATCAGACCAGATTTTATTTTCAATTGCGACTTCAAATACATTTACCGGTATCGATATTTCAAACATGATTTAACGAAATTAATTAAACCTATCTTAAATTGAAAACTTTTAAAATGTAATTATAATCTATCTAATACCTTTAAACGAGCAATTCTTGTATATTTTTATATTTGTATATATTCAGGATCTTGGAAACGACGTCATCTATTTCCGTGAAACTTAGTATGTAATTGTAGATAGTTTCGGCAACGATTTATATCTAATACCTTTAAACGAGGCATTCTTGTATATTTTTATATTTGTATATATTCAGGATCTCGGAAACGACGTCTGTATTTCCGTGAAACTTAGTATGTAGGTAGTTTGTATTGTAGATGGTAGAGCCCCACTGAAGCTATTTTTGGTTTCAGCATGAATGGGTCGGCTCCTCCGGGATAGTACCACCCCTCTCACAGATAACCGACGTGAAATAATAGTGCTTGCATTGTTGTGTTTCGTTCGGTCAGTGAGAGAGCCGGAGGCCCACGTCCCTTCCTCTTTCCTTCTTTCCCTTTCCTTCCCCTCCCCTTCTCTCATATACAGGCTGGCAACGCACTTGCGACGTCCCTGATGTCGCTAGTGTCTATGGACGGTGGTGATCACTTAACATCACGTGACTCACCAGTTCGTTTGTCTCCTTTGATATAAAAAAAAAAAAAAAGTTTCGGGGACGATAAATCGATTTAGCTAGATTTTATTCATATAAAACTTTTTTAACTGAGTTTTCAGGCAATGAAAAAATATAGTTAGAATATAAAGGTAAATTTAAAACGAAAATAGCTCAGATGGAAACCAATTGCTTTGAAAATCCGTGTAAACACAGTTCGAATCCGAGTGACATCAGAAGAGATATACTTTTTAATATTTTTTTGTGAAAAAAATATAATTTTATAGGACAAATCTAACAGTTTATTTTAATTTAAAAAAGGTTTTTAAAGAACCGAGCTAGGCTCGATCGTCCAGGTACTAGAAAACTAATAGAGACGGATTATTGGACTGAAATTTTTTTTAGGCATGTTGAGCGGTATTTTTGACAAAAGATAAATTTCTGATTTCGCGTGATGACATGTTAGTAAGCGTGACCGAGCGTGTTGCGTTTCCGTGGCTTGCGTAAGATCAGCGTCGCGTAGTATAGGAGCCTGTGTACATGTAATATTAATATTTTGCAACTCATCACACGTTTCAATATACAAATCAAGAAATTAAAATATAGTTTCACATTATGATTATAATAAAAATTTAAAAGAAAACACATTCATTTCATTCTCTTGAATTATCACTTCTATCGGCAGTTCTTATGACTGCTTTCACTTGTTTTTAAATTATAGAGTGTTGATATTCGTGTAATTTTATTACTGATCTTGGGTATATTTCGTTAAAGCGCCGGCAAAGCACTCGCGACCTCTTTTGTGTTGCGTGTGTCTATGGACAATGGTGATCACTTAACATCACTTGTCCCGCATGTTCAACCTTTTGTATACCATAGAAGACTATGGTATAAAAAAAGTTGTATATACTTTTAAGCGTTCGAATAACATTCACCTCAATATCAAAGTTATGACTTTCAATACAAAAGTTATAGCATATAGTTTTGGTTTGCAAGTCGTCGCTGTGTCTGAGAAAATAGTGTGTGTGTGTGTGTATCGACAAACTGAATTGACTAACTTTACACTATCAATAAATAAACGTGTTTACAAACATGCCAACATGTTAAAATGCAAAGTATTTTACATATTCTCGAATACTTGGAAGATATCTTTTAAACTTACATAGATCATTTGAGTTAATGTTTAACTTCTATATAAATATTATACACTAGCATCTGCCCGCGACATCGTTCGCGTGGAATATTTACATTGGGCTAACGGTAACACGCGGCGGAAGCTCTCAAGAGGAAAAAAAACCCCGATTGTATTGTGATTTGTATAATTAATATATACGAAATATATATTAATTGATTGATTGATTTTCTTTTTGTTGTAGTTAGACGTAGTGGTGGTCAATCAATTCCTAGCGGAAGTGCAAAGTAGCGTCCACTATAATATTTAATTATGGATTTCCGCAAAGTGACGCCTTCTTCAATCAACTATTTTAAAGATTCTAAATAAAATTATTCACTTACTCTAACAATCTCACAACAATTTTCTTGAATTCTATATAGATAGAAGATTTGTGAAGACATGCTGTTCCCTTTATTGTTTCCTCGGGTTTAAAAGCCTGGAAATATTGCGGCCTTTCGGTCCGATCTCGACATAAATCAAATACATCCATTACGACAGATTCTTCGTCCTAAGTGCTCTACAAATTCAGATGAACGAATACTTAGATGTATTCGTCAAAAACATAGAACTCATTCAGAGCTATTACTGAACAGAGACGTTCGTGAATAAAAAGAGTGGGCTGTGATGTTACACAAATTGAATGACATGGTATTTGTAACGCAGTCTAAACTAATACAATGCTAATTTGATTGAAGGTAGGAGGGGCGATATGCGTCCCCTGTTGTGTTGCGCAAGCCGGCCTGTAAATATATACTGTATTTTCATTATACTTTCCCTTTATAATTATGAAAGCACTTTCTATTAATAACATCTTATATTCTATTGGCATTTGGCCATAAAGACCAGATAAGTGACGTCTTGGTCTGAAACACGTTGAAGGTAGAGTAGACTGGCTGTCAAATGTTCGTCGTATATTTTCAAGTAAACAACTATTTAATTTCGTGGTTAAATCAGAGGGTAGTAGACTATAGAATCCACATACTAGGTAGATCACAGCGGTATTTTGTAAATGGTAGAACTGAAGCTGTTACTTCTTTCAACATGATTGGGTCGGCTCGCCCGGGGTAGTAGGACCTTCTCACAGAGAACCGACCTGAAGTAACAATGCTTGCATTGTTGTGTTTCGTTTAATCTGTGAGAGCGATGGAGATCCACCTTCCCTTCCCTCTTCCCACGCCAGCCCCCTCCTCCCTCTCCACCCTTCCCCCTTCCACCAAACACAGGCTGGCAACGCACTTACAATTCCCCTGGTGTCGCTAATGTCTATGGACGGCGGTGATCACTTAACATCAGGTGCCCGCATGTTCGTTTACTTCCGGTGACATTAAAAAAATTCGAAATCCATCACTACTACATCATAATCGCTGTTAATAGATTCCTAAGAGTTGCATCATAGATGAATCTATCTTTTATAAAAAGACACATTTGATTTTTGAATTATCAAAAAAAAAAAACTTTACATAGCACTTTAAGCAATAGAATAATCGTTAGAATAGTGTTCTTGTGTATCAAGAATTACAAATTTCTTATTAAAAAAGCTGGTATTGTTATTAGAACTCCATCTTCCGTCATGAAGTAATTAGAGCTGTATGGTCAGCTACAGCTATATTTATTAATCTCACAACATACTACGTCCTAATTTTGGGGAGAAAATAATTCATATGACATTCGTAAACCAAAAGAAAGCTATATACACAATTTTGTTTATTGCCCCTAAAACTTACATCATACCCTAAAGAAACGTCCCAACCTTATTACGCAAACTAACCGCATATCTCCATCTCGGAATCTATTTTATCCTACATCGGTTCGTTTTGCCTTGTATTATTCAGGCTATCGATTTTTTGAAATCTTTAGGCGGGCTGCAATACACCCTATTACTTGGCTGTCTAACCGAACTCGCGCTGACAAATTTATTACACATTTAAGGGCAACGCAAGGTGTCTGATAAATCCAATAAAGACTGCGTCTTCAATTTATATTCCGTTATAAGAAAAAACGAATATTTTACATTGGGAAAATAGATTTAAAACATGCGTCTTTATTTTTTTATAAATGTCCGGGGTGTATTTTACAATAGAGTTCACAATAGATTTGAAGTGATGAAGGCTAAGTCCTTTTTTTATATCATAGAAAGTAAACGAACAGGTGGGTTACTTGATGTTAAGTGATAACCGCCGTCCATAGACACTAGTAATAGGTGACTAAGGGAGTCGTAAGTGCGTTGACAGCCTGTGTTTGGAGGTGAGAGGGGGTGAGAGAAGGGAGGTGGGTCTGGGGCGTTCTCACTGACCGAACGAAACGTAACAATGAATCAGTCATACGACACACAAATAGCATCGCTTTCTGTTTCATTTATTTGTATACGTGATGAAACGAGACGAGTAACCCTAGCAACAACTTTTTATCAACTGATTGGAGTTCCAAAGTACAGAATTAATTAGAAGGATTTTACCGATCCTCCCGATGATATAACGGCAGCGAACGATCAGTACCAGCCTGTCCCTCGAAACAGAGCGTGTTTACGCCCACATCCGTGTAACCACAGATCACGCCGCCATGGTCTGGGGATAAATTTCGCTCCCACACACCAGACTAGACCCCCCTCGGCAGCGGCACAAGCCTAGGTCCGTTCCCTCGGCGTGAAGCCCTTGAGTACGCTGCTCACGCGATACCATGACACAAAATCTTACAACACTGTAACAACATTTACATATCATCACTTCCACACACGTGCACGCACACATGCTTACACATGAAAGTGGAAGGGTTTTATCTTTTTTCCCTTATCGAACTGAATGAATACAGACAAAAACAACATTATCCAACACGATATGTATATATATGTATATGTGTATATACGTATGAATATATAGCGTAGCTTAGCTTAGGTTAGCCGAGGTATACCATGCACCCTTGAGCTAGTTATCAAAATTATATCAGCTGAGTGTCTTAAGCATTTGCCTTAGTAGTCCGGTGAATCTGTCAAGGCCTTACTAAGCCAATAGCTTAGTAAGATCGAAAAAAAAAACATTAGAAGGATTACTGTGATTGAGCAATTCCATGAATTTGCTTATATTATTTCCGAGATTTGTGGTGTTCAGTACAACGCGACGTCTGAAAGGAATAGCGGAATAGATATATGGTTTCGAAGCTTGTAATAGAGTTTCTAATTATAAATTTCAAACTCCTCATATCCGTGAATCAGTCGCACATATAAACCGGGAACACAACGCTGTATGTAGCAATGGATTGAATGAGGGGGAAATCGTAAAAATATCTGACAAATGCGAGGCGCCGAGATCAAGTGCGATAATCGCATCAACGACGACCGTGACACGAGACGCCTACACTATACAGGTAAAGTCCAAATTATACAGACGGATTGAGCGTTTGCGAAACGCTTTCAGTAAATGCGAAACGTTCGCGTGACTTGTCTTCATGCAATACTACCCTCTGCCCACGACTTCGTTCGCGTGGAATAGTTACTGTTTACGCGCCGCATGCATCGGAAGCTCTCAAAAGGAAAGAAAAATCCCGATTCTGAAACATTTTTCGTTAGTGATCCTCTCTTATTGCTTATAGCGATACAGTCAAAATCTGTTATGACAACATCGAAAGGACTACTCATATTCAATCGTAAAAAACGATAGTCGGAACAACGGGTGATGTTTTTTAGATATAGCATTTAGCTGGAATCTTTGGTCTTTGTCAATATAGGCTCTATTTTGTTCTCAACGACGTCGTTTTTTTTTCGAAATGCCTACGCTATTGACCCAGCATGGTCTTAACATCTTCACCGGACTACTAAGGCGAGCGCTTAAGGCACTCAGCCGATTTCATTTTGGCAACCAGCTCAAGGGTGCACGACACACCTCGGCTTGGCTGTTGCCTGTTGCATGCAAAATCGCGACCTATATTAGCTAACCTAGCTAACTATTCATATACGTATAAGTTGTTGAAACGTATATGTGTACCAATCATACACGCCTCAACAACTCCTCCATATATTTATTATCGGAAAATTGAGAGTTTTTCAGTTCTATAAGGGAAATTCAACGACGTCGCTATAAATAGTTTTGACTTTATATACCCTTCATCGATTCTAACACTGAAAGAATTTTTCAAATCGGACCCCAGTAGTTTCTAAGATTAGCGCATTCAAGCAAAGTAACTCTTCAGCTTTATAACATTAGTATTGAATAACTATCCTCACTGACTTCAGATAGGTGTTATAACGGATAAAATGAGATCGAAGAATCCCTTTATAGCAAAATCAAGATTGAAAAGACTGGAAAGGCGCTTATCAATGTCAAAACATCGAGAAGAACAGATAAGAACCTCGATCTTTATCTTTTTCTCTACATAATTTTACATGGATTCGTTTCAGATAGATGCGTCATTTCCAGACATCACCATTGATCACATACTGATTCTGACTGACATTGTTATAAAACCTAACACTATTACTTAAAAAACTTACTGACCTTATTTAACCCGAAACATGAAAATACTAATTTGTTACTGTTCCTAATATCTAAATTATGTTGGCCTTTTCCTAAATTCAGCTTATCTAGGTTAAGAATCACAAGTATTGAAATTAATTTAAAAAAAAAGTTTGGATATATTTTCGCTATGGAATTCACTTCTTAAACAGAAATTTTATCATCCATAATTTTCTCGTTTCATACAACTCTTGCCCTGACTATTATTACACGCATAACTAACAAGCAATTCGGCAAATAGGTGCAACCGTTCTAAAGTTATGCACTGATAAACACTGGGTAATTTATTTTTATTTATATGCAATATTATTTTGTGGACTTTCATGCAATGGATGAACTCTTTAAAATTGCAGAAAGAGGAACACTCCATTGGTAGCGCTAGGTCGTATAATATTTTGATATCATCTTCAACAAAGACTCACTTAAATACATCATAAATATCTATTCGTATACATACCTATACTTTATAGGTGGTCTCTACCAAAACTATTACTGGTTTCAGCATGAATGGGTCGGCTCGCCCCTGGTACTACCACCCGACTCACAGGAACACCCACTTGAAGAAACAGTGCTTGAATTATTGCGTTTCGTTCAGTCAGTGAGAGCGCTAAACGCCCATCTCTCTTTCCCTTCCCTTCCCATACACAGGCTGATAACGCACTTGCGACTCTCCTAGGTTTGCTAATGTCTCTGGACGGTGGTGATCACTTAACATCAAGTGACTCACATGTCCATTTGCCTCCTTTGACATAAAAAAAACAAATAGGCAGAGGGGAAACGGTTAAGAACATCTCCCTCTTCTGTTTTTCAGCCGATTTTTTTCATTTTTTTTTTAATCTCTAGCTATTGGTGAGGGTTAGTTTTACCAATAAAAATGGACAATGTTTTTTCTCTGTATGCTCTATGGTGTAAAAAGAGCACTTATCTATATATTAATACGTGAAGCAAAATAATTGTACCCCTTTTTAACCT
Source organism: Antheraea mylitta (assembly GCA_014332785.1). Taxonomy (NCBI): domain Eukaryota; kingdom Metazoa; phylum Arthropoda; class Insecta; order Lepidoptera; family Saturniidae; genus Antheraea; species Antheraea mylitta. Next base: position 2,314,468 of record JACEII010000032.1, read on the forward strand.
ATTTGCCGTAAACGGGAGAACTTGAAATTTGGCATAGTTAAAGTTTATATGGCGGAGAAGTGCAGAAAGCTGTTTATTTTATATAAAATGCATTAGAAGTAGGGGAGAGTGAGGTAATTGAGAACGACGGGTAATTGCGAACAGTTAAATAAATAGTACATCTCCCCGTACTACACTGTCGCAAACCTATTCTACGGCTGAATGCAGAGTCATTCATTGCGTAAGCGAAAGTGGGATTGAAAGGACGCACTAGTGTTATCACTGGAAGTCGAACAATGATTTTTGTATTTTTGATATAATTTTTGTCATCACTTTATAATACATGTAAGTATCATATATTTAAATTCAAAGGTATTGTGTTTTTGCTCATATCATATACGTAGTATTAGTTTTCAAATGCAACATAGATTAAAGTTAATAAAAAATGCTTTTGAGAGTGGCTACAATTTTTATGTATATTGACTTATTCGGGTAATTGGAAACGGCATTAGGTGGATAATTTGGAACGTTCCCAATTACCCCTTACCCTCCTAATTACCCACAGTAATTCTGGTTGATTGTGTAAAAATACTTAAACTTTACAAATTATTGCAGATGTCTCGTAATAAAACGTACGAAAGATCGATAAAACGTATTTCTTAAATACCTCATACCGTTCCCATTTCCCTCAACGGGATGATCTTAATTACCCCATAGGGTATCGGGTAAACAGGAATGGCAATGTTTTTTGTTTTAGTTTTAGTTTAGTGTTTTAGTTTCTATTATTTTTTAGCATTTGAAGTTAAGTGTTCCCAATTCCCCCACTCTCCCCTACATTAAATTCACTAAAATATGCACTACTCACACTACTGCTTGAATTTTACACAACATATACACACATGTAAATAAAAAATACATTTTGACAGCCGTCAATAATTACGAAGTTCAAAAGAGGTTGTGAAGGAGATTGCTATGCTCGACTATATGTATTTTTTAACTCTTACGTTCCAATTACCATTTTTCATCCTACATTCAACAATGATATTATAAAATATAACAATTATTGTAATGTTTATTATTTTTTATGGTGAACTCACTTTAAATGATTTAATAAAAAAAATGAGCCAAATCAAAATAAGAACTTTGTTCATAAAAGTAATCCAGGACTTAGACCTCCGCGGTTACAACGTTGTAGTTCAACCTCATGTAGCAACAAAAAAGAATTTACTTTCAAAAGCTAATGGTAGTATTAAAAACATCTTTGTCTAGGATTCATCATTTGATTGTATTGTGGATCCATTACTTTTCCAGACAATGTTACTGGGCATATCACTATTACTTATAATGAACAGACTACATTTAATTCAATATCACCCAGAAATACCACCCACCCATGATGTTGTGTAAAATTAATTGAAAGTTGTGTCAAGGGTTGCGATAAATTTCTTTATTTTCGTAAAGTTATGTTTGCTTAAAATTTGAGAGCTTTATCACGTGATTTTTGTTTCAAATTTATGATTAATACACATAGTTTTTTTTTAAATGTTTATATAATTAAAGATCATGGCAAATAACTGAGTAGCCATGATGAAAACTTTTGATTATAGAATATATACCCTTTGACAAAATAACCCTAATAAAGTTCAAACTTTAAAAAATAAAATAACTATAGTCGAATGTCAACCACTGGGCGCCCACTAGTAGTTTTAATTCCACACAATCCATCAGAGCTGGGGGAAATTAATTCTCTAGTGAGATTTGTAAATCGCTTTTGATTTAATTATTTTTACTTAACTAAATATAATTATATACATAGTGTAATTTTCTGCCAAATAGCTCTTTTTTTATCACTCTATTCTAACGTCCTAACTCACAATCAACGCAATGTGTTCTGTGCCGCCCTAAATAGCTCCATAAAAGACATTTACGAAATCATTTCGAATGAGCGTTGCGTACTCCGTCCCTCCCAATTTTCGACATGAGCCGACGACACTCAGACCATACAACGGCATTCTTCCCTCGGCTTCAGTCGTAGGGGAGGTTCAAAGTCGAGATTGATGTGGTCCGAACGGTTATTGGTCCATTTCTACTCTTATCGTTTTTGCGATAAATCTCAAACTATACCTATATATTCCTTCTTCGTTGACAGTAAACCTATTTGCCAAAGTATTACCTATTTTTATATATTTTACTATATAAAACATTTATATAACAAAGTCTCCTGCCACGTCTGTCTGTTTGCGATAAACTCAACAACTGTTAAACGGATTTTCACCAGTAGATAGTGATTCGTTAAAAAAATCTGTGTATATAATCTGTTTTTTTTTTTCAGGTCGGGATATCGTCCGACGGACCCACAATTTTTAAGCTATTGTATAGCTTCCATCGCAGGCCTTGAGCGTGGAGACCGAATCCAAAAATTCCGTAACGAAAAAACCTAACACCCCCCACTCTGTCTACCATGTAGTTCGGCCGAGCGTTCGCTTAACGTATATATGGTACGACTGTACAAAGCTCGCACGGATCGAGACGAGCTGCTCCGAAATCGGACGAATTCGTAATCAGCTGTTTGTGAGAAAGTATACTGGTGTATATGTATTTATCATCTATGTACAACAGTGAATATCTGTACTCGTATAATTTGTGTACAATGTGTTTTCCTGAGAATAACCTACATGTATTGCAAGATAATAAAAATATTTTGAACAATATTAATTTCTTATTTATTTAATAAAAGAAAAAAAATTGTTTTCTTATCGGTCACCACGCTCAAAAAGTATAACTTGAATTAATATCAAAGAAAAAAAAATACTGCATAAATAAAATAAAGAAATAGTTATAATTGCATAAGTTAATAAAAAATGCTATGCAATAGCTTTGCCGCGGCAGTCCCCGAGTGCCACACGTATTTATTTTTTCCAACTTACTACTCTATTGATCCAGCACGGTTATAACAGCTTCACCGGACTACTAGCTATAATAAAGATACACAATAGTGTAATGTATAGTGTATTTAGTATATATGCAAATTATATTAAAAATATATGTAGTGGGGGTACATTTATATAAAGGCACTTTGAACATCCCCATGTTGCTGATTATTTCAACTGGCATGTATATCTAACATTGATAATATTGTAGCGTAATATTAGTTTGTTATGTAGCGGAATTTATATTTTATTCACAATCTTGTGGTATTTGACTGTCCACTCTGTAATATTGGTGGTGTTTTACGCAATATAGTTTAGTTATTGATTACAAGTGAAGTGGACGGGTAATAATATCACTGGAAATTATCACAAGCTACTTGTAATATTATTGTGTCCTCGAGAGTCGCGGTAAAAATCTAGAAGACTGGTTGCCAAACAAAAGTTCGATAAATTCCAATACCGTTTGATACATCCCAATGAAAGTTGCTACAACTAAATGTTATTTCACGAAGAAAGTTTTTATAGACAGGGAAACACATTAATTTTTGTATCATTCAACTGATCGCAATAAGAACTGGTATGTGTAGATATTTGAACAGAACAACGATTTATACAATATACATTTAGCTACGCAGGCCATACTAAAAAATCCGGACCTGGTCTTAACTTATAATATAAAAGCTAATTACAACGTTTCAAATGGAACTCTCTGGGAAAAAAAAACAGGAACTTTTGTAAAGACACACGATGAAAGTGATACTTTTGTACTACAGATAAACATTTAAATTAAAGAAATACCACAAAAAGCAAACGGTACGCGGTGTTCCCAGGCTATCCAAGTACTGACTGCGTCCCGGCGTTGTTTAACTTCGGTTATCGGACGTGAACCGGTGTTTTCGACACTCTGCCCGACTCGGTGTTTACCTCCACCACATTTTATGATACAAATAGACTGCCGATCACAACTTCAAAGACCTTTCATAAGTTTTACTTCAAAAAATGCAATTTGTTTAATCTATTAGTCACATGTTTTTACATTTTGGCGCCATTTTAAATATCGTTTGTCTACAGTACCATTGATATAATTTATGAAAATGTTTGCAGTAAAGTTTACTACGATTTTAAGGGTAGTCTACTACACTAAACAGTCGAAGGAAGAGTTATACAATACTAGAGTGCTTGGCGGAGGTTGTATCGCCCTGATAGAAAAAAAAAACCTTGACAAATTATACACCTAAGCATTCCTGAATCAGTTTATCTACTGATGAAAACTGCGTGAAGATTCGTTCAGTAGTTTTTGAGTTTTTCGAGTACGGAGAGACAGACAGACGTGTCAGAGGTATTTATTTATACCATGTAATGATAATCCATTTAATATTCATTCGGCCGTTCTTAAACAAATACTATAGGAAAATATTGAATCGGAAAATCTATATTTTTTACGATGTTTTGCACCCCTAGTTACGACTGCGGAACTTTGTTGTCCTTGGAATGTCGCCAAATAACCACATATAATAAATATACAATTATATTAGATAGGAATGCACCGAGCATAAATTATTACGCATTATTCATGTAGTTATTTATAATTTAATATCGAGTTGCGTAGATATTACTATTCTTATATAATTTTTTGTGCTAAACAATCTCGCTTTTTTTCTCGAATCGTCTACGCTATTGATCTAGCAAGGTCTTAACAGTTTCACCGGACTACTAAGGCGAGCGCTTAGGCACTCAGCCGATTTTAAATGGGCAACTAGCTCAGGGGGGCACGGCACACCTCGACCTAGGCTGTTGCCTGATACATGCAATTCGCGACCTATCTGAGCTAACCTAGCTAACTATTCATATATGTATGAGTTGTTGAAACGTATATGTGTACCAAGCATAAATACCTCAACAACTCTTATATGTATTTTGTGTCGGATAATTTTGCTAAGCTATTTCAGTTCGATAAGGGAAAAAATAAAACTCTTCCACTTTCATGTGTAAGCATGTGTGCGTGTACGTGCGTGGAGGTGATATGTGTAATGTTGTCGCAGTGATGTAAGATGTCACTTTACCGCGCGAGCAGCGTACTCAAGAGCTCCCCGCCGAGGGATCGGACCTAAACAATCTCGCAAAAATGAGCAAATGTATCAAGTAGTTGCTTTACTGTGCCTCACGTATTACATCTTGAATTAAAATTATGATAAAGTATTTAGTATTTATTATGGGGTTGTAGAAGCTTCGGGCTCACTACTATAAAAGCCTAGACTGACACGAACAGCGTAATAATAATATTCGGAGTGTGTAAAATAGACTGTTTATTTATTTATGCGCCCATATAATGTATTTATACAGACACGCGATATTTGTTTGTTCAGTTGTTTGAACGACAGTCTATTTACAATATTACAAAAGTTATTGATACGTGTAATTCGCGACCAATCTGAGCTGACCTAAGCTAACTATTCATACATTTATGAGTTGTTGAAACATACGTGTACCAAGCATACATACCTCAAAAATACGTGTGGCACTCGGGGACTGCCGCGGTAAAGCTATTGTATAGCATTTTTTATTAACTTATGCAATTATAACTTTTTTTTTTTTAATTTTATTTATGCAGTATTTTTTTTCCTTTGTTTTTTTTCCTTGATATTAATTCAAGTTACACTTTTTGAGCGTGGTGACCGATAGTTAGCTAGGTTAGCTAAGATAGGTCGCGATTTTGCATGCAACAGGCAACAGCCAAGCCGAGGTGTGCCTTGCACCCTTGAGCTGGTTGCCAAAATAAAATCGGCTGAGTGCCTTAAGCGGTCGCCTTAGTAGTCCGGTGAAGCTGTTACGACCTTGCTTGGTCAATAGCGTAGTCATTTCGAAAAAAAAAAAAGAAGTCTCGATCCGTGCGAGCTTTGTACAGTCGTACCATATATACGTTAAGCGAACGCTCGGCCGAGCTACATGGTAGGCAGAGTGGGGGGTGTTAGGTTTTTTCGTTACGGAATTTTTGAATTCGGTCTCCACGCTCAAGGCCCGCGATAGAAGCTATACAATAGCTTAACAAAGTCTATATTACATATCGAATAATTTTCTAAACTATTTCAGTTCGATAACGGAAAGAAACAAGCCCTTCCACTTTCATGTGTAAACGTGTAAGCGTGCACATGTGTGGGGGTGATATGTGTAATGTTGTCGCAGTGATGTAAGATTTTGTGTGAGTGTATCGCGCGAGCAGCGTACTCAAGGGCTCCACGCCGAGGGAACGGAACTAGGCTTGTGCCACTGCCGAGGGGGCCTAATCTGGTACTTGATACAGCAGCAAGGTTACGTAGTAAAGAGATTAAAAAACATGTTCACCATAAAAAAAAACTGTAGTTGAAAACGAAATTCAAAATGAAAACGTGGCGCTTTCTATGAGGTCTCTATAACAGTCGGTCCTACAGTTTTCTGTCAACAAATGAATTGAAAACGCTCAAACCTCAGTCATTGTAATTTCAATGACGATGCGATTTAAGTACGAGAGAAAAGTAAATAAGTAAATGGACTTAATACATTCAGATGATTTTAATAGTCACTTTTTTTTAGATTAGGATTCACATGGACGGAGTCACGGCCACAGATAGTTAGTTATATATGTATATAAATCTACCAGATGAATTTTGCTAAATTAGAAAACGGTATCAAAATCCTTCGGATAGTTTACAATAACTAAGGGAACACATAGACAGACAGGAAAAGAGACTTTGTTTTATACCAACTAATATTAAACATAAGAAAAATGAGCTTGTTTTTTTGTTACGCTTCCAGGCATCAACTACTGAACCGATTATTTGCGATCTATAATTTGCATCGCGAATCATTAAAGACCAACATCCAGGAATTCGGTATTTTAACTCTACCCTTCCAATGTATTCTTAAGAATTTGATATACGTCCGCAAAAACTTAGATAATCTGAATTTAGTAAAAGATCAACGTAACGTAAATACTAGAAATAAAAGAAACCAATAAAAAAATTAGGAAACAAAAATATATGATGATTAAACATAGACGTCAAGGAGAAAAATAAAAATGAAAATTGATGATACAAATGTAATCTAAACAATGTCTCTGATAATGTTAGAGGAAAACGGGCAGGAGGTTCCACTATGGGACTTCCAAAAAAAAAAAAATCTAGCAATAATAACAAACTGATCACTCCATGTTTTAGACTGACTAAGACCAGTATTAGTTTTTTAGGTAATGGTGTTAGATTTTATAACAAAGTCCCATAACACATGACCGACTTGCCAGATAATAAGTTCGAGTGTTATGTGAAACGAGTCTTAATTCATAAAGGCTATTACACGGCGAATCAATATGTGAACGATGGCGACGTCTGGAAGTGAGGCCTCTCTCTGTGCATCCACCAAAAATGAATGTAACTTTGGCGTAGTCCGGTGAAGCTGTTAAGACCTTGCTAGGTCAATAGCGTAGTCAGTTCGAGAAAAAAAATATATAACTTTATATGTTTACTATGTTGTAATTATATTTTAAAAAATGTATTATGAAAAGATAATCCAGATCGAATTTCTTATCGGTTCTTCTCAATGACTGGATTGTTTTCCGAACTGGTGCGAGTTTTGACGTTCATGAGTGCCTTTTCAGGGCCTAAATTGAATAAAGATTACTTTGATTTTGATTATTAATCTATTTTACATACACCCTACTAGGAGTATAGAGAAAGAAAGGGGCACCCTTCATAATGAAAAAAGATCCCCGTAGGATAAAACCAAATGTACAAAAGCTAGTCTACAATATCTGTACAATTATCGGTACTATTAAAACGTGGAGAAAACAGTTTGTACTTCATATTATATTCATGAATTAGGAGACAGGGAAAAAAAACAATACTAAACACGAGCCTCCCACACTTAGTACAAATTGTAGGTCATTCGGTTCATAGAAATGTCGGTGGAGCGAGAGGTGCAGAGATCAATTGCGGTAATCACATGAGATGATAAGTGTTGCTCGCCGGGTGACTCACGTTAGTGTGAGAAACACGTCGTATTGTGTAACCATTACACGTGTGTTAGTATTTGAATATCATATACACATTAATACATACTATCAAACAGTACATTGCCACTTTTGTATGTATGTCCGTTTTAAACTCAAAAATTACTGAATGGATTTTCACTTGTAGGTAAAGTGATTCATGAGGTAGATTTAGGTATGTAATTTGTCAAGTTTTTTTTTTTATTATCAGCGCGGGACGACGTTTGCCCGCTGTTTAATTTCCATACGTATACAGATCTATACTAATATTATAAAAAGGTAAAGTTTGTGACGTTGTAGACGGTAATCTCAGGAACTGTTGGTCCGATTTGAAAAAATCTTTTAGTATTATATAGCTCATTTATTGAGGAAGGTTATAGATTATGATTACGCTAAGATCAATAGGAGCGGAGCACCAATGGAAAATGTTAAAAAATTGGAATTTTTTCCTCTTGAGAGCTTCCGCTGCGTTTTAGCGTTAAACCAAAGTATTTATTCTACGCGGACGAAGTCGCAAGCGGGGGCTAGTATTTAATACAGATGGCTGATAATTAATCTTGTTACATAAGCGTTACGTGCGAGGAAACGAACACGCTCGGTCGAGTCTCGACATTAAATTAAAAATATTGTTAACTAGCCTCTGCCCGCGACTTCGTTCGCGTTCTCTAAAGGAAAAAAACATCCCGATTTTAAATCATTTTTCATCTGTGCTCCGCTCCTATTGGTCTTAGCGTTGTGATATATAGCCTATAACCATTCTCGATGAATGAGCTATACAACACTGAAAGAATTATTCAAATCGGACCAGTAGTTCCTGAGATTACCCCCTACAACTTCACAAACTCACAAACTTTAGGTACCTCTTTATAATATTAGTATAGATAAGCTATAAATGAAACGATGTTTTGCGAATATTGTATTTATTATGGGACTGAAATCTCTTGGTTAAAATGGACATTGTAATAAGTAGGTACATATGGAAAAATAAGAATTAACAAACTGTTGATTTTTATAAAAATAAATAAAAAAAAATCACCACTCGACTCACGAGGCCTCTCACTGTATTCACCATTCCGAAATATGATAATATGTGTTGATGCGGTATTGAAACAATACATAGCTTTTTACAGCCTCTTTACAAAGACTATTTGGTAATAAACGTGATAATACCGAGTTAAAAGCCGCGATACGAGCCTTTTAATGACGAATGATATGATCATATGAAAAAAAAAAAATTAACTAGCTGGTCCCCTCAACTTAAACAAAATAAATTTGTTCTAACGCAAAAAGCGTTTAATTTACCCATGGGCGTAATAATATGTATAGATATAGCGAGTTTAACTGACGACGGGTTAGTAATAAAGGGATGCTAATTGGAAACGTACAATGAAAAAAAATTAAGGGCGACTTCTGAAAATATGTCCTCGGGCAATTTATCTACATACTTATAGCGTTATCATCTTTCACTACATTATAACTTAATCAAAAGCTCTATTATAACCGAATGCAATGCATAATTTTTAACCAGTAATTCTGTCAAAAACAAGATGCAACAACAATTCTTACTACAGTAAACTTGACGTTTGAATATTTTCTATGTATTAAACTTATGTTTGAGATTGTACTAGACATGTTCATATTAACCAAAAAAGGCAAGTCATTCAAGTATACTTAAGCACTACAGGAGATACGGGGTCTTTAATTTGGTTATTTTTGATGACCTTACGAGATGGGAGGTCTTAGTAGTGATTACGTCAACAATATTTAGTATTTACTTTTTCGAATTGCCTGTAAAATTTAGTCGTTATACCTATGACAAATATATGTGTGTAAAATATATAGGGCACTTATATTAATACATTTACAATGTGTGCGTGTTCACACATATAGATACAATCGATTGAAAAGTTTAGTCGGGAAGAGGTAAACAAACAGAATTATATTATTCAATGTGAAGCGTTGATATACCAAGTAAATGGTTAAACACTCGCAGTATTCTAGGATATTACAGTTAATGGTCACATTTAACGTATTAAATAATAATATCAAAACAAATAATAATAAACAACAAAGAAAACCTAAGTTAAAATCTTTTCTAAGGCTTTCGAAAATATAGCTACAGACCTAGATGCAATGAAAATTGTAAGGAGCGCCCTAATAACTTTCGACAATAAAACGGACAATAAACCGTTTTCCTTTGTTCATACTTCGAAAAATTTACTTTCGTTACTTGGTCTTTCACTTTCACTTCATCCGACGGCGGTCATTGACACTGAGCTTTAACATAGACGAGATAGGTCGGAGTGTAACCTTTATATTTTTTTAGATAATTAGGTCAAATATGAAGCACCTATATTTTAATTTATTTAGAACAAGATTCGAGTGCAGAATATTCTCCATAAATATTGCTACTGTTTAAACATTCAGCCTGTAGATTAGTATTAGTCATTCAATAAATATTATAAGCATGGTAAACTACTTACATAATACTTTATTAGTATTAATTATTAGTGCAACGCATAATCTTTGAGGGTAGTCGGTTATTGGATGAGACTTTGGATCACCCCTACTCATTACCATCGTACCAGAGCGCTCAGGGTTGCCCAAATGGAATTTAATTTATCTCTTATTACGTTACACAACCCGAGCGAAATAGATATTGCGATGTCGTATTTTTTGTAATTACGTCTCCGTGCCATTATTGCGTTTACGGTCGAGTCGTTTCGGTGCGAAATTGGATATCTTTTTGGCTTTAAATTCTTTCGAGAAAACTCTTGGAAATATTTCCATAGATTTCGTTTTTGAAGTGAAACTTTATCATGGCTTTGACAATCCGATCGGCAATGAACACTGTGTCGATTGGAGTGTTGAAAACACTAAGAAGTTAAGCAACGTCGGGCACGGTAGGAATTTGGATGGGTGTCCGCAAGGGAATAGCACGTGATATTGGGTTTTTGTTGTATTTATTTAATTTTTATGTCTCTCTGTAATAGAAAAGTGTCACTTCTATCGTGTGTCTCTATGAGATACCCTGTTTTTTTTTACTATGTATTACCACTTGTTATAATGGACGAGGAAGCTAGCTACATAATACATATATAAATCCATGATTTATTAGAAAGAAATATCGCACAAGCTATTAAATGGATTATATGTTACAATAAGACGATCTTCCGTAGTAAAAAACGAGTAATAAGTAACTAAGCCTATCAATCACATATAAGTAAGTAGTCGATAACAAAGCTTCTCTAATAATATGACAAGCCAAAGCCACAATCAAG
>JACEII010000032.1:2330677-2346928 GCA_014332785.1 Antheraea mylitta
GTCTCCCCTACATTCCGTAGAACATCATCGTAGTTTCGGTAATCTTGTAACTCCGACAACTTTCGGAGATCGCTTGGTATAGAAATGCTTGAAGAAATATTTGTAGATAAATATATACAATGCTCAAAATAAACATACTTTCACACTGATAAAGTTGTCAGAAAGATATCCCGCACATTAATAATAATGATCCTAAATAAATATCACGAATAAACATCCACACTAACTTAATGTATGATAAATACCATCAAATGGGACAGTAACATAAATCAAACGAAAACCAACAACCAGCAGCTTCCTGGGAAACCGAACTTACACTATCCAATATAAACTGATTCCGGGTATCGCGGAAAAGTAAACGAAGGACGGATCTAGCTATACTGGCGTAATTAGTATTCCATGTTGCCGGAACGGGAGAGGAAAATTGCTGACACGAATCTTTGATAGCAATGTTTATCACGTCCCATGTCGTAGATATGCCGATAGATGTATCATCTGAGACCATTATTAGGCCGTCGTCAAACAAACCGAATCTATACTTATATCGATAATCACAGGAACTACTGGTCCGATTTGAAAAATTATTTCAGTATTAGATAGCTCATTTATCGAGATAGGCTATATATTATGACGCTTTTTTTTTCTCGAACTGACTACGCTATTGACCTAGCAAGGTCTTAACAGCTTCACCGGACTACTAAGGCGAGCGCTTAAGGCACTCAGCCGATTTCATTTTGGCAACCAGCTCAAGGGTGCACGACACACCTCGGCTTGGCTGTTGCCTGTTGCATGCAAAATCGCGACCTATATTAGCTAACCTAGCTAACTATTCATATACGTATAAGTTGTTGAAACGTATATGTGTACCAAGCATATCCGCCTCAACAACTCCTCCATATATTTTTATCGAAAAATTTGGAGAGTTTTTAAGTTCGATAAGGGAAAAAAATTTAACAAAAATAACCCTTCCACCAAGATGTGTAGCGTGTAGGCGTGCACGTGTGTGGAGGTGATCGTGTAGTGTTGTAACAGTGATGTATGGGTGTGTCACCGTATCGCGCAAGCAACGCACTCAAGGGCTCCCTACCGAGGGATCGAACCTAGGCTTGAGCCGCTGCCGTGGGAGGCCTAATCGGGTTTATATTATGACGCGAAGACCAATAGGAGCGGAGCGCCGATGAAGAATGTTTCAAAATCGGGGTTAAGGTATTCGTTTGCCTCCCATGATATAAAAAATAGAGCATTTTCATTACGTTTGTTACACGATTGACCTTATGAATCACTCACTACATGTTATAAAAATCAAGTCCTATATCACGTCTGTCAGTCCGTCTGTTTGCGATAAAATCAAAAACAACTTATTGGATTTTCATGCGGTTTTCACAAGTAAAGTGATTCATTGGGAAGGTTTAGGTGTACAATTTGTCAATTTTTTTTTTATTATCAGGGAGGGGCAACGTCCGCAAGGCCCGCTATTTATGCATAAATTAATTGTATCAAATCAAAAATAGTTTTTCAATTTAGTCCCTTGAGAAGGCCCTTATGAATGTCAAAATTACCACTGTTTTGGACAAACAACCGAGTCACCGAGAAGCACCAGCAAGAAACACAATCTGGTTTATCTTTCTGACATACATAACACAACATATTTTTATGAACATGCATAGTTATGCACAGAGAGGGGCGTCATTGCCACTGTAAATGCACAGAATGACAAACAGATCAAAGAGCCGGATAGGATTGTTTGTCCCGAAAAAAAAAACTTTAATAAATTCGCGTGTCCCACAAACAGGGTTACATCACCCGCGGCGCCCTGGTTCCTGCTTCATACAAACAACATTTTTCCCTGAATAATGAAATACGTGGTACAATGTTGTTTCATCTCTCGTAATAAGTTCGCTTGGCCCCGGTTACAATTTTATATATATATTTTTCCCCTTACTATTTATTTTACGATCATTAACATCGTCCATACGGGAACTTCTTTATTATTCTTTTCGCTTTTTTTACGTCTTCCTCTAACAAAGTTACTTGTTTTCATGATTTTGTGATATAAAAATATTCTACTTAAATATCCCTTTTTTTTAGAAAGCTTTTTATACGCGTTTGGAGGTATTTTTTTAGCAGGAGACAAATTTATAATGTGGCATCATAACATGCTAGTACGCATGAACGACCGTATTGCGCTTGCGCGGCTTACGTCAGACTGCGACGCGTAGTATAAGAGCCTGGGTACATCTAATATTGTTAATTTGTATTGAGATTGTGTAGCCTATTATACGAGTATATTTGATGAATTAATAAACTAAAAATGCGTATATAATTATTATTCAAAATGCCAATAAATGTGAAAACTAAACCGATGATAATCATTTCAATTAACAAATTATGAAATTTAAATCTATACTAATATTATAAAGAGGTACAGTTTGTGAGTTTGTGACGTTGTAGGGGGTAATCTCAGGAACTACTGGCCACCGCGCAGCACACGCTTTCCGAGTGTGTTGCGTGGGAGGGACAGCGCCGCGCTCTAACGGCGGCGGTATGAAGGAATTTGTCGCTGCCGAGTGTGGTCTCCGCCATGCTCGGCAGCGAACAGGCGTGGCGAGCAATGGCCTCCTTCTGCGAGGAGATCATCTCGCAGAAAGAGGCGGCGGAGAAGGCCCGCGAGGTGGATCCTCTGAGTGGCCGTCTCCGCCAACAGAGGACCGGCAGGAGGAGGCGGCGCTTTGCCCAACTCCTCCTGCCACTGTAGCCGGACCTGAGGGGATGGGCCGGGGGGCTCATCTCCTCATTGCACAGGTCCGGCGGGCGAGGGGAGGCAGCTGGTGTGTACCCAGTCTGCCTCTCTATAGGTAGGAGCCCGGCGTCCACCTTCCGCCGGGCGGACCGTTGGGGCGGCTCTACAAGGTTGAGTAGCAAGTACGATCCCTTGCCGCCCCAACAATTACGGTCTGACGGTACACCGTGGGGTTTTAGTCCGTGCGAGCCGGACATAACCCACCCTCTCCCCCGGGTGGGTGGGTATCCATAAGGGATTTCCCCACGTTAAAAAAAAAGGAACTACTGGCCAGATTTGAAAAATTCTCTCAATATTATATAGCTCATTTGTCGAGGATGGTTATAGGTTATATATCATCACGCTAAGACCAATAGGAGCGGAACACCAACAAAGAATGTTTCAAAATCGGTGTTTTCCCCATTTGAGAGCTGCCGCTGCATGTAACCTAAAGTAACTATTCCACGCGAACGAAGTGGTGGACAAGGGCTAGTAATTTATTCTTTAATTCGTTTAAAAGAGAACACATTTATTTCATAGTTTTGAATTTTCAGTTCTGTCGGCAGTCCTTTTGACTGTCTCGACTTTTTGTATCAACGTATGAATCTGAAGGTAAACCAATCGAACTGAACTACTATCTGCGTAATGGAGAGTTGGTTTGTTACCACGAGCGACGTCATAACGAGCTCAAACCGTATTTAAAACATGAGATAACACTTACCTATTTTTGTTTTTATATCTAAGCATTGTGATATGTGTGGGAACTGTAGAATCTTCCGCCATTTCTTGCTTTTGCCTTTATTGCTATCGGAACCACCTGTAACAAAACAAAGCGTCATTATTAGTCATCATCATCATCATCATCATCATTGCCCTTATCCCACTTAAGTAGGGTCGGCACAACATGTTTTCTTTTTCCATTCTCTCCTGTCAGATGTCGTCTCAGTATTCACACCTTTTACAGACATATCGTTTTTCACACAATCCATCCATACCTTTTTCGGTCTTCCTCTACACGTATATCCATCCACTATCATACTCAACACTTTTCTAGTTACATGGCTTTCATCTCTTCTCATGACATGCCCATACCATGCTAACCGATTACTCCGTAACTTCTCTGTCACTGGTGCTATTTTCAAACTGCCTCTAATATACTCATTCTTAATCTTATCCATTCTAGTTACATCACACATCCACCTTAACATTCGCATCTCTGCCACATGTAATTTTCTCTCATCCGTTTCTTTCGTAGCCCAGCACTCAGATGCATACAGCATGACCGGTCTTATCATAGTTTTATCATAGTATATAACCTTATTATACCCATAATATTATTTATCACCCTAACTAACATTGTAAATGCGAATGCGTGTTTGTTTATTTTTAACGCTTTCACTCCGTTACACCTTAACCGGCCATGTTGAGATTAGGCATACATATTGTCTGGAGTATAGAAAAAGATATAGGGTAACTTTCATGCAGAAAAGGCAAGAAGAAAGAAAGAAAAAAAAGCGCCTTTATTGTTGAAAGATATCACAAACAACAAGATACATAGAACAAACATATACTAGGTCTTTACCTATGAAATTGCCGTTCTGCAGTACTGGCCATTTCAAATCAAAATTATTTTTGTTTGGCTAAGAATTCTAATTGCAAATTAATTTTATTTTAAAAACATGGAATTCTTTTTCTAAAATTCTTCTTTCAATCAGTCATTTGTTTATTGATTAGTGTTACATTTTCATCGCATTTCAATCTTTTTTGTCATCACGGATACGTTAAAAATTCGAGTAATTATGGTATATGAGTACCGTCGTGGCAGCAATGCGGCACAAACGGCACACAACATCAACGACGTTTACGGAGCTAACACTACAAACCAATGAACTATCTGTTATTGGTTTGCTCGCTTCCGTTTTGGGAATTTCGATCTGAAAAATGAACCTCGTGGTCGTCCGAAGACTTTGGTCGACAATGACGAATTAAAGGCGATTGTGGAAGCTGATGATACACAATCTACGCCTAAATTAGCAACAGCTTTCGACGTTAGCGTTAAAACAATATTGGTCAATTTGCGTCAAATTGGCAAGGTAAAAAAGCTTGACAAATGGGTGCCCCACGAACTCAATGATCGCCAACGCGAAGTACGCGTCGAGACGTGCCTTGCACTCTACAGACACACAAATGAAGGAATTTTGAACCGCATTGTTACCTGCGATGAAAAATGGATTCTGTTTGATAACCGCAAGCGTTTAGTAAATTGGTTGGATCCTGGTTCAGCACCTAAACAATGCCCTAACGAAAACTTACCCCTAGAGAAGTGATGGTCACTGTTTGGTGGTTTAGAACCAGTGTGATTCACCACAGCTTCTTACCAAACGGAGTGAGCATTACTTCAGATGTGTACTGTGAAGAACCGAACACAATGATGGAGAAGCTGGCACATCTCAAACCAGCATTGGTCAATCGCTCGTCTCCGCTGCTTCTACACGACAACGCGCGACCTCATACTGCACAGCAGAAGGTCTCCAAGTTGCAAGAACTGGGATTGGAAGTTCTCCGTCATCCGTCCTACTCACCAGACCTTGCGCCTACAGACTACTACTTTTTCCAGAATTTGGATAACTCCTTGGCGGGAAAAAAATCAATACCCGAGAGACAGTACAAAATGCCTTTGAAGAATTTGTTGCCTCCCGTCCAGCTGATTTCTTTAAGAAGGGCATTAATAAACTGCCACTGCGTTGGCAAAGATGCATTGTTTGGATAGGTGATTACTTCGATTAATACAAATAAAAAGTACATGAAAAAAAATCGTTTAAATTTTTTCATGCAAAACGGCAACTATGACACCTCCATTCGATTGCCTGCTATACTACTGCAGCGCTGATTTTCAATGGGGGCCAAAGTAATGTACGGACGTGTAGTTGGTGGCTCGACAAAAATATTACAGCACTCATAATAAACATAAACTTTAAATAATAATCTATATATATAAGAACGTAAATCTAACGTGTGTGAACATTTTAGATTTTTTTTTGAAAAAAAAAATGTTGCATTGGTCTTGGAATAAGTGATAAAATACATCGTAGTCCGATGAAGCTGTTAAGACCTTGCTGGGTCAATAGCGTAGTCATTTCGAAAAAAAAAAAAAAATACATTTCAATCACTTTTATAAATGTCTGTCTGTCTCTCTGTCTGTCTATACGTTTGTTTGAACACGCATCACTACTAAAGTACTGCGTTCACGATAAAACCGAGATGATCATCAATTTAATCAAAATCCATAAAGCATCTCCACGAGTAACATTTGCTGTTTGTTTCATTAAAATCGGTTCGGTCTATCAAAAGTTATTGTAATTTTAATAATGACGCGACTTAAGCACGAGGCAAAAGTAGATAAGTCAATAGAATGAATACATTCAGATAACTTAATTAGTCACTGTCTTGTATATAAGGTTCCACGTGGACGAAGTCACGGGCAGGGCTAGTAATAAAATACAAACATTGAAGAAAGTTACAAATTTTACAAATGTGCCTGTCGAAAAAGTAACATAAAATAAATAGACTGGCCACCTCGTAGATATGTGTAAGTTAGTTGTGTCAATAAAAATATCATTTAAAGTACGTGGGCGACCGAGCCTAGTTCGTTTCTTTAAAAACCATTTTTAAATTAAAAAAACTTGAGAGGTGTCAAGGGACACCCGGATGGAACGAAGTTCCTTTCGATTAATCAGTGAAGGAATTGTAATAAAATTTTATTTTTTTAAGTTATAATAATATTTTTTTTATTATTAACAAATATAATGTTATATAAACTTAATCAGTAGGCTCAATTTTCGTAATAATTGGCTTGTGGTAACTGAAGTAGGAAACATATGTTTGGGAATCTATTTTATTTAAATTATTATTTATTATTTACAAAAAACCTGTATACACTCAACAAAAATAATCGTCGCGACACCACACTGTTCAATGCGAAATAGAAATGAAAATATCTGGCTTGCTTTCTATAATAGAGAGAGAGAGAGAGAGAGAGACAGACAGAGAAACATGCGACGCCGCACAGCTTACAATAGCTTACTATAGCAAAATGTGTCGTTACAACTTTTCGTAAGAATTTTTTCCGTCTAGCCCCCGTTCACAACGCGCGATAAGGAACTTCGTTCCAATAAACTGTTAGGTTTACCTTATATTATTAACATTTAAAAAAAATCTGCTGTCACTCGGATTCGAACTGCGGTTACACGGATTTTCGAAGCAACCGATTTCCATCTGTGCTATTTTTGTTTTGACAGCGCCGGCGAAATTTACCTTTGTATATACAGCTTTATAGCTATATTTTTTCATTGCCTGAAAACTCAGTTAAAAAAGTTTTATACGAATAAAATCTAGCTAGATCGATTTATCATCCCCAAAACTAGCTACATACTAAGTTTCATGGAAATAGATGACGCCGTTTCCGAGATCCTGAGTATATACAAATATAAAAATATACAAGGATTGCTCGTTTAAAGGTATAAGATAGATTATAACATCTATCGTATGTCGTGCCGCGACTTTGAACAAGCAAGTACCTCTTAACTCAGAATAACCCATTTCTGTTAGTACAAATATATTTGTAGTTCGTACGAGTATTTTTGCCGATTTATTTTATAGTAAGACTAGCGGACTAGGGCAGACGTTAAAAAAAAACCTATAGCGGAGCACAAATGAAGAACATTTCAAAATCGGGGGTTTTTACCTTTTAAGAGCTTTCGCTACGTGTTAACGTGAGCCCAAACTATTCCATGGAGATGAAATCATACGAAAGATGTTAATAAATAAAATCAGTTCAACAATTAAAAACGCTAATCGGGAACTGATAAGAAATCACGACAAATAAACAGGCTAAACTAAAATTTATGAGGGAACGACGCGACACCGTAAAACTGTATAAGTTGGTGGCGAAACAGAGAGATTTTCATAAATCAACTGACAAATTACATATTAACGAGAGATCAAATGATTTATGTTCGAGTAAGAGTCTTGTTTATTTTATATCTCGGCGTACGTTATTTACATTGGATCGTAACGCAAACATTATTCAGTCTTTAAACTCGAGGGGTCCGGAGCGGAGACATCTAAAATCTAATACCTTTAAACGAGCAATTCTTGTATAATTTTATATTTGTACATATTCAGGATCTCGGAAACGGCGTCATCTATTTCCGTGAAACTTAGTATGTAGGTGGTTTCGGGAACGATAAATCGATCTAGCTAGATTTTATACATAGAAATCTTTTTTAACTGAGTTATCAGGCAATAAAAAAATATAGCCAGAATATAAAAGTAAATGTCGCCGCCGCTGTCAAAATAAAAAATAGCTCAGATGGTAATCGGTTGCTTCGAAAATCCGTGTAACCCCAGTTCGAATACAAGTGACAGCAGAAAAGATATATTTTTTAAACTTTTTTATGTTAATTTTATAAGGTAAACCTAACAGTTTATTTTAATCTAAAAATGTTTTTTAAAGAACCGAGCTAGGTTCGGTCGCCCAGGTACTTTGTCTTTAAGCTCGATGGTTCCGCTACGGAGACAATGCAAATAATTCTGAGTTTTTTTAACATAACAACAACAAATCGTAAAAACTAGTTATAGGATGTTTCGCTGTTGGTGACAGATGAGGGTCGCGGCTCGCGTACTGTTATGCTCTCGCTAACAGCAGACAATCGCGGTTTGAGCAACACTCCGCATTAAAAGTTGTTGGTAATACGAATAAAAAAAAAAAACTTTGAGTGCAAAGGAATAAAGCTGCCATAGAGATAAATATCAGGAATGAAAATTTTCCACGTGCACACCATTACGCGATTTTCACACAGGAGTAAACAGAAAGGAGCATCACATTTCTCTATACTAGAGAAGTCTTGTATTTCAATTCCTTCCTTTCACGGTAATTACTAGTTGTTACCAGCGACATGCCTCACGTGAATTTTAGCAAAACAAAAATTAGTAGGGTGCTGGACATTGCATCTTTAGTTTATTGTGTACTAGCCGATCCGCTCCATTTTTGCACGGGTACAATGTAGTAACCAATTTTATTGAAATACTGTTAAGGGCAGTTTTGATCTACATGATATGTACAAAGTATGTAATATATTTAATTGAATAAGAAATAATTCTGTATTTTATAAAATAGCTTGGAAAATAACACATAATTATTTTTACAAAAAGATAAAGTGGTTAAGTGATTAAGTGGTGGCTTATCTATTACAGATAAATAAATAGCATCGTGGACTTTTTTATCGATCTTTTTAAGGTTTACAATTCCGTAGTACATTAATTTGATCTACGACGTAAGGTTTAGTCAGCCTTTGCGATTTAAGCGCACAAAAATATGTTTGTTACAACATCACATTACAAATCTTTGAATTTTTCGGCTTTTCTGTACTAAAATATATATTATAAGCCTTCCTCTTGAAGCAGAGGTCTTGAAGAGACAGCGTAAGCGAGGTCAATCTAATCAATGTAAAAATGCGCGGAGCCCTATTTTTTCTTCCAAAATAAAAGTAGCCTATGGTACTCATTATAATATCAGCTAAAGTCTCGTCAAAATCCAACTGTTTCAGAGATCTTGAACAGACAGACAAAAATTGGTAATGAGTGTTATGTCTTTTACATTCTTTCTTTTTAACTACCGTACCTATACCGTATACCTAGTAACCGTATAGTTTCAAATATATTTACTAGAAATCTATTATTTGGAAATTACAAACAACCAACTGTAACTTTATTTATTTGTATATATGAGAAAAGATTCCGTTTCCCGAGTGTCTGCATGCATTTCAACAAGGCGTGCCGTATCAAGACACTATGTCGTGTTGTCTTAATGTCTATGTCCCTATTCAATATACGGGATATATTACTTATACCAAATCCAATTTATAGATTTTGTATTCCGGAAATCTATAGACATACATAGAATTGAATGGTCTGCCTACTGTCCGTCCTAATATCCGAAACTACTGAACCGATTTTGACGTGAATTTCACATGGAGATAATCTTTTATCTTTAGAGTACCTATCATTACGCTTCTCTTTAGGGATTAAACAGTAAAATAATAACTTAAAACAGTTAAAAGCTCCAATATTAGAATTTCACATGAAGATAATCTTTTATCTTTAGAGTACCTATAATTACGCTTCTCTTTATGGATTAAACAGTAAAATAATAACTTAAAACAGTTAAAAGATCCAATATTAATGACAAACCTATAATAAAAAAAATGCTAATAATCAATCCACATAAAAAAGTTCTAACGATATAACGATAAAAATTTCAAGAGGACAAAGTCACAGGCACCAACTAGTCAATTAAAGACGGATACGACCTACGCACTTGGCCCAACTGCTACCGGCAACTGGTCGAGGGCATACCTGTTTCAGAAAAGTTTCCTTCCTCGAACTCTGCTGATGGGAAATTACAGGAATTACCAAAAGACTTGAGTATGCAATACATGAGGTCGAGTACGCGCTGGCGATACTTGTGTTGTTGCAAGCGTTCACAATCCGCAGTGATAGTACTGTGTAGTCCGGTGAAGCTGTTAAGACCTTGCTAGGTCAATAACGTAGCTAGTACGAGAAAAAATACACAATAACGAGAATCGTAAGCTTGTTTGCGATAATCATAGTTAAAAATAATAGTCGAGACCGTCATAAGGACAGCCGATAGAAGTGAAAACTCCAAAAAAAAAAAAGGAATAAATGTTTTCTCTTTTGAATTCCCATATTAATTATAGTTATGACTAACAATATTTAATTTTAATCATTTGTTTATTGGAATTACACGTGGTTTTGATATCAATTGACACTCGGGGCAATAATTATATACATTTAATAGAATCTATTGATCAGTTAAACGTATGATGAACTGCAAAATATCAATAACGTACACAAGTCCCCCACTATACATGCTTACGTAGCATGTCACGACGCGAAATTATAAACGTATCTCCGCAAAAAAATATTGCTCAGCGAACCTAAATAACTCTTCACTTTAAAAATTGAGCGTGTAGGTATTATTAGTTCTTTGTTTTTTTTTTTTTTCGCCAAGTAAGATAGAAAATTCGTTTATTTTCACCACATTAGCGCCACCTAACGGCCCGGAAATTATAAGTACGCGTCATTGAGCAGTCTTATCACATTTAATGTCTATCGTAATTTGGAACTAAATGAGCACTTCGTGTTTTTATTTTCACTAATAACTCGAAATATCGCCGCAATTACCGCAAAGATACAAACTTACCAACCGGAATCACTCAAACAACCTCAACCACAAAGTCGTACGTACATATTTCAGTTTTAATATAAATATATACATGTAAAAGGTATTTTTAATGAGCAATCAATGATTTTTATCACTGTAAAAACTTGATTGCGGTTGTGCAAACGATATCCAGCAAACGAATATAATGGCACACAATGTTATAATGGAACAGCATGGTAACTCTGACGATATAAAATAATGACCAGAATTTAAATGTTTTCACGACTTTACGAATTTAAAACGAAATTAAAAACGACGTATTTTTATTAAAGTAATAATTAACAATTCAATTGACAAAATAAAATTAATAAAAATATTGACAGCAGTCAAAGTATTTATAACTTGTTCATATAACATATATAAATTTAATGTTTTTATAATGAACAAACGACGACTATTCTAAAGCTACATTATACTATTAAGAAAGATACATAGAAAGATAATATTTGTATTCTTACTTCATTAAATTTGGAGATAAATTGAGTTATGCGTTGAATAACATGGAATAAAAGTATTTTCAAGTTATTCGCAAAAAAAAAAATAATTATACAATATTACAAATTACTAATCAAGTCTGCATAGCAATTTGATCTGAAGTTCTGTATAAAAATAAATAAATTCATGAATACCTATTATTATTTTATCCTCTTTTTATATAATTGCATGTTAATTATAACAAATCGGTACTCAAATTATCGTCGGGCAATCCCGTTACAGAGACGTCATAATTGTTTCAGTTATTCCCCCAGTTAATATTAAGGGATCCCTTTTCCTTTTATTTTATATATTTAATATATAAATTTAATAGAAATCACCCGCGACTTCCTCCGTGTTAAATTACAATATAAAACTTAATACTACCATTCTACCTTGCTTAGAATTTCAGTTTTTTTAATAACATTTACGTCATTATATTACTTTTTGTTAATATGTTCAATATTTTTTTAACGTAAAGTAACCGTACTGAACTATCTTAACAGTGGTACAGTACACACAACTTGGTAGTAAGTCTGAGCGTCATGATTTATGATTGAATAAATTTCAATATAAACTAGATCCCGCAGCGCCGCTCACATGTCTTCACTAATACATATGTATATAAAACGTTACAATGTATTACCCTACGAATATTTTAACTTCTTTATACAATTACTCAAGAATTCTCATTGACTTGTACTCTCGGCCCGTTTCATCTATCATTTAAAAAAAGCCGCCATATTGTCTGGTATACAGTACAGTGACGTCATATATCTCATAAGCATTTATCTGATTTAGCCGGTTTTCTTGGCAGTTCTTCTCGATGACTTTTTTTTTCAAGTAATCACCACCGTCCATAGACACTAGCAACAACAGGGGAGTCGCAAGTGCGTTGCCAGCCTGTATATGAGAGAGGGGTGGGGGAGGGGAAGGGAGGTGAGCGTCCGATGCTCTCACTGGCCGAACGAAACGTGACAGTGTAAGCAATGTTACTTCACGTCGGTTTTCTGTGTGTCGAGTGGTAGTACCCCGGGCGAGCCGACCCATTCATGCTAAAACCAGTAATAGCTTCAGCGTGGCTCTATCTCCTACTAAAACTAGTTTGTATTCTGAACCAGTGGTAGTTTTGACATTTGTAAACGCCTTCTCAGGGCTTCATGTCAAACGAGTTTTGATATCAAAAGGCTATTATTACGAAGTGGTTCAATATGGGAACGATCACGATGTCTGGAATTGACTCCTCTCTATGCATCCATTAAATACGACTGTAACGTACATATTTAGTTTATTTTCTATACGAATGGTAATTTTGACGTTACTAGCTTCTTCTTAAGGGCTATATATTTTATTAATATTTTTGATTTTCTTTTAATACGAGCGAAGTTCCGGTCAAACGCTAGTCGATTAAAAACATGACAAACGAAGAGTTTTTACAACACGTCTATCAAGTATGGGTGGTTAGCATAGATTGGAACACAATTGTCATGTGGCCACACAACATACTAGCCATAAATGGTTACGAGTTTCAGTGATAAACTACTGTCGGAATTTTATCACTATCCAAAACCGCAGCCTACGCATAGTCTCGGACTTGTCTCTGATACTTTCAGCTTTATTACATTCTAACGTGGAGAGTATGTTATTAACACTATGTAGATATAATCTCATTAACCGCTAAACTAATTTTGAAGAAGACTTTCACTTTCGAGATTCGTAGTTGTTAAATTAATTTAGTCTGTGGTTTCGCTTTCGTTCAAATTACGATCACTTTTAAAAAAAATGAAATAGCTTTGCATTTCACTGTATGTGTATATAGGTGTATATTAGGATATTTTTCAATTAGTTTTTATCGGTCTAGAAGCAAAATTTTATTGTAAATATGTAAAAAAAATTACCTCTAAGTACACAGTCCCAAAATACACATGTACTTTGATTATTATATTTTCTACTCGGAAGTCGTGATTTTTTTAAATATAATGACCAAGTATCTATGAAGTAAACATATATATAACTAGCTTCAGCTCGCGACATCGATTGGGTGGAATAGTTACTTTGGGCTAACGCTAACACGTAGCAGAAGCTCTCGAAAGAATAAAAAAAAAACGATTTTATAACATTCTTCATTGGTGTTCCGCTCCTATTAGTCTTAGCGTGATGATATATAACCTATAGCCTTCCTCGATAAACGAACTAGCTAACAGCGAACGAATCAAATCGGACGAGTAGTTCCTGAGATAGCGCGTTCAAACAAACAAACTCTTCAGCTTGGTTTGTATAGATTTTATTTATATACAACTAGCCTATGCCCGTGACTTCATTCGCGTTCGCGTTACTTTGGGCTAATGATAACACGCAGCGGAAACTCTCAAGAGGCAAAAAAACGATTTTGAAACATTCTCACAAACTCACAACGTCAAAAACTTACAAACTTTACCTCTTTATAATATTATAGTATAGTATAGCTTATATCATTTCCCCCACATTACCGTCTATGATTCTATACGACTCCCTTATTAATGTATAAACACAATTTATCTCGTCTAAAATTTATTACAAGGTGAAATTTTAAAATTAACATTCACTAAACACGAGAGTCGTTAATTTACGCTTATTTTATCAACATTAACAAACGAGTTAATTAGCTTATTAATTCGGTGATTATGTAAGTGTCGGCCATATTTGATTAGTATCGTGGGACTCCAATCTCTGCTTATTGCTTCACATAACTTGCTATTGTTTACATCTATATTACTTTTATATATTTAACAATATTTTACATTCTGGAACAACGCTCATTTTTTTTAACTTAAAAATAATAAGCTAAATCTAATATTATTTGTTCATATAACATGTTCAATTTATTAAGACGTCCAGTTTTTACACACCGAGAAAAGTTCAAATTGGGCCGACCGAAAAAAGAGAGAAAAATTCAAAGAATTTTAGCATTTTTAAAGTTACTCGTGGGCGCCCAATGGTCGACTTTCGACCATAGTTCATTGATTTTTTAAAGTTTGAACTTTATTAGGGTTCTTTCGACTTCCATGCTGTTGCTATTGTCTATGGAAGGCGGTAACACTTAACATCAGGTGACCCAACTGTTCGTTTGCCTACTATGGTATAAAAAAAACAACTTAAAATATAAAGAAAGGCAAAAATTCGATTTAGCTCATTTTAAAATGTAACTAACAACTCATTACCGATCTCTCAGTAAATTCAAGCATCATGTCACACAGGTGTGTTACACTGTTAATAGTTGGATCAATCAGTAGGTGAACAACAATGATGTACGTAATTTTACGATATGTTAACGTGATTTTTTTACCTTATACTTAGCTCATTGGTGTAGTATAGAACGAGAATTACGGTGGTACCGTGCAAGGATGAATATGATCCGACAGTGACAGTCACTAATTCAGCCTAGAGATACTACAAAGCGAAAGGCATTATGCATATACACAGATTGACTGATACGAATACAAGTAACCATCTAAAGTAGTGGTCGACAAACCGCTACGTTTTTTATTTCTTAACTATGATTTTTTTTTTTATTTTTAGTATAGAAACCGTACGAAATCTAATAATTAGCTCCTTTGATGACGAGTTAGCTTAGACGAATTTCAAAGACAGGTTACAACACAGTTCCTATCCCCTTTTGGTGAATTATCTACGTTGATATGTTGCTATTGTAGGTTATTCCACGTTGTTACTGATTTTTTGGCATTAAGTTTATAACCTGTATCCGACACACTTTATATCAACGAAATTGCCAACATAGGCAGATGCCATACAGAATGAAAAGAAAAAAAACGACATATTCACAATGGATTCCTATAAATTCAAGCCAAGCGAAATAGCGCCAACATACTATTTGAAATTTGAAAAAAAAAAGAAATGTCATATATTTTTTTAATTTTATCTTTTTGTATAAAGTCGACAAAGGTAACTTAAAAATTGAGCCTATGTCTTGTCAACAGTTTGTAGGACAACATGAATAATAAAACTTTGAACAAGCACCCTTATTAAACAAAATTATAAGAAGATTTATACGGTGTGAAATAGCAAACGGACGTGCTGTCCATTTGCTGTTAAATGTAGATGTAGAACCTCCGATCTAAAATACAAAGAGGTTTTTAGATGTTAATAGGTAGGTAGGGAGTAGGTTACTACGCCAACATTATAACGACCCTGCAACTACCCAAACAGAACTATTACCTTACCGTAAAGATAGATGTGTTAATTTTTAATAAGCTCATCAAAATTGCTAGATAATTTAACCTATAAACCAGACAAAAGTGTTAGAACAGTATTTCGTAGTATTTAACTAGCAACTAAAGAGGCCTAAAGGAATTTTCACTATAGATCAATTACCTTATCGTCAAAACGTGTTTGTTTTTAATAAGCTCATCAAAATTGCTAGACAATTTTACCTGTAAAGTAGACACAAGTGTTAGAACAATATATCGTAGTATTTAACAAGCAACTAAAAAGGCCTAAAGAAATTTTCACTATAGATCAATTACCTTATCGTCAAAACGTGTTTGTTTTTAATAAGCTCATCAAAATTGCCACACAATTTAACCTATAACGCAGGCAAAAGTGTTAGAACAGTACGAGTATGTCGTAGTATTTAACAAGCAACTAAGGAGGCCTAAAGGAATTTTCACTATAGAACAATTACCTTTCCGTAAAG
>JACEII010000032.1:2346938-2398524 GCA_014332785.1 Antheraea mylitta
AATAATAATTAAAAATTGTATGAGAAAATTTCAAAATACTATTTGATTACTCTATTAAAAAGCAATTGCGCGACACGTTAACATAAATAGTCAGTGGTAGCATCGCACTGTGTTTTATATTTTATGTGATTTATTTTTTCAGTTTACTAATAAAAATAATTTACGAGACACGTGACTACAGCAACTTTCTTAATTTATGATTGACATTGCCTTGAAACGTAGCGTTATTAGACGTGTGTTTGTCACCGAGAGTTTATTATTATAACCACCAAACGTATTTTTCGAAGTAAAATTTCTTATGGGAGTACTCTGAAATTCTGATCGGCAACATATTTGTGTAACGAAAAGTGGTGCCGATAAACAGTGTATCAGGCCAAATATTAAAAACACCGTTTCTCATCCGATCATCGAAGTTAAACAACCTCGGACGCGGTCAGTACTTGGATGAGTGACCGCTTGGAGACGTCGCGTGAATTTGGCTTCTTATTTTTTTTTTTACTGTAATATAAAAATTTCACTTCTATCGTGTATCTTTACGACACATACTGTTATATTTTGGCATTGTTGAAATTCCATGTGTAAGAGGGGTCAGCAGATGCGTTATGGCATCTATAGTCAGGGAAAACCATATAAAACCTTCAGCACAGTAACATTTTCAGAAAATGGAACGCTAAATCAGAAGCTCCCTATAGAAGTCCCGTCAACCACTCTTTTTTTTTTCGAGCTGACTACCTTATGGTTCTGACGGATTGTCACAGCTTTACCGGACTACTAAGGCGAGAGTTTAAGGCACTTCGCCACTTGACAACAAGCTCAAGAGAGGGTGCTAAAGTGTCCGAACCTCGGCTTGGTACAATCACACTTTCAGCTTCCAATTTCTTAAGAAGTATTCTTTTCCACGGTTCCAAGTCCAACCATCGCAAAAACTCCAGTCGGTAACTTTTTTTAACAATTAGCAATGCCATTATTTAAAAATTATGGCATAGACAACAAAATAAAAGTGACTAGCGGGCCGTGAGGACGTTGTACCGGCTTGATAATAAAGAAACCTTGACAAGTTGTACACCTTCCTCATTAATCACTTTGTTTACTGGTCAAAACTGCATGAAAATCCGTTCAGTAGTTTCTGAGTTTTACGCGAACAAACAGACAGACGTGGCAGAGGATTTCGTTTTATAATATGTAGTGATGCGGTGTAATAATCTATACATATAAACATAATTAAAATGTTTGTTATTTGTTCCGAAAAATAATATCCGAAATGTCAGAACCGATTTTAAAGAAACTAACTGACAGGTATAGGGCTTTTTAGAGAATTATCTATACTAATATTATAAAGAGGTACAGTTTGTGAGTTTGTGACGTTGTAGGGGGTAATCTCAGGAACTACTGGTCCGATTTGAAAAATTCTTTTAATGTTATATAGCACATTTATCAAGAATGGTTATAGGCTATAAACTATCACGCTAAGACCAATAGGAGCGGAGCACCAATAAAACATGTTTAAAAATCGGGTCTTTTTTCCTCTTGAGAGCTTCCGTGGCGTGTTAGCGTAAGTCCAAAAGTATCAATTCTTCGCGAACGAAGTCGCGGGCTGAGTCTAGTATAATGTAAATAGGTTACATAGCGTTACGCTTATCAATTATAGGTTAAACAATGAAGCTAAGTAGATATACAGACGTAACTTAAAATCGGTAAACGGTGCACATAGGTTAAAGAAATAAAAACACCATATACAAAAAACCAGCATACGATTAACAAAGATAAAAACGAAGTTCCAGTGAAAAATAAAATCAATTCCAAGAGTACAAAGTCGCGGGCATAAGTTAGTCTAAAATAAAATCTATTTAGCTTTATACATTTATCATATAATTAACCAATATTCCTAAATTACTTACATTGATATTATTCAAATATATTAATTACAGAACGGTAAATTAGTTAATTACACACACTACAGAGAATGGATCGCCGCGCCGTCTTAATTATCTAGGGTTACCAATAATATATATATGGACCAAATAACGTATTTTAAGTATCTTATAGAAAAAGAGATAAACATTAACCGCGTAAAAGCGACATTACGTGAGCTAGTTACGTCACAAAATACAGGCCAACCCTTCAACTTATATTAAATCCACGGAAAAACCGACTGTTTGAGGAAGTAATTAAAACATATTTGCGTAACATATAATTCTGTGTAAAAAATGTAATGTAAAAAAAAATAGAACATTCGACAACCCTATTTAATGTCCGGCGACCTCCTACAAATTTAATTTTCACCATGAACTATTTTAGTGTAGTATTAATATATACTTACGTTCACGACTAAACATTTTTATTTATTATTTGATCTTATGACGTAACTGTTACATAACCCACTTCATGTTTATCCGGAAAGTCTGAGAAAAGGTTATCATCATCAATCAGCCTGTGACCCATCGCAGTGCCATAGGCCTCATTCCGAATAAAGCTACGGGCATATCTCTACGCCAGCCCACGACGTATTAGGGTTTTAAAATCCTGATAAATCCACCGTTCTTTGTTTTCCCAGATACAGTAGTACTACAAGAACATTTCTCAGGTTCAGGTTTCCTCACGATGTTCTCCTTCTCCATCGGCCGATTGTGTTACTAATTTAAGTTGGGGTGTAAGGAGTGTCAAATAAAGATTTGAGACACCCAAGCCAACCTCACCTGCACGTGGTGCACCCTGCTGAATAACGAACGAGGCAATGGCGAAAGCGGGGTGGTAGGGTTTTACAACCTCACTGGGTCGCAACCACCATGTATAAGGCGAAAAAGCCCGTAATAGTGATTCGCTTCTGCAGGTCGCGTTTCGGGATCAGCCTGTGCATATCCAGCTTTTTGCAGGCCGGCATGATAGTGGCGACCGGCGATGGATAGTGTGTCAATCGGTGGTCGCTATTATTTTTGGATTATACTTAGCTTACCATCAGGCATAGTGCATTCATTTTGCCGTGCTACAATTAAAAAAAAGTTAGTAGATGTACGTGAATTCCCGAAAAATTCGTTGGAACACCGCGGGGTTCGAACCCGCGGACATCGGGTTCATATTTCACCGGTGAAACCACTAGCCTTCCACGTCTTCTATCTTTAGCTACCTTTACAACAAAATCATTTTAAAATATTTTTTGTGTGAATTATATTAATTCAATAGTTACTTAAATTCACTATATTAAACGGAGAGATTTTAGAATCAATGTATTAAGGCTGTTAAAGATACCTCACTATAATCTATACTAATATTATAAAGCGGTAAAGTTTATAAGTTTATGACGTTATCGGGGGTAATCTCAGGAACTACTGGTCCGATTTGAAAAATTATTTCAGTGTTATATAGCTCATTTATCGAGAAAGGGTATAGGCTATATATTATCACGCTAAGCGGAGCACCAATGAAGAATGTTTCAAGATCGGGTTTTTTCCCCTTTGAGAGCTTCCGCTGCGTGTTAGTTGGCCCAAAGTAACTATTCCACGCAAACAGGCAGAGGCTAGTGTCTAATATCTAAAAACTGCCCAGTCTTTTTCTTCTAGAACTGACTAACCACTTTTTGGCCTAACAGGTCCTCACAGCTTCACCGGGTTTTTAAGCGAGCGCTTAAGGCACTCAGCCGTATGGCAACAAGCTAAAGGGTGCCGGTGTGGCCAAACCTCGGCTTGGATTGTTACCTTGGATACAAAAACGCGAGTCTAAGTTAACCAAGCTAGCTAAAAGAATCATACATGTATGTTTTAATGAAAAATGTGTCTGTATTCTTTACATTTTTGTAAATAAAATGTTGCACGTATATATGAAAAAGTAATATAATACATTTCAATCATTTTTAGAAATGTCTGTCTGTTTGTTTGTTTGAACACGCATCACTCTTAAAGTCCTACGTTTATAATAAAACCTTTTCAAGATAATCATAAAGTATATATTCGAGTAACATTTAGTCTGTGCTTCACTAAAATCGGTTCGGTCGATCAGAAGTTATTGTAATTTTAATGACGACGCGACGTATGTACGATAGAAAAGTAGTTAAGTAAATGGACTTAATACATTCAGATAATTTTATTAATACTGTTTTTTAACATAAGCTTGTACGCGGACGAGGTAACAGGCCAACTAATGGAATATAAATATATAGAACTAACTTGAACCGGGCATCGAAGTTGGAACACTATAGAAAAGTGAGAGATTCTATCTATCGCTATGTCGCTTGCACAATAAAGCGATAAACACAGAACGGAGGTGAACGTAAATTTTTATATCTCGAAATGAGTCGTTACGTAAGGCAAGAATTAGAAATATTACCTGTACTTTAATCCGGTATCCGATATAGTGAGATCATCGATGACAATCATAACAAACATATAAAACGAGAATTAATAAATCTTTGTAAATACGACACACTAATTAAATTTAAGGAGTTTATGGCCGGGATCTTAGAGTGTTATGTGGTGGATTTTATACTTTACTAGTGGGTCTGGCGGACGTTACTATATACCTGGTTTAGGTATTATAATCTTTATGAATCACTTTATCTACCGGTGGAAACCGCATGAAAATCTGTTCAGTAGTTTTTGAGTTTATTACGAATAGACAGACAGACGGCAGAGGACTTTGTTTTATAATGATTCATAACCTTATTATATTTGACTCTATATTTTCTTTTTTTTGTTGGTGTTTTACGTAATATAATTCGGTTATTGTGCGCAAGTGAAGTGAATGGGAAATAACACCACGGAGTCATGGATTTTGATTTGCTACAAAAACTTCTTTGAAAACGCTAACAAGGGAAGCCAATATCTTGTTAGATCCTTGAAATGATCGCAAGAAATTGTAACATCTATTCGACAATGACAGTAATAATCTACTAGAAGAATGGTTGCCAAAAATAAGTTTAAAATTGAATATTATACTCTACAGATTAAAATCAATTTAGATCATTATGTACAAAAAAAAAATCATAATGAATCTTTGATAATCTATGTTTGCTGTATTTTAAGTGGAACTTCTTATAAAAAGGCTTCGACATTCTGATCGACAACATTTTTGTGTGACGAAAATTGGTGGGGATAAACACTGTATCAGGTAGAGTGTTGAAAACACCGGTTCACGTTCGATCACTAAAGTTAAGCAACGTCGGGTGCGGTAGTAGTTTCGATGGGTGACCGTCTGGGCACACGGTGCAACGTTCGTTTCTTGTTACATATTTTCTGTTTTTTATTTCAATACAACACATTTCCAACACATCCTGTTTTTTTTTTTTGGAATTATCTTACGGCATTCTACGTCTTATATCCGGTATGTTTATTTTTTTAAATAATTGACTACACAAAAGTAGGGATTTTTTGTGTGGCTCTGTTTTAATTTATGAAGTATTGTTAGATTGTTCTTAATTGTGGGATTAAACTTAAGGTAATATTCAAATGTTTCATCGTTTTCGCAGACGCGTAATTTCTTTTACTTTTTTATCAATTCTATTTATTATTTACCACGTTTTGTGACACGTGTACCACCGGTGGTACAACACATTAAGCTTGATTTTAAGGCAGAGTGACACGAAACGTGTTAACTTGAACATTTTAACAATTATAGGTAGAATTTTTGGTGGTTACATTTTTAAATGATCACCAAGTCATTCGTCTATTACAGTGTTTCACAATGTGGGGCCCATGCCCCACAGGGGGGCAATTTGATAGTTAAGGGGGCAATCTAAAAAAGGAAACGACACGACTTTAAGCCTTTGGATTATTTAAATGCAAAGATAGATATCGGTGACAAATTTTACAGAAAAGGCATATTAAAAAATATGCTAGAAATAATTATCAGGCATAATTTCGTTTGATGCTACCAAAATATCAACTGGGTAATTAGAATTGTCAAGTCAAGTAAGTTTTTCATTACATGTTTGAAATTTTACTTACTTTATTTTTTGACAACAATTTCATAGTGATCTCTTCGTAAAACTTATCATTTATATTTCTTAAGGGAACAAAATCATTTTTAAAGGTTAAAAGTTATGTATAGGGGGAAGGCATACAATTTTTACAAAGGTGGGGCACAGCATAAAATGGTTGGGAAACACTGGTCTATTTTGTGAAGTGAACTGATATTCCATCAGTCACACCACTAGACCGTCACAACGTTTCTCTGAGACCTCGTATGTTAAAATTCATGAAACCATTTTGGCGACAGAACGGGTTAAATAAATATAATGTTATCCCCCTTCTGGCGCACATTTAAACCCACTTTTCTTCAATATCAAAGAACTGTCACATCTATATCGAGCATAAACATATATTCTCTGACCAAGTTAAGAAACATTAATTTCAATAAACACCTCAATAAAACCTAACGACTATAAAACATAGTTGAAGTTATAAATCACTCTTACATTTCAACACGTGTCTGTCGTACGGCACCGATACATTAATTTTCATCGACAATTTCATTACTAAAGGCAATGTGTAGTCAGTTTGTAGGCATAATTATGTTATCCGTACAGATAACTTAAATCGTTTGATAAATTTTTCAAAGCCTATTCAAGTAAAACGCAACGGCAGGAATGTGACAATGATTACATATAATTTTTATTTGACACAAGCAGTGCCCGCGACTCCGTTCGCGTGACACTTGATGTAAAAAAAAGTGACTAATAAAATCATCTGAATATAGTCAGTGTTATTACAAAAGAGTTTTTCCAAACAGAGTGTGATCACGCCCACGCCTGTGTAACCACAGATCACACCGCCGTGGTCTGGGGGTAAATTTCGATCCCGCACACCAGATTTGACCCCCCTCGGCAGCAGCTCAAGCCTAGGTCCGTTCCCTCGGCGTGGAGATCTTGAGTACGCTGCTCACGCGATACAGTGACACAAAATCTTACATCCCTGCTACATCACACACATCACATATACACACGTGCACGCATACACGCTGTTTTTCCTTTTCAGAGAAATAAACGACAAAGGGTTCTACCCTTATTTTTCTTTATCCTATCCTATCCTATATAGTTTTGAGGAATTTTTCGACACAAAATACATAGGAGTTGTTGAGGCACGCATGCTTGGTACACATGCATGTTTCAATAACTCATATACGTATATTTAGATAGCTTAGGTTAGGTTATCTCATATAGGTTGCGATTTTTGCATAAAACAGGCGACGGCCCAAGCCGAGGTGTGCCGTGCACCCTTGAGTTAGTCGCCCAAACATCCCAAATCGGCTGAGTGCTTTTAGCGCTCGCCTCAATAGTTCGGTGAAGCTGTGAAGACCATTACAGATCAACAGCGTTCTCATTTCGAAAAAAAAATAATTAAAAAACAAAAAGTTAAATACGTATTGAATAATTGCTTTAAAAAGTTACGTTTTAAATGCATCACGCTTGCTAAATGCTCGCTATCTTGCTATTTTGTCTCGCTTCGGTTAGGTTAGCTTAGACTTGCGAAAAAAGGATAACGCGAACTTGCCTCGGGCGAGCGCGGTGCATTTAGTACGGAACCTTTTTAAAGCAAGTATTTAATACGTATTTAACTTTTTTTGTAAAAACACCGATTAAGTCCATTTACTTATCTACTTTTCTCTCGTAATCAAGTCGCTTCGTCAATCAAATTACAATAACTTTGATAGAGTGAACGGATTTTAATGAAACCAAGAATAAATGTTATTCGAGGGTATGCTTTATGATTCTTTTTTTCTAGAAGTTATTTAAACGTATTTTATTACTTATTCCTAGACACCTGTAATTTTTTTTTTCACTAATATCTAAATCTATGTATAGAAGTAATTATGATGTAAACTTTTGATACAATTTCAATCCAATTGTGATGCAGGCCAAATGGTGATATGCTAAGCTTATATAAAACTAGCTGTCAAGTGAATGATAATTGGCGATAGTCCAACTAGAAGAAGAAAGCCCTACAACTATACTTGTAGGGCAGACTCTCTCAAACGGTCGATCGCGAGTGCTTTTGGAGTTGATCTCGAGAAAAAATTGCCGATATATAACTATTCACAGATTTTATTGTAATATATAGGTAACTCAACATTGATGTATAGAAACCCAAGATGCACACTTAACGTCTCACATCCGGCACACAAAAATGAGTGCATAATTTTGAATTATGCACTCATTTCAATTAGTCTCGCGTCGCTTGCGTCCTTGTAAAAACTACTTCAAAATTATTTAGGTACGGTTGAATATGCAAAATCATAAGTTTATCGCATAACTAACCACGTACGTATATCGGGCAGTTTTTGCGGCCGGTTATGAGCGCTACTTTTATTCGAGACCGTGCGTTTTGGGTTTTTATATGTCAATATAACTAAAACAAAATGTAATGAATATGCACATAAAATTTATTTGATCCACAATTTGATTTATTTTATCGTTTTTAGCGTGAGTTACCTACACCTACCTAAACGAGAATTCTGGCTCAAACATAACTAGCATCACTACTACTTTCACAGTCGAACGATCGTAGTCCAACAATATTGAGTTGTATCGCAAGCAAGTCAGCTTTATGCACCGTTGCCATAGAGATTCAAATCTACGTCTATAGACGCAGTATCCGAACAGGCCACTACAGAGACATTACTTCAAAACTTTCAAAGAACCTTGCTTGTAATACAGATTGTGAATTAGCTATTACGAAAGAGCAACACGACAGCAGAAATTGCTATATATTTGATTCAAAATATAAATTTGAATTACCACCACAACGTAAACTAAAATGTGCATTTACATGTGGAAATATATTAAAACTAGCTCTTGTTAACGGCTTCATTCGCGTTGACATAGTTTTTTTTATACCAACATAGCTGCTACCCGCAGCTTCATCTGCGCCGTTTATTATTTTAATAATTTTTTTATATCTCAAAGGCAGCGTATCCGATGAAAGCTCCCAGGTTGCTTGACTTCTCCCGATACATCTAACAATTATCGTTATATATAAACCAATTTATGCAAAATCTTGAAAAATTATATACCTAAACCTTCCTCGTGAATCATCCGTATCTATTAATGAAAACCGCAAATGCATTGAGTAGTTTTTGACAATACCGCGAACAGACAGACAGACGCGGCGGAAGAGTTTGTTTTTATAAATTTTTTTTTCGAACTGACTACACTATTGTCCTTACTATATACCCGATTAGGCCTCCCACGGCAGCGGCTCAAGCCTAGGTTCGATCCCTCGGTAGGGAGCCCTTGAGTGCGTTGCTTGCGCGATACGGTGACACACAAATATACATCACTGCTACAACACTACACGATCACCCCCACACACGTGCACGCCTACACGCTTACACATGAAATGAATGAAATGAAATTTACTTTTTTCCCTTATCGAACTGAAAAACTCTCAATTTTCCGATAATAAATATATGGAGGAGTTGTTGAGGCGTGTATGCTTGGTACACATATACGTTTCAACAACTCATACATATATGAATAGTTAGCTAGGTTAGCTAAGATAGGTCGCGATTTTGCATGCAACAGGCAACAGCCAAGCCGAGGTGTGCCGTGCACCCTTGAGCTGGTTGCCAAAATAAAATCGGCTGAGTGCCTCAAGCGCTCGCCTTAGTAGTCCGGTGAAGCTGTTAAGACCTTACTGTGTCAATAGCGTAGACATTTCGAAAAAAAAAAAACCTTACTATATGCTTTCACAGCTTTACCGGACCAATTTTTATAATATATAATCATAGGTCGTAGCGTTTATCCACAATCTCATCTGATGTTCGAATTGAAACACGCTGTCAAAGCCAGCACCGTCACCGTTATTTAACTTACTCTAAAATCTAACACTGAAAATACATTATCGCTGTTATTGCAAAAAAGTTAAATACGTATTGAATTTACTTTAGAGAGGTTACGTTTTAAATACACTGCGCTCGCTGAATCTTCTCTTTTGTCTCGCTTTAGTTAGGTTAGGTTAGACTTGCGAAAAAAGTATAACGCGAACTTTCCTCGGGCGAGCGCGACGCATTTAATACGAAACCTTTTTGGAACAAGTATTCATTTAATATTTAACTTTTTTGTAATAGCACCCTGTATATCTAACTTTGATCTGAAATAACTTTTGCAGAAGTGATTTCATTAAAAAAACATAATGTACTATTGACAACTTAATGTATATCCGCAAAAAAGTAGTTAAGCTGGATTTAGTAAAAGACCGACATAATACAAATACTAGAAACTATAACAAACTGGTCACTTCATGGTTTAGACTCACTAAGACCAGTAACGATTTTTCAGGTAATAGTATTCGATTTTATAATAAACTCCTAAAACACGTTACCGATTTGCCAGATAGTAAGTTCAAATGTTACGTTAAGCGGGTCTTAATACATAAAGGCGGATACACGGTGGATCAATATGTGAACGATGGCGACGTCTGGAAGTGAGGCCTCTCTCTGTGCATCTACCAAAAACAAATGTAACTGTATATGTCTATTATGTTGTAATAATTAAAAAGTATAATATGTACTAGCTGTTACCCGCGGCTTCGCACGCATTTTTTAAATATATTAGATGTTTAAAATTGTGATCACACATCTATTGTAAATTACAATAATACTCTTTCAAAAATAACTGTAAGTATCACAGGCACATCATCTACTGAACAGGTAACGTGTACATTATATATGTGAATACTAATAGTGAATCGAATGGAATAGGATTTATCATCAACCACATAACTGGAACTTTAAACTGTTATATATCACCCTCAGTGCTCACTTACACTATATAAGAAAGTAATGAAAATATTAAGCTAAACATTATCGAACAATATGTGTTAAACCTTTTATTATATAAATATAATATGTCCATAGTGTCGATATAATTAAGTTATTATCATACCTTGCTATAATTTAAATCAAATATAAAGATATGACTTTCAATTACAACAGCGATGCCCTTAGTGTTGCAGTTGTTCATAGGCGATGGTAACCACTTACCATCAGGTGGGCCGTCAGCCTGTTTGCTGCCTTTTGGCATA
The DNA here is from genome assembly GCA_014332785.1 of Antheraea mylitta. Classification (NCBI taxonomy): domain Eukaryota; kingdom Metazoa; phylum Arthropoda; class Insecta; order Lepidoptera; family Saturniidae; genus Antheraea; species Antheraea mylitta. The sequence continues at coordinate 2,357,951 of JACEII010000032.1, forward strand.
AATACATATACATATGTATATATTTATTCTTGGAGTCCAGTACAGCGCACGTCACACGAACGACGAATGCACGGATAACAGTTTATCACTACATAGTGTAAAACAAAGTCCTATTCCACGTCTGTATATATGTATGTTCGCGATAAGATCAAAAACTACAGAACGCATCTTCATGTCGTTTTTAACAATATATAAAATGATTCTTGGGCAAGGTATAGGTATAGTTTGTCTTATTATCAGGGCGGGCAACGTCTGCTGAACCCGCTAGTTTAAAATAAAACAGCCAATTAGTTACTTATTTGCTCGTAAAATTCCCGTTCAAATAGGTCTAGCCGTTTCGGAGATTACCCGGAACAAATAAAAAAAACACAACAGACATATCGATAGAATTAAAAAAAAATGTTGATATTTGTAGCATCTCATATATTCCTAATATAAAATACACTCACTTTACTTTTATTACACGTAGTATATCACAAATCAAGAATTAGGAACAAAACTAAAGTAGAAATAAATTTTTTGAAGAGTTTTTGGCGGAATTTTAGTCTGTCATCTAGTGGATTTATATTTTATTAATAATCTTGTGTTATTTGTCTCTATATTGTGTTAAATTTGTGACGTTTTATGTGATATGGTTCGTTTATTTTGCATAAGTGAAATGAAAGAAAAATAATACCACGAAGCATGAACTCTGTGGTCTTGAAAATTAAGAATATAAAAATTTACGAAATATTATATAGAGTATTTGGCTCTTATACCTTAACATTATCTTGGACATAGAAGAAAAATACCTATATTGACAACTTCAGAATTGGCAGTATGGATTAATTCCTTCGACTATCTTATTGGACGAATATTATTACTACTAAACATTTTGAATAGCAACACAAAATAAACTTTAGAAATGTTTCCGATATAAACGTACCACGTATAATTAAAAATTGGAAACAAAAGTAACGTAGAATAAACCTTTTGAATAGGAACACAAAATAAACCATGAAAATATTTTCGATAGAATGTTATCGCGTTACCATGGCAACGCATATAATACTGACATTAACACGCAGCGGAAGCTTCCAAAGTAGCCCGATTTTGAGACATTCTTCATTAGTGCTCAGCTCCTTTTGGTTTTAACGTGATGATATGTAGCCTATAGCCATCCTCGATAAATGAGCTATCTAACACTAAAAGAAACTTTTAAATCGGATCTGTAGTTCTTGAGATCATAGCGTTCAACCAAACAAACAAACAAACAAACAAAAAAACTCTTCAGCTTTATATATTAGTATAGATAATGAATTCTTCTCGATTACTAGGTTGTTTGTCCAAACCGGTGTTAGTTTTCACGTTCATAAGTGTCTTTTCTGGAGTTAAATTGGATAAAGATTTATTGATTTTGATTTTTCCGAGTTAAAAAAATGCTGTGACAATTAAAAGAGAAATAGAAGAATCCAATTGCGACCTCTAAACATCAATATTATGGGCTCGGATTTCGCCAAGGATTTCGTTGAGTATTCTTTGATAAAGTTTCACTATCATTTGAAGAAAAAAAAAAAAACGTTTTTTCTTGTACACCCTAACGTACATTCCACCCATATAAAGCCGGTGTACGTAACTAGCCTTCTATATTTTATGTTAGCAATAAAGTACGTAAAAATGATATATATTCCGTTTGATTTATTCAGGTTATTCATTTAAAACATTAAAGGACCAAGCAATGTTGATTATAATTTAAGACGACATCTGATAAGTAGGTGACCTACTTATTACTCCTGTCTCCACTGATTTTGTACGAAATATTTTATTTTAATCCAATGAAAATAACCAACATAATTTTTTCACTTTAAAAAAAAGCAGCCATAGTTACAATTACCAAAATTTGGCGATACTACTCGCACAAAGGGAATCCTTAAAAGATTAACTGAGACAGATAAACTAAGATATCTCTACTTTTTGTTTACGATTAGTTTGTAAGAAGTCATAATATAAATTACCTATTCACTAGTAACAGGGTAACATCGGACAACAAATCTGTCATCAGTACCAGCCTGTCTCTCCAATCAGAGCGTGTTCACGCCTACGCCCGCGTAACCACAGATCACGCCGCCGTGGTCTGGGGTAAATTTCGCTCCCGCACACCGGATTAGACCCCCTCGGCAGCAGCTCAATCCTAGGTCCGTTCCCTCGGCGTGGAGCCCTTGAGTGCGCTGCTCGCGCGATACAATGACACAAAATCTTACATCACTGCAACAACATTACACATATCACCTCCACACACGTGCACGCATACACGCTTACACATGAAAGTGGAACGGTTTTGTTTCCTTCCCTTATCGAACTGAAATAGTTTAGAAAATTATCCAATACCAAATATATATAAGAGTTGTTGAGGTATGTATGCTTGGTACACATATATGTTTAAACAACTCATATATGTATGAATAGGTAACTTAGGCTAGCTCAGATAGGTCGCGAATTGCACGTATCAGGCAACAGCCCAAGCCGAGGTGTGCCGTGTACCATTGAGCTAGTTGTCAAATAAAATCGGCTGAGTGCCCTAAGCGCTCGCCTTAGTAGTCCGGTGAAGCTGTTAAGACCTTGCTGGGACAGCGTAGTCAGTTCGAGAATAAAAAAAAAAACAAATGCGTACTACCTATATATGACTACTTGACCCGCCCTGATAATAGAAAAAACCTTGACAGATTATATACCTAAACTTTCTTCATGAATCATGAAGGCACAAACCAATAGCCACCAATGAAGAATGTTTTAGAATTGGGTTTTATCCTTTTGAGAGCTTTCGCTGCGTGTTAGTGTTAGTCCAAATTAACTATTCCACACAGACGAAGTCGCGGACACAGCTAGTATAATAATATGTGGCCTCTTTTTACATACTTTTTTATTTATCAACTTAGCTGTGCTCACGACTTCGTCCGCATGAAACCTCATGTAAAAACAGCGATTAATAAAGTCAATGTATTAAGTCCATTTACTTATTTATTTTTCTCTAGTACTTAACTCGAGCCGTCATTCAAATTACAATAACTTTTGATAGAGTGAATTTTAATGAAACAAAGACGTAAGTTACACGCGAAAATATGTATTATCATTGTCTTGTGAACCCAGGCCTTTAGCTGTGATGTGTGTTCATACAAACAGACAGACAGGCAAGAATGATTAAAATGTATTTTAATATTTATTCATCGCCATCTGCAACATTTTTTAAAACGAAAATTGAAAACAAATACGTTAGATTTACGTTCTTGTTATATTAAATAATTTACCTTTTTGAGTTACATTTTTTAATCGGTCTCCTTCGTTTATGATACTATCTGCTACAACAGCGCACAGTGTATCTATATAAATTGGCGGAATTGTGTATTACTTATACCCGATGCGGCGCCGTGAATAAAAGAAAAAGACGGTAATGTCTATGTGAAATACATAATATTTTAATCCTGAAAAACATTATAAGGTCGTTTGAACTTTACCTTCAATATACACGTACAGGTAAATACAATGTTCATTAATATATAAGGAAAAATATACACATTTTGCATACCACACGCATTACAGACAAAATTGTATAAATATATCGCTACATTTCAAAATTAACTAAATCCAATTTTAATCTTAAATATAATATTTTTAAATATGTTTAAATAACTTCTAGAAAAAAAAATCATAAAGCATACCCTCGAATAACATTTATTCTTGGTTTCATTAAAATCCGTTCACTCTATCAAAGTTATTGTAATTTGAATGACGAAACGACTTGATTACGAGAGAAAAGTAGATAAGTAAATGGACTTAATCAGTTTTATTACAAAAACGTTGAATACGTATTAAATATTTACTTTAAAAAGGTTTCGGACTAAATGCACCGCGCTAGCCCGAGGCAAGTTCGCGTTATCCTTTTTCGCAAGTCTAACTTTTTTTACGTTGGGAAATCCTCTATGGATAACCACTCTCCCGGGGGAGAGGGTGGGTTATGTCCGACTCGCACGGACTAAAACTCCACGGTGTACGTCTTCCTCTATAGTTGGAGCGGCACGAGATCTCTATAGACTTCATCGTACTGCCCCAGCGGTTGGCCCAGCAGCAAAAGTGACGCCGCCGGGCCTCGACTTGTTAGGAGACGTGTACACACCGGCCGTTTCCTCCATCCGGCGGACCTTTGCAATGGGAAGATGGGTCCCCTGACCCACCTTTTATTCTATTTACTTATTTATTAATTTTGTAATGAAGATTTATACATTTTCACAAAATTGTATTTGCATTTATCTTAACAACAGCTGTTGAATATTTTTGTATTATAATACAAAGCATATATTTCTGTGTTTTATTATGCCAAAAGGCAGAGAACAGGCTGATGTCAAATGTTACCGTCGCCACTAAGGGCATGATTGTTGTTTGCCGACATTGAAGATCTCGTTTCAGTCTCTTCTTAAAGGGCCCCATATCATAACCCCGAGGAAAAACCATGCTGGGTAACCTATTCCTCAACGCTAGCATGCGCATAAGGAAGGTTCAGTGCCCACGGTGGTCTCTATTTTGTTAATTTTTAAGGTGTGTGAGTGTGCAGCCAGACTTATGCGTTTCATATGGGCAATACATTTTTGTGTTATTTCATACTCTCTTCTAACAAGATGGCTTTCTAGATCAGGGGTGCTCAAACTTGGACTGGTGGTAATCCACTTCAATATTGTTAGATTATCAGAGAGGTAGACAGAGGAAAGCGGGAATTGTTCTGACCTAATTGTCGATCAAATAAATTTCAGTAGTTTCTTAATCATACTTAGGTTTAGTTACCTATGTATTAAAACAAAATCTGTGAATAGTTTTATATAAAACGACAAACGACAGTCACCATTGTTTTTGGATGGCACTTTCCATGAGGTATTTTGTAGTCAATTTACCGGACAAATGTTACTAGTATTTGCACCTTTTTCCTTAATTCTAAATACGTAAACAATAAAATCTAATATTAAAAAAATTGCAGAGGTGCTCTTTTTTCTTTGGACGTGGTATAATTTTCTAAACCTACAAAAATTATATATACATAATATTATTCATGAAATCGCGTCAAATATTAGCCAATTATAACTTGTACGTAATAAATCTGGAGCTAATTAATAACTTCATAAATAATTTTAATTAACACTTATTACAGTAGGAAACACATGGACAATAATATTTTTATCAGTACCATATATAACAATAGCCTATTATTTTGTTATTATTTAATTGAAAGGTAAGTCTGTGACGTCAAAAAGATTATTCGTTCATTTTACATAGGTATACAATATGTTAATTTATCTCTCACATATAATTGCCTGTTTAACTCTTGTATAGGGGTTTAATATAGCATTTTTTAGTGAAATCCACACTAATAATGTTACATCTAATGAATTATAAACAAAGAAAAACAAAAAACGGATCTACAAATTTTATTTTCATATTAATACATGAGGTCTTCTATCAAATACTGATTTATCTAAAAAAAAATTAACCCTTCCATTTTTTTTTTGTATCTACAGACTTCATATTTAAAGTTTATATACCCTATATCACTTCCACAATGCAGATATATAATATATTAACTCGTTCACGCCGACGCGTGCCACCGACGCATACCACCGGTGGTACGCGCTGCCAGAAAAGACAGTCTAGTGCGAACCACCGGTGGTTCGCGCCGGCGTGAACGTATTAAAAACCATAATATGAAGACTACAGAAAATAACAGAGAACAACCTACGTTCGAAAAAAATCAACCTACTTATCCATATTCATAGTTATGGTGTAGTTCATAGTTATCCATAAATACGAAAGAGACTTTGTGAGTTTGTTACTGAATTGTGCCCCAACCTCTAGACCAGTGTTCTCCAACGTGGGGCCCTCGCCCCACAGGGGGGCAATTTGATAGTTAAGGGGGGGACAATTTAAAACTTAACTCGACACGACTAACACTTTCGCTTTGGTTTATTTAGATGCAATGTTAGATATTGGTGACAAATTTAACAAAAAAAGGCAAATTCTTAAAAAAAAACTGTATATAATTATTAGGTATAATTTCGTTTGACGTTACCGAAATATCAACTGGGTACTTAAAGTCGTCAAGTAAGTTTTTCATTATATGTTTTGAAATTTTTACTTAAAATATTTTGATAATAATTTCATAATGATTTCTTCTTAAAACTTATCATTTATATTTCTTATGGGAACAAAACAATTATTATAGGTTACGTTATACAAATATGTAAAAATCATGTATGGGGGGCATAACATTTTTAGAAATGTTAAGGTGGGGCATGGCCTAAAAAGTTTGGGAAACACTGCTCTATCACAATTAAATTAGGCATAGAGGTCGCCTTGAAAAGTAGATCAATTACGTTTCCATTCAAAATATACTCAAGAATTACTAGACAACTCTACAGAAAGCACCACCCGATTAGGCCTCCCACGGCAGCGGCTCAAGCCTAGGTTCGATCCCTCGGTAGAGAGCCCTTGAATGCGTTGCTTGCGCGATACGGTGACACACAAATATACATCACTGCTACAACACTACACGATCAGCCCCACACACGTGCACGCCTACACGCTTACACATGAAAGTGGAAGGGTTTACTTTTTTCCCCTTATCGAACTGAAAAACTCTCAATTTTCCGATAATAAATATATGGAGGAGTTGTTGAGGCGTGTATGCTTGGTACACATATACGTTTCAACAACTCATACACATATGAATAGTTAGCTAGGTTAGCTAAGATAGGTCGCGATTTTGCATGCAACAGGCAATAGCCAAGCCGAGGTGTGCCATGCACCCTTGAGCTGGTTGCCATAATAAAATCGGCTGAGTGCCTTAAGCGCTCGCCTTAGTAGTCCGGTGAAGCTGTTAAGACCTTGCTGGGTCCATAGCGTAGACATTTCGAAAAAAAAAAAAACTACAGAAAGCAGCTAGTTCATTACATGATCTTAACATATCACACTTTTATTTAAATATGAAAGAGTTTTGCCATGTTTATATGTTGAACTTAACTATCGTAACAATAAAGGAATCACTTCAAGGTTATTACTAAAAAATAGCTATAAGTAGTGTAGATATAATCTTATTTCAGTCTCTGTAGGAAATGTCACAATTTGTAACAGAAAGACATTGAAATAAGCATATTAAAAAAAAATGTAGTTGTGAGAAGAATGTGCAAAAGAACTGCATAATAGCAATCACGCATGACACAATATTGATCAAATAATGAATAATTCTCAACACATCAGTGTTTCAATTTTAATTGTAAATCTAAACATGTAAATATGTCATAGACAAGTATGGTGTCCAAGGACAAATAGAAGTCAATATTGCTATTATCTAAAATCATACAGAAATGTATGTATATTTTTATAATGGATTTATGAGTAGTCTACTGTAGTCCTTTACATCTTTCTGCGGTAATAGTTTTCTTATTTCAAGGCAACTACATGTTTTCTCTAATTTCTTTGGGCATTTATTTCTTATTTTAATTCTGTTAATTCTGTAATATTTTTATAGACACTAAGTCTCTATTAGATGTATCATTACTACTTTGCTTTTGTAGAAATTGATATGTGGCCTACATAATATTCTGAATAAGTATGTAATATTTTATCGAAATCAAATCAACAGTTTCGAAAATTTCCAACACAAAAAAAAAACATCAATTGCATTCATATATATTAATTTATTCTACTTAGTTAGTTATAATTGGGAAATATTTATTGAAAAAAAAAAACTAAGATCATTAAGTAATTCAACATGATTTGAAAACTTGTATTATCTTAAGAACATTATAAGCAATAGAATGTCAAGTTTAAGTTATAAACAAGCAAACACAGGACATATCAGATATAAACAGTCTCTATAAATATCTGAAATAATGCTAATAATTAACATTAAATACAAAAGTGATCTAATATTTACTTCAATTAATAAAAATACGTATTTGTCCCTCCCCAAGTCTGTACCTAGAATATTAAGTACACACTTTACCTATATACATATATTTAAATTTTTATAGAAGCTTATTTATGACGAACTGTATCTGTGATTGTTTTGGCATATTTAGGTGAAAATTAATTGTGCCTTTTTAAATTATTATATTTCTACTCAATTTTTATATGGTCTATGACCCACAGCAACAGACACTTTGAAGAGGAAAAAATGATTTTGAAATATTAATTTTTGGTGCTCCACTCCTATTTGTTTTAATTTGTGTTAATGATATATAGCTTATAAACTTCCTCAATAGATGAGCTATATAACACTGAAAGAATTTTTCAAATTGGACTAGTAGTTCCTGAGATTACCCCTTACAACCTTATAAACTTCACCTCTTTATAATATTAGTATAGATACATTTTGAAAGAAAATATATAGAGTATCTCTCCACACAAAGTTCTTTAAAATCATTTGTCAATAAATACAAATTTAAATTTGCTTTTTTTTCTAAAATTTCTGAAAATGTTATTCAAAATTCTTATAACCTACTAATTGAGTATTGGCAAACACTTGTGTAAAAATACAATATAAATTGATAAAATGAATTCTGAGTTGAAATCAGATATAAAGAGGCACAGACAGACAATATTTTTTTCATCTCCTATTACTAATCAGATTCTCTTATAATAGATAGCCATAACAAACTTTATAAAAGTAAATGTACAAACAAATCTACAAATGTATTTATATAGATATTGCAAAATAAATACAATATCAAAATTTCAATTTCTCATACAAAATCATAAATTTGATTTAAATAAAAAAACCTTAATTTAACTTAAATATTTTTTAACATAATTTGTTTAACATGAGTAGTAATACAAGATTCATGTGTTCAATTAAAATGCAGATTAATTAAGCATGTTATCTATAACCATTGTTAAATATATAACAGTAACAATTTAGGTAAATAAATTATGTGAAGTAGGATAACAAAACAGATAATAAAAAATTATAGTTCATGAAATTATGAGAGAATATTATCTGTAGTAATCATTTACATCTGTAAGATAGCACAGATTTATAATGGAATTCTTAAATGCTATACATGACACAGTTTGAGTAATACAAACTAATTGTCTATCACAAAATATTACTTTGTTATCTTGTCATGGGTGAATGTCAGTTGATACCCTGATAAAAAAAGTGTAAATGTATATATGTAACTCACCCTCTCTCGCTTTCAAGTAAACAGTGTTCGCGACAATATTCTCCAATTCCATCAGTTCCAGTGTGACTGATTATATAGAAGACCCTCCACGAAGCACGATCCCGCCGCTGCGGCCTCACTGCCGCCTGCGAGACAGCGACACTGCCCATCAATGTATACACAATTATCGTGCTCACGACCACCCAGCACGGCTAACGCTACACATAACACCAAACAAACGATTCCTCGTAACACGGTACACGATAAACACGCTTGACGCTATTATCAAGGGTGTGGTAGAACCCGTAGAACGCTTAGCATATCACTTTGCCGATAGATTCAGGTGGTGCGATCGCTTTTAAACGTCGGCGATGTTGTTAGACTGTCAGTTTCTTTCAGCAAAAGCTCGTATGTAAAACACGCCCGAAATACGCGAGTTATCGGTGACAGACGACGATACGCTACAAAAACTAACTCTCATTCACACTACGCACCTATAGAAGACGTATAGACGTACGACCACGACAGATCACAACGACAGCTATTATACAATTCCAGTTGCCAGGTATAAAATTAGAATACCTACCACATATATATAACGTATAATAGTCATAGGGGATCCTGTTTTCAGTAAATATGTAATAAACTAAATTATTATCTTTATCAAATAAATATTGATTTTGATGCTTCTAGGTTGACTCTGAAACGAATACTGAGGGCCTATTAAAAAGTACATAGAACTTTTACCATATTCAACAAGAAAATAAAAGGGTACAATAAACTGATATCAAACCGGCTTAAACCGGCTTTACATCTATAGTAATGTTATAATACTTCTACTAACTTTTAAAATAATCATTTGGCAACACTATCATTGAGTGATGTATAATATGGAATCCTTTCGATTATAATACAATCGATTATATATTTTAGAATAAAAAAATAAAACAGTAGTACTAAGAGTAAGCAATATTTTCTAAGTTTTAGTTATCTCAACACCAGCTTTTTATTTAAGGTCCAAAAGATAAATTTAACATTATACTCATTTTTAACTCTTCTGGCTTGCGTCATGAAAGGTCTTGCAGGTTATAATGTAATCAGTTTGAAACAAAACAAAACTTGTTTGTTAATAACGTTTCAATTCGTTGTTATTCTTCGTTATTAAAGAGAAACTTTTTTCCATTGTCTCAATTTTTATCGTCTATCTCCCGTATGTCACATTACAGCCGGTCAGAGGGTGGAGATAAAGTAAAAGGCACTCGGCATAGCAAATAAATTAATAATAATTTGCCAAAAATTTTCAGTGAAACGCCTACGACCTACGATTTCTTGGTTTAAAGTCATGATAAATATTGGAAAAAATTAATATTTCTAAACCTGAAAAACACCTGATATAACTTTTGGGGCGTGTTCAATGTGATATTATTATAAAATCTAACACTGACTTTGCAACCGAAACTTTTAATATCCACTTCTTTTGTCGAGGAAAAATTTGTATATCTCTGACATCGAATATGTCGCTGTTTTTCAAAAAAGCCATAGACATTTTTTTATGGCTAGCACGCTACATAACTATAAATTAATACTGTGATCATCGATACTAATATATGAATATTGATTAGCAGTGATTTAATCGATTCTTAATTAAAATCCAACAAAATGTGATCCAGACCATCGGGGCCAGACGTTATAAATGTTAAAAACAATGTTAATAATTTATACTTATGAAGTTATATTTTAATTTCAAAATGCAGCTTATCGATCCGTGTAGCGTATGTGGAAGTAAAGATTTGAACTTAGTTGATGGCTTTTATTATTGTGTCGAATGTGGCACCCAGGATACGAATGTTAGAGAAACAATTATTGATGAAACTAATATATTAGCAACTGGTAATGTGGCGCAAACGACTAAGCGAAAGATCGTTAAAATTAAAGATGATAAAGTTCAAAGTAAGTATATCTGAAACATTCAGTTTACTGTTCCATTGAAATCGTAGAATCTGATGAAAGTAGTATTGTTTTGAGTTTTGACAAACTTAGGTTCCAGTCATGGCATGTATAATTGTTTTGTAATAGTTGCACGCTATAATGGCAGTTTTGTCGTATAACAATAATGACGTGATTTGTCGATTTATAAAAAAAAGTAAATAATTAAATGCTGTTGTGTTTTGCATTAAACATTAAAGTAGCCCGGTGAAACTGTTAAGGGCTTAGTGCCTACCAATATCATAGTTAATTCAAGAAAAAATATTAAACATTGAAAGGCTTTTGTTGGTGGTGATAGTAGTGCTAGCCAGCAATCCTATGTATATATATAAATTCCGAATTTTGAAAAATAGAAATGCTGATTTGTTTTACAACTAAGTGAACTAATAATTATAATCCATTTTTTTTATACCATAAGAGGCAAAAGGTGGTCACTTGATGTTTAGTGATTACGACCATCCATAGACACTAGCAACACCAGGGCAGTCACAAGTGCTTTGCCAGCCTGTGTTTGGGAGAGGGAGAAGGGGGAGATGGGATGTGGGCCTCCAGCGCTATCTTTAAGTGAATAAAATGCAACAATGCAAGCACGGTTTTCTGTGAGAGGGTGGACCTACCCCAGGCGAGCCTACCCCTACTGAAACCAGTGATAGCTTCAGTGTAACTCTACAAAACTAAACTAAACTACACTAACTAACTAAACTAAAACCTACAAAAGAGTTAGGACCTTCCATTAGGGATACAATCAAATGGCACTGTTTTTGTTTGTAAAAATTTGAATGAGAGGCCATATTATATAATTGTTTATATTAGTAATTAGATACATTAAATTTTGTGCCCTCAAATTATTCATTTGATAATTTTTAGGACTAATCCCATGTCACTGTTGACAACAAAGAAGAGCCATTCTCTTCTTCCAATGTAGTTATTACTTAAGTGGACAAATGTCAAAACGGCAATCACAACGTGCTGCTACAATAATAGATATATACAAATTCATTAAATATTTAAATGATGTTTTTGGAGTAATAAAAGTCAAACTACAATTTAGTAATTGAGAATGTGTTTATGAATATGAAATACTGACTAGATTAAATACATGTTGGTAATATACACACATAATGTGAAGATGAGATATTAAGTGTCATAATTACTAATTACTCTGGATGTCTGTATGCAATAAACACAAAAACTACTGAATGGATCTTCATGTGATTTTCACCAGTAGATAAGGTTCAAGGGGAAGTTTTAAGTATATAATTAGGTCTTTTTTTATTATCAGGACAAGATAATATCGGCCGCACATGCTAATAATCGATAAAAGTATTAATTTAGATGTCAAAACAGCTGTACTTTTTAAAAGAATAATATTTTTGAATTAAAATAATATTAAAATTTATACAATAAGATTTATACCATTTGTATTTGGTTGTTTGAATTATAATTTTTGTTTAATGAAAATAAAAGATGAGAGTTACTTCACTGTGTCATATACATATGTATACATTGTGTATGTATTAATATGTACAACAATATGCCAGCTGTTGTAGTGATTTTGCTTGTGCCTTCCTTTTAGAAGAGGCCTATGTCCCTGCTGTGGATCTTTTAAAAGCTGATGTGATTATAATTCTATTCCAGTGTCAGGTGAATGGTATAAGTGGCACATATTTAACTTCATAATATGTGGACTGGCTGATGAGTTGATAGCTTTGGGCGCTGAACCCACTTTTAAAATCAAACTGCTTTGGATCTGGACAAAGTATGTGAAGAAGTATCAGAAAAAGGATGATTTAAGGTATACTCATAAGATAAAAATATATATTCTTTCTTCTTAACAAAGCATGAACACAATCTGATAAAAATACAGTGAATTTCGGTTATAACGACGACTGAAGGGGCACTTTAATTTCATCGCTATATCCGGAGGTCGCTATGTCCGAAATAATAAAAAGTCATGTGCATATGTATTTACTTATCATTTATTTAATTATAGTATACACGGGTGTTAATGAAAAAACGTGTTATAGTGCACTATTTTAGTTTAGTTTTTTCTGCACGCTGTAAGGTGTTGTAAGGTAGTATATATAAATGCCGCTTCATCTAATAAAAGTTAGTTGCCACTTGAATCTAGTATTCATTTGTCACCCTAACCCAACCGTATATGGCGACCCTGCCAGTAGGCAGTATTCTGCCTCGCACGCGAATTCCTTTCTTTCGCCTAATATGGGACAATCTATAATATAATTTGCAACAATAACGACTAAAATCGTAACTTCGGTCTGACTCCGTGCACACAATTAGAAAAATCAAAATAAAAAGAAATGGGTGCATCAAACACTAAAGAAGAAGTGGTGTTAGCACAAAATGCTGCTGGTGGAAGTGTCAGTAATAGAGGAAAAGAAGAGCTGGGATTCCATTATATAGTGTATTCCATTTTCATAACTCCTTTTACATCTAAATTATTTTACCCTTCACCAAATAAATAGTGCTTTTTGAGCGTTGTTATAGGACATAATGCATCTATAGTTGTTGGAATTTCATTTAGATTGCACTCTTCTTCCTCTTCTTCATCTTCCTTTTCTTGTGTTTGAAGCACAGACTCAATAATTTCATTATCAGTCAAATTATCAGTAGTGATAACTTGATCGTCAATAGTCACATAAGTTTTCCAATCCGTAACTGTCGCTTCCGCTGATGATAACCTCGCCAATGGCAAATTGTCCAATTCATCATAAGAATCGTCATACTTTGTATTTAAAGTCGAAAATTTACCAAACCCATCATGTGAAAAACATTTTTTAATTGTATCTGGGGTAACTCGTGCCCATGCTGTTGTTATCGTTTCAATGGCATCCAGAAGATTGACGGTAAATGGGGTAGTACTTTTTTCAATGCCGTTTACCATTTTCTCTACTAGAAGCTTTCGATAATGGCTTTTAAAAGTCTTAATTATACCTTGATCGATAGGCTGAATAACTGATGTGGTGTTCGGTGGCAAAAATGCCAGTTTGATGTTAGTCAAATTTTGATTTTGTGGGTGAGCTGGACAATTGTCAATAAATAAAATGATCTTCTTTTTGTTTCCTCTTAGCTGAGAGTCCCATTTCCGTAAAACTTTTTCAAAAATCTCCGATGTTATCTACGCTTTTTTGTTAAGTTCGTAGTCAACTGGCAAGGCTTACACTCTTGAAACACTTTGGTTTTTTCGCCTCTCCTATAACCAGCAATTTTCGTTATTCGCCTACCATACTTGAAGCGACAAGCACGGTTATTCTATTTTTTGATAGTTTGCCGCCAGCACACTTTTCTCCTTTGAATTTTAGTGTTCTATCTGGAGTCAATTTAAAAAATAATCCCGTCTCATCATATTTGACTTTCCATTTCGTTCCATATTTTTTCCATTCGTTCCATATTTGACTGTCGGTATACCCTTCAGTTAATTTTGGTAAAACTGTTCTCAACCAATTGTCACAGTCATTTTGCGAAACATTGGCGGCTTCTCCACAAACTTTACCGACCACTATATCATAACTAATCTAATCTAATTGTCTAAATATGTATATCCAGCTTTCTGAACATTCAAAGTTTGTTTTCCCAAGCTGTCTGGCAAAATGATTAGCTTTCTCTTGCAAAAAAGGACCGCTTATGGGTACATTTTGTCTTCTCTGAGCTTTAAGCCACACTAGAAGAGCATTTTCAATATAGATGAATTGGATTACGATTTTTCGTTATTTTCAGGGATTTAGATTCAAAACACTCTAGAATTTTAGCGCGATTCTTCCATATCGTTAAATCAAAAAAAAAAAAAAATCAAAAAAATGTACGTCTAGGAGCTATATTCACAAGCTTAAGAAGCACTGTTCACTCACTTTTTTTTTCGAAATGTCTACGCTTTTGACCCAGTAAGGTCTTCACAGCTTCACCGGACTACTAAGGCGAGCGCTTGAGGCACTCAGCCGATTTTATTTTGGCAACCAGCTCAAGACTGCACGGCTCACCTCGGCTTGGCTGTTGCCTGTTGCATGCAAAATCGCGACGTATCTTAGCTAACCTAGCTAACTATTCATATATGTATGCGTTGTTGAAACGTATATGTGTACCAAGCATACACACCTCAACAACTCTTCCATATATTTATTATCGGAAAATTGAGAGTTTTTAAATTCGATAAGGGAAAAAAAAGTAAACCCTTCCACTTTCATGTGTAAGCGTGTAGGCGTGCACGTGTGTGGGGGTGATCATGTTGTGTTGTAGCGGTGATGTATATTTGTGTGTCACCGTATCGCGCAAGCAACGCACTCAAGGGCTCCCTACCGAGGGATCGAACCTAGGCTTGAGCCGCTGCCATGGGAGGCCTAATCGGGTCTGTTCACTCACTGGAGATGCTACGTAACTGATTCATAAGATTAACTTCGTACACGTGCTGAGTAGGACTACTTAGCACAGATGTTCAAAAAAAATTTTTTTTTTGTATTTAGGAACATACAAACAAAGCATTTGCTTGACCATCTGTGAATGTAAACAAAGGATAAGAAACCGTAATAGTTTTATGAATGAGTCTTTGTGCCCTCTGCCGACTCAATAGCAATATCGGTAAGGGATTTCTGGGAATCTGTCATAAACGGTTCATAAAAACAAGTCGCTATACCCGAAATTGACGTTATATCCAAATTCGCTATTACCGAATGAATTTCTTACGAAAGTGTGCTTTAAATTCAAGGGACGTAAGTTTGACGTCGCACCAAAAAGTCGTTACAACCGAGGTCGTTATTAATGAAATCCACTGTATTTTCATTTTTCCTAATACCAATTAATTTCAATAAAAATTCTCCAAATTTTTGTTGTAAGAATATTTGCTCTCATATTAGTATTTTTTTGTAAGTTTTTTCACTGAATCTTATCTCACGCTGCACCCATTCTGGAATAAAAACATAAAAATGACAACATAAGACTTGCTTAAAACCAATTTCTTTAAATTAGGAGAGCTTTTAATTTACAGCAGCTATTATTAAACATTGCTTTTTTACTGTGATCTATATTAATAATGAACAAATCTTTAACTTATCACTAATTCTTCCATGTTATTTTCCCGTATTATTTTCTTTATTTTATACAGTGCTCCAGCAATGCTTACTTAACTATAATTGTAAATAATACTTTCTATATTATTTTTTTAGCGTAACAAGTAACAATGAAGCTGGCACTTCATCTATAATTCAGAATACAACAGAGGACAAAATAGATGATGAATCAAGTATAGATAAAATAAGAAAAAGGAGAAAAAAAGACGAAGATAACTCTATAAAACCCTTAAGAGATGTTAAAAATATGTCATCATCTTTGTTGGTGACCATGTTATATGTAGCACTTAATTTAGACAAAAGTGATGTTCAGATCTCTCATTTATTTAGATTTATTCAAGAAGGTAGGTTAAATATGAATAATTTCGACAGGCATCTACCTGAAGATTTTGATGTTAAGGCTGTACCAAACTGGAAGTATTTTCTAAGAAGTTGTGCACCTCGAAGACAAATAGGTCCAATAACATGCAGGGCAAAGGCAATGACGTTGTTCAAAGTACTAGATTTAGGTTCCCCAGTGTTACCTGATATGAGAAAAATTGTCAGTAATTTTGTTACAGAGTTATGTCTTCCCGGTGAATTTAAAAATCTAGTTTTCTCACTTATGCATCTTTGGCCTTGTGAGTTTTTAGAAATCGATAGTAGATGTCAAAATAATTTACTCAAAGTTCCAAATTATGAAGTTGTTGCAATGTCTTATATTGTTGTTGGTCTAAAAATGTGCTTCAGTTTAGATGATGACTATGAATATAAGCTGTCAGATTTAGTAGATATAATTAATGAAAAAGAAATGTATCCTAAGTGTCGCAAGTTAGGTTTTAGTTCAGAGACAACTGGGAGATTATTATCATTTCGAGAATGGATTAAATATTTACAGTTTAGAAGAAAAATGCTTGCAACTTACCGCTTATGTGTTGTACAAGATGAACATTATCTTGACACAGATGATTATATTTTTATGGAATATTTGACACATCCAAGTAAAGGGAATATTACACTGACTGATGAATTGTCAATGAATATTATTAACAAAATTCCTTATAATCATGACATGGAGGTAATACCAAAAATTGAGTTTCAACACAGCTTGACTCCAATGACAACATATACAGAAATAATTGCAAATCACTGTAAAGATCTTAATAGTATGCAATTACTTTGCGAAGATTTTAAACAGTATTCTCTAAAATTTGCTTGTGAGGACTTAAATTTAAAAGACTTAAATGATTCAAATAATGTAATTATTGGTATTAGTGATAACAGAAAAAACATAAAAGATAAAGAAGTTCTCTGTAGTTATTTAAAAGGCACAAAAATAAGAAAACGGGTTGAGATGATATACATACGTAATTGCGATAATAAAAATTGGATGAAAACCAAAAGACCTACTTTAGATCATGTTACTTATGAAAGTGATAAAGATATAACAATTAATGGTAACGTTGAAACAGAAAGCGATCATGGTTATAATTCAAACACAGAAAATATTTCTAGTGATAAAGAAACTTCAATAGATTCATGTAAAAGTACGGAGTTAGAAACAATCAGGGAAGAGGATGTAGATAAAAATATATTTGACGATACATTTGAAAATTTAGAAAGTAGCGATGAAACTCTGCCACAAAATGATAATAACTTCGATGCGTTACAAGAAGAAATGGAAGACATTAACAACCAAAGTGAAGTGGGCAATCACAATGACATGGAGGACAATAGAAGCGTTTGCAGTGAATATTCCTTTGAATTTAATCCTGAAACTTTCAATCGAGAGAGGGCAATTAGAGAATTAATATTACATGCATGCAAAAAGTACAAAATTCCAATACCTAAGGAATATAGAACCTCAGAACCTACCAAAAGAAAATATGAACACTTACATGAAGGCCAACCTAAAAGAAAGCATCTAAAAAGTTCAGAACGTGTGGATACTAAAAAAAAAATTAATAAACTATTAGAAGCTTATTATAATTATGTCGAAAAAGATATTATAAATCAGGTAGCAAAGCAAGTACAATCGGCTATTTGGGAAATAAATCAAAGTAGGTTTTTTGAAGTTCCTATTGAACAAACATATGAAACAGCTGACAATTGTCAATTTGTAACAGATAATACCAATGATATTGCTGATGAAAGTAAAGAAATGGATTTAAGTTCTATATTACCATGTGGTAATAGCACTGGACAAGTGGAAATAGAGATAGAGAATTTAGAGCCGACTTTATTTGAAGAGGATAATGACGATGGAGAAATTGATGATTTAATACCGAAAGGCGATGCTCAGTTCGATGAAAATAAATACGATGTCAATCAACTGTACATCAAATTGGATGAAGTGGATTCTGAAGATATTTGTGCATCAATACAGGATCCAGAGATAGATAGAATTCTTAAAAGGGAGATTGAAGAATGTGATAACAAAGAAGATCATTTGAAAGAAGTAAGTGTGGATGATGAATCATCTGATACGGAAGACGAATTGCCTTTGGCAGTAGTTAAAGAGGAACGCGATATTTATTTAAAGGAAACAGAAGAAGAAATCAATTACAAGCCGCTTGTAAAATGTGAAAGTGTAAACGAATTCAAATATTGGGTGAAGTTTTATGATTCAGTTTATATGTCCAGTGTTACAAGTGCGGGAGCTAAATTCGACACAGAAATGTTTGAAAAAATGCCTAGAACATTTAATTTTTTGTTAACGGAATGTGCTGCGATAGCTGGTTGCAAACAATTTTGTTTATACAAATCTATGCAACACTTAGAGCAGCGTCTTATGTGCCATATTAGAAATAACGTTGTTGAAAAAAATCATTAAATCAAGCTGGAATATCTATTTGCTCAATCTTGTTTACACTTATTATTTGACAGTTGAGAATTTTATTGGAATGTTTGGCGGTGTCATTGTTTATCATGTAGTTTATTTTTAACTTTTACCCGTGTCTTTATTCGCTTTTTTATACAATTTGATAATTAAATACATCTCATCGTAGCTGATGTAGATTTTTATAGGTGAATGAATTTTTAATATCGAATAATTAAGTAAGTTTATACATTGGAAAGAAAAATCAAATCTTTTAACTTTATAATAACAATGTAAATTCATGAATTTGTGTTATTTAGCTATGTATTATGTAATATGATTACCATTACCACAGTTATTGTCTCAAACCCGTCCGCATAAAATGAGCGCACAATTGAGAACACTGAGCTCATTTCAAATAGTCTCTCGTAACTCGCGTCTTTGGACTTTTTGTACACTGCTTTGTAAAAAGGTTGAATTTGCAAAAATATAGGTTTGTAGTATTATACTTAGGTATATCGGTGACTTTTTGGGGACGGTTTTGAGCTTTTTTTTTTTCGAGACTGTAGATGTGGGTTTTTATATATTGGTTATTTATATTACACAATATGATTTGATAACTGTGTATAGAATATGAATCCTGAGGATCCACAATATTCTAGTCGAGTTCTATAATGAGTTTGTCACCTTGTTAGGGCATTATTATCAGCCGTAATTACCAATAATAAAATGCGAAATATTTGAACACACAAGAATGGTAGTAATAAACTTAAAAAAGCTGTATTGGTTCTCAAAAATTGAAATAAGAATATAAATTTACTTATAGGAATTTGGTATTTTGTAGAAACTATATTCAGGATCGTGTGATGATTGTAAAGTAATACCTCGCAATTTACAAGAGTGTGAAATAAGAAATCATAACGTGCGTGTACTACATACACATTTCATTATTTATGTTTGCCAACCTGTTCTTTTTTTTTCTTCCATGTGGTAACTTTAGTTTTCATAATTGATTTGATTCATTCTTTTATATATAGTTTTTTTAATCCAATGTTTCTATTCTATTAAAACAATTTATTATTTCCTTATTATCATTAGTGTAAGTTAATTTTCTATGTGATAAAGCGTTTTAGGTCTTCAATTTAGTTTTCTTTTTATTATTGCTATTGTATTATTATTTTTGATTGTCGACTGTTGCTTTATCCATGTGTAAATAAATAAATACACTATTTACTAAATATTAAAATCCAGAGTCATGATTTTTATCCACGATGAGCTTTGAAACTAGTCAATCTATCTTCATGAAAGTCGGCATATGTGTAAATTAGTCCAACTTGAGAGATAGGATAATTTTTATTGCGATTAATGGACCCAATATTTTTTACTTACAAATTAAATCATAGTCAATGTTGATTATTGTTATTAGTTGTAAGCTTCATCAGTCTCAACCAGATGGCGCTTTAAATTAGGTTGTTGACAGAAAACTAGGGCCGACTGTTATAGATGGCGGCACGTTTTAATTTTGAATTTCCTTCTAAATTCCATTTTATCACATATTTTATTTAATACGACATCTAATAATTGAGTTTCAGCAATGCTTGGCTCCGTCAGCTACTAAGGTTATGATATGATTAGGGCTTAACTGGAATGGCTTATCTCATTCTATTGTGCTTGTCTCCTGATATTAGTACTTAATAATAAAACGTTAAAATGAAATATGTATTTATTTTATTAATGTACAACTTAAATATTGTTTTATTTTTCTTTATTTGTATTATTTAATGATACATTACTTCGGTAGACATAAAAAAGGCAAATTGACAATTAAATCCAAACAATAAGTAGTTCAGAACTGTCCACTAAAGATTCCTCATCATGTGGTCATTCTCTTATGTCCATACGTTCACTAGTTTTAACATGATTAGACTCTCAAAGGAAATATATATTTTTTGGTTGTTTCTTTTCTCGAACTGACTACTCTATTGACCCTGCAAGGTCTTAACAGCTTCACCGAACTACTAAGGTGAGCGCTTAAGGCACTGAGCCGATTTTATTTGGGCAACTAGTTCAAGGGTGCACGGCACAACTCGGCTTTGCTGTTGCCTGTTACACGCAATTCGCGACCTATCTTAGTTAACCTAGCTAACTAACTATTCATATATATGAGTTGTTGAAACATGTATCTGTACCAAGCATACGTATCTCAACAACTCTTACATATATTTCTTATCGGAAAATTTCGAATGTTTTTTCAGTTCGATAAGGGGAAAAAAATAAAACCCTTCTACTTATATGTGTAAGCGTGCAAGTGTGTGGGGGTGATCGTGTAGTGTTGTAGCAGTGATGTAATTTTTTCTTTCACTGTTTAACTAATTTAAAGTTTTAAATGAGAAATCAAACTTATTAAAAAAGTTTTATTAACAAAATAGGTTGGAGTAAGAACATGATAATCCTATTATCTTAGTCGACGCTCCCTACAGAATAGTATGCACGCTAAATGTATTTTGTCTTTCCTCGGGATTTCTATGTTTTATAAATAACATTTCTTATGTCATGATATGCAACGTTTTTATTTTTTAGAAAATCGTATTCTCATACGAAACTGTTAAACTCCCTTATCTTCATCCAGTAGTCACACATTTAAAACCTCTTTCTCGAGAAGCTTCACAATAAAAAACTATTTCGGTTTTAGATAGAAGTACTTTTTTCGAAGATGAAAACTTTAATTTGATTTTTGTTTAAAATCTATGACTAACAGTTCGGATAGTGTCACATACAAAGGATTACAAATTATTTCAAGATGATATTCAAGAATTACGTAAGTTTCATGAATAGAATCGTGTTGCGGGGGAATTTTATAAAACCAAAGCGAAATTTTGGTCAATCTTGCATGGTAATTGCAACACCGCCGAGAGTCAAATGTTCGTCTAGAGTAAGTACATAATATAAATTAATGTTAAACAATCAATTATATTAATATTTGTAATAGCAGGCTCACGGTGTCTTTGTTTCGCAGGTCTAATCTAATCTAATTGATTAATTTTTCTCAATTTTTCCGTTTCGATTCAGTTATCTTAGGTTATAACTTGCGAAACAAAGACAGTGCGAGTCGGTCGCGGTTGTCGGTGAGCGCACTGCTAGGTAGGCGTTAATCCATAAGTACCTTTTAGCAGGATGCGATAACGTCCTCCGTGGTAGTCCGATGAAGCTGTTAAGACCTTGTTATGACAATAGCGTAGTCAATTCGAGAGAAAAAAAAACGTCCTATGGGGGCCCATAGTTTGTACATATAAGTTAGTTTTGTATTAGGATTATGATGAATTTTGGAATGATGTCGGAGTCGGAAGACAGAAAAAGTTATGGGTGGATTGTACGAAAAATGATGTGTATAAAAGGTGTGAATACTGAGATATGGAAGAGAAAAACGTGTTGTGCCGACCCTACTTACGAGGGATACGGGTAATGAGATGATGAACTAAGAAACTATGTTATAATTTTGCAAAATAAATGAGTCTTTTATTATGTTCGAAGCTCATTGACGCATATGGAAGAGCCACGCTGAAGTTATTACTGGCTTTAGCATGAATGGGTCAGCTCACCCGGGGTAGTACCACCCTCTCACAGAAAACCGACGTGAAGTAACAGTGCTTGTATTGTTGCGTTTTGTTCGGTCAGTGAGAGCGCCGGAGGCCCACCTCCCCTCGTCTCGCCCTTCCCTACTCCTCTCCCCCCTTACTATTTTTCCAAACAAAGGCTGGCAACGCACTTGCGACACCACTGGTGTTGCAAGTGTCTATGGAAGGCGGTGATCACTTAACATAAGGTGACTCGTCTGTTCATTTGACGTAAAAAAAAACATATTGATAATAAAAAAACGCGTGTATTAAACAATATATTTGTTCATGATTTTCTCAGGAATTTCTTCTGCACGCTGGCTTCATGATAACCTGTTGGGTAGCTCCAATGGCTTACTTCTTATCACAGATTAAAGTTTGGAAGCAGGAATATCTCCACTGAAATTACTAAATTACAATAATATTAGTAATATATGACTTAAAAAAAAATATTTTGTTGTTTCATTTTTACCTTTGATTATTACTAGTGAGTACTTGGTACTCACTAGATTATTAGAGCCTCTACATCTATACTAATATTATAAAGCTGAAGAGTTTGTTTGTTTGGTTGAACGCGCTAATCTCAAGAACGATTTGAAAATTTCTTTTCGTGTTAGGTAGCTCATTTATCGAGGATGGCTATAGGCTACATATCATCACGTTAAAACCAATAGGAGCTGAACACTGATGAAGAATGTCTCAAAATCGGGCTATTTTGGAAGCTTCTGCTGCGTGTTAATGTCAGTATTATATGCGTTGCCATGGTAACGCGATAATATTCTGTCGAAAATATTTTCATGTTTTATTTTGTGTTCCTATTCAAAAAGTTTATTCTACGTTAGTTTTGTTTACAATTTTTAATTATACCTGTTACGTTTATATCGCAAACATTTCTAAAGTTTATTTTGTGTTATTCAAATACTTTAGTAGTAATAATATTCGTCCAATAAGACAGTCGAAGGAATTAACCCATACTGCCAATTCTGAAGTTGACAATATGGGTAGTTTTCTTCTATGTCCAACTTAATGTAGGAGTTTTTGGCGGGATTTCAGTCTGTCATGTAGTGGATTTTATATTTTATTCACAATCTTGTGTTTCTTGACTCTATATTGTGTAAAGTTGGTGGTGTTTTATGTAATATGGTTAGTTTATTGTGCATAAGTGAAGTGAATGGAAAATAATACCACGGAGCATGAAATTCTGAGGTGCCCCAAAAACTCCCTGGAGGGTTCTAACAAGAGATCCACCATCTTGTTAGAATATTGATTAACACGACGCTTGATATTGTTATAATCGTACGACGCTTGTAATATTATTGATTACTCGACAATGGCAATAATAATCTGAAAGATTGGTTGCCAAAAAGAAAGTTAAATAAAAAAAAAAAACTTAATGTAAAGGTATAAGCGCCAAATCCTCTATATAATATTTCATAATTTTTTATCTTCTTAATTTTCAATACCACAGACTTCATGCTCCGTGGTATTATTTTTCAGTCATTTCACTTATACATAATAAACGAACCATATTACATACAACGTCACCAATTTAACACAATATAGAGACAACACAAGATTATGAATAAAATATAAAATCCACTACATGGCAGACTGAAATTCCGCCAAAAACTTTATTCTACGTTAGTTTTGTTCCCAATTTTTGATTTGTGATATATTACGTATTATAAAAATAAAGTGTGTGTATACAGTATTAAAATAAATACTTTTTGGTGAATACATACATATATCTGTGGTGCTACAAATATCAACATTTTTTTAATGCTGTCAATATATCTGTTTGTTTATTTGTTCCGAGTAATCTCCGAAACGGCTTGACCTATTTGAACAGTTTTTTTTTCTTAGAAATGATCTAGCAAGGTCTTAACAGCTTCACCGGACTACAAGTAATATTTGAACGGGAATTTTACGGGCAAATAACTAATTAGCTGTTTTACTTTAAGCTAGCGGGTTCAGTAGACGTTGCCCGCCCTGATAATAAGACAAACTATACCTAAACCTGGCCCAAGAATCATTTTATATATATAGTGAAAACGACATGAAGATGCGTTCTGTAGTTTTTATTCTTATCGCGAATAGACATATAGACAGACATGAAACAGGACTTTGTTTCACACTTTGTAAACATGAACTGTTATTCGTGCATTCGTCTGTGTGAAATTAATCAAAAATATGTTTTTCAGTGTAAGCGCGTGTGACGTGCGCTGTACAGGACTCCAAGAATAAATATAATTGAAAGTCATATGTGTACATGTGATTTAAATTATAGCAAGGTATAATAATAATTTAATTATATCGACTCTATGGACATATTATATCTAAATTATAAAAGATTTAACACATAATGTTTTAGCTTAATGTTTTCATTACTTTGTTATATAGTGTAAGCGAGCAATGAGGGTGATATATAGCAGTTTAAAGTTTAAAGTTCCAGGTTGATGATAAACTTAGGGGTGTAAGCGGTGTCGAGTAACATCTTAAGACTTGAGACACCCAAGCCAACCTCACCTGCACGTGGTGCTCCCTGCTGATCAACGAACGAGGCAATGGCGATAGCGGGGTAGTAGTGTTTTACAGCCCGACTGGGTCGCAACCACCATGTACATGGCGAAAAAGCCCGTCATAGTGACTCGCTGTTTGCACGTCGCGTTTCGGGATCAGCCTGTGCATATCCAATATATTAAAACAAACGCGTGCGAAGTTTACAAGAATGTAATACAATCTATAGGGAGTAATTTAAGCTATTTTGATTTAATAGTTATTCGTAACTTTCGTCTAGAATTACTAACAATTTTTCGTCCAATGTAAATTGCACGTGAGGTGCGTACTATAACCAGATTAAGCCCCCCTCGGTAGCGGCGAAGTCTAGGTTCGATCCCTCGGCGGGGAGCCCTTGAGAGCGTTACTTGCGCGATACAGTGACACAAAAAATTACATCACTGCCACAACACTACACGATCACCCCCACACACGTGGACGCCTACACGCTTACACATGGAAGTGGAAGGGTTTTATTTTTTTCCCCTATCGAACTGAAAAAAATCTAATTTTCCGATGATAAATATATGGAGGGCTTGTTGAGGCGTGTATGCTTGGTACACATATGCGTCTCAACATCTCAAACATATATGAATAGTTAGCTAGGTTAGCTAAGATAGGTCGCGAGTTTGCATGTAACAGGCCACAGTCAAGCCTAGGTGTGCCGTGCACCCTTGAGCTAGTTGCCTAAATAAAATCAGCTGAGTGCCTTAGGTGCTCGCCTTAGTAGTTCAGTGAAGCTGTTAAGACCGTTCTAGGTCAATAGCGTAGTCACTTCGAGAAAAAAAAGACCGCGACGGCGCGATCTGTGGTTACGCGGGCGTGGGTACAAGATTTTATAGTGTCAGAGATCCACTATTTATCTATTAGTTGTCTATCAATTAAAACTATCGATATTTCTTTGACTAAAAATCGATTTTTTGATTAATTGACCTCATTTAATCTAATCTATGGTTATTAATACGAGTAATAGTCTGTGGTCAGTATCATTATTTATGTATATCGTGAAGTTTTATAACAAAATTTAAAATTAATTACATTGATACTCAATTAAAAGAGTAAACTGAATAAAAAAACGCATACAATGAAAGAACCGAAACAAACTCAAACTCCAATAGAGGATTTAGCAGAACTTAAAAGTTACTTTGCGTCTCATAATAGCATACGAGAATATATTGCACATAGTTCAAAAGTACACTCTGTGGGTTGGTCCTGTGATGGTAGAAGGCTTGCCTCCGGTTCTTTTGACAAAAGTGTAGCAATATTCGCATTGGAAAGAAACAGACTGGTAAGTTTAAGACATTTGTTTACACTTTGTTAATGTGAGGTTATGTTTTTGTTTTTAATTTTTCTGTGTGAATCGGCAAAGGAAATTCCATATATCAAATTATTATGTTATAATTTTACTTGTACCTGTTTCTAAATGGAATTTTGAATCTTCTAAGTAGTGCTTCATACTTTTCAGTTTTTTATATTTAAGTTCTAAAATGGATTTTAGGTTCAAGATTTCATATTCAAAGGGCACACTGGTTCTGTGGATCAACTGTGTTGGCACGCGTCACATCCAGAATTGCTTAGTACTGCCAGTGGTGACAAATCAGTCAGGATATGGGATGCAAGGTATATATGCATGATTGTAAAATTTAATATGAAAAGTTATATTCGGGGCATCTATACTTGAGAAGAAACCCTGTTTCTAGGTTTCCTGGGTGTACGAACAATTGTAGCAAAATATACATATAAGTTGTTCGGGCATAAAGTGGTTGGGGATAATCGAAATTCTTTTTTTTTACAAATCTTTTGTCAATGGACAATCGGGGATGATTGGCCACTTGCTCGGCGGCACTTGCTCGAAACCCACGCTTACCTTCGAGCTCGCTCGCCACTACATACCACGGCCATATATTCTTTAGTCTCTGATCATTTTAGTGACCAGTGATCTTATGATCTTATAAATTAACAATATGTCATATTTTCAGAACGCACAAATGTGCAGCAACAATTGCTACAAAAGGAGAAAATATCAACATAGCTTGGTCACCGAATGGTAGCACCATAGCTGTGGGAAATAAGGAAGACCTTGTTTCTTTTATAGACACTAGGACATATAAAGTGGTAAGTTCTATTAACTTAATTTGTCCCAATAATGTTCCTTCATATTATATGTGCACTATTCATTTATTTAAGTATTTATTTTATTGACTTGCAAAACAATAGATTCAGTGAGCTGAATTACACCAATTAAATACTTGTAAATTGTACTTTAGCTTTGTATGCTTATAATTGTGTTTTAGTAAAATATATAAAGAATTAGCTTCTACCCGTGGTTTTGTCTGCATGGAGTAGTTGCTATGGGCTAATGTAGTGGAAGCTCACAAAACGAAAAAAAACATATTTTGAAACATTTTTTATGGATGCTCCACTCCTATTTTTCTTAGCGTGATGATCAATAGCCTGTAGTCTTCCTTAATAAATGAGCTATCTAACACTAAAATAATTTTTCATATCGGATCGGTAGTTCCTGAGATTATCATGTACAACCAAACAAACAATCCAATTTATAATATAGGATAGATTGACAAATATACATCTTGTAGATTATATTGACAGTACATTTGCTAATTTGTCATTAAATTATGTTGTATGTATGTGAGAGTATTAGGAAGAAAATCACTTTATAACCTATTCAAAGCTTTAGATCAGCCAAGAACAACCACGAATATTTTATTGAAAAGAAGAAAGCAGCATTCGTTGGACCTTCCCACTGTGGCTAGGCAGGGAGCGGTCCTACAGTAGTCTAAGTGGGTTTAAATATGCATTGTAAAGGCCCCCTTTAAATCTAGATTGTAAGTCCCAGGAGCTGCCTGGATTCCTCTCTGTAAAACTTGACTTTTGCACAAAAATCCTTAGAATATTAAGGAGTTTTGTCTAACCATATTCTGAATATTCAAAGCACAATTATATAATTGGAATGGTATGTAATCATCATCATCATCATCATTAAAAATATAATATAATCACAATGTCAGTCCATGTATTGGTGATTACAAACTCTGAGAAATCAACGGTTCTATTATTTCCAACATACAGTAATCAACCACATACCAAAATAACATTTCACCGGTTTAATTTCAATTGATAAGTGTACACAAGTTCTGGAAAGTTCTTTGGTACATGTCAGGATTTGAACCTGCGGACATCATATTGTTATTCTATCGGTCATCCTACTAGAACACTATGACTTCAATGGAATGCAATAATATGACCTATTTTTTAATTTTTTTTAAATAGGTTGTAGAGGAATTATTTAACTTTGAAGTGAATGAGATATCATGGAATAACACCTCCGATCTGTTCTTCCTTACTAATGGACTTGGATGTGTACATATTATGACGTAAGTTTAATTTTTTTTTTTCTATATTTATTGAAACGTTTACTCTTCACATGATGATAAGTGGAAGGTATATGGAAAGGATGGTATACGATTTTTTTGTGTACTTGTATTACTGTAATACTTATTTATAGTGCTAATGAAGGCAAGCTTGGGGCATTTCAGAAACATTAAATTCATAGTTTTGAATGTTCTAAATTTTTTTTGGTAATTAGGCAATTCAAAGAAGAATTAAAAGGTATAGCAAACAGTAGTTATCTAATGAAATTGGCCTTGCTAGGTCAAGAGCATACTCAGTTCGAGAAAAAAAAAGGTATTGGCCCAATTTGAATCATATTTCTTTGAGTTTCTTTACACACATACTATAACAATTCAGTTTGAATATGAAAATAATTTGAATTTACTTCTTTAATTAACTTATGGCACCGTATGTAAGCAATACACAATTCCGCCAATGTCATGTAGATTGTAGATACAAAGTATGCACTGTCTGTGCCAGATAGTGTCATAAATGAAGGGAACCGAGTTAAAAAATGTAATTCAAAAACGAAGATAATTAATTTTATATTGAGACCGAGTTATTGTGTTTCCCAAAGATATAAAAACAATATTCGATAATGCCAATGACAAAAGAAAATAATCAAAACAAAATAAATGTTTCTTTTTAATCCGTTTCTTAACATTTTGACTGCCATGCTGTAATCACATGTTTTTTTGTAAAGCCCACAAAGTAATTTGTACAATTGAATAAAGGTCTAGCGCTCCATTCGCTAATGACCACTGTGACGTCACAAAAGAAACTTTGCTCAGTCATATATAACTAATGTTGCAGTCAAAATGTTAAATAATTTGTGTTGTCAACAAATTATGTATGTATGTCACTTACATTGTACCTATCATAACTGAAATAGACAATTATTATTGTCCTTTTTTTTGGAGGTAGAGAACAACGTAACGCTTTTTCCTTACGTGACGATTTGTACCATTCAACTTCTATCACAACCTGTTAAAAAAATTCGTTCCAATCAAAATATAACACAAAAAGAAATGCCAGGTACCCATCACTGGAACTACAGACGGTATTGAAAGCTCATCCCGGCACGTGTATTTGCATAGAGCATGACCCAACGGGGCGGTACTTCGCGACGGGTTCTGCCGACGCCCTAGTATCGCTTTGGGACGTACATGAACTAGCCTGCCTAAGGGTTTTCTCCAGGTCCGTATACCAACACCAACATCATTCCAATGATGACTTCCCTGAAAAAATCACTCAAAAGATACCTAGAATACTCTGTTCAATTTAGGTTTTGAGATTCTGTGAACGTCAAAACTTCTACCGGTTCGGACAGAAAGCTCATTCATTGAGAAGAACCGACAAGAAACTAATTTGGGTTTTTCTTTGTAACTTACATATTTTATTGAATGCATAGACAGGGGTGTTGTTTCTGGACATTACTATCTTTCACCTATTGATTTATCGTATAATAACCTTTACACATTAAAACCCGTTTGATGTGGTGATTGGACTTATTATATGGCGAAACGGTAATATGGACTTTGTTATAAAACCTAATACTATTACCTAAAAAACTGTTACTGGTTTTATTGAACCTGAAACCGGGAATGACCAGTTTCTCACTGTTTCTAGTAATCAAATCATGTTGGACTTTTATCACTACACCAAGAGGTATTCCATGAGTCAGTTACTTCTCGGAAAATTAACTTTGGTGTCTCAGAAAAAAATAAATAAGACGCCTAACCAAACATGGCAGATCAGACGCTTTTTATATACAAAATGTTAAATGCGCTCGGTATTATAATATTTTTCTTTTATATTATAAGTGGGTAATGAACAGGTGGGTCACCTGATGTTAAGTGATCACCACCGTCCGTAGACACTTGTAACACCAGGGAAGTCGCAAATGCATTGCCACCCTATGTATTGGGGGAGAGGGTGGGAAGAGGAGCGGGGGAAGATGAAAAGAGATGGGCCTCCAGCGCTCTAACTGACCGAACAGAACGCAACAATGCAAGCACTGTTACTTCACGTCGGTTTTCTTTGAGTCGGGTTACCACCTACCACTACCGTACCGGGGACGAGCCGACCCATTAATGCTGAAGCCAATAATAGCTCCAGCGTGGCTCTACCACCTATCACCTAGAAAAATCTTGGGAGGGTGAAAGGGGGAGGGATTAGCCGTGTTGTTGAAATATATCTTCTTTTTCATGTCGTGTGTTAGAAACGAAATCTCACTAAAGGTCTAGCAATAAAATATGTAAAGGGGACATTCAATTATTACGTAAGCACTAAAACTGGGGGGAGTCTTCGATTGGTTTATTTTTGAAGACACGGATTACGGAGAGGTCAAGATGTGTTGGTTTGATATATGAGGCGCGCGGTCTTATCCAGTGGCCTACCATCGACCTAGTAGTAACTATGAGTTTATTCCTCTACAGACTAGATAGTACTTATTTCTAGATTTACTGCTATCCATGAAGGTATAGGGATGCCGGAACAGATTAAAATAATACTTATATGAATGTTTACATCGGAATAGGAGGGAGGGTAAGAGTGTTTTTTACTTTTGCTGACAAGGGGGCGGGGGGCAGTCAGAAATTACAAAAAATTTGTTTACGTAATACTTGAGCGCCCTCTGATGTTAGAAGTAAGAATTAATTATTATTTAGATTGGAATGGCCCGTGCGGACGCTCTCGTTCAGCTTCGACGGTAGACTGCTCGCGTCCGCCAGCGAGGACCACATCATTGATATCGGGGATACTGAGACGGGTATGTTCTCTGATTACGACACTATACTAATGCTTTATGATATACCACAGTTTCACTACAGCAATTTTATTAAGTATCAGTGCCGTCCAAAGTGGGACTGGCTATCAATACACCTGTTTTTAAGAATTACAACTTGTGCGTAGAACGAAACTCTGCCAGTGTCAAATGGTTAAAATATCAATAATCAGGGTTTTTTTTCTGGGGGTATGCGCAGTGCCTTTAAAGACAATTAATATTAAAAATTACAAACATGGAACAGTTGCCATAAAATCTGAAAAAAAAAGAAGAAATCAATCTTGGTAACCTTTATAAACATTTTTGGATTTTTATTAATAGGTCAAAATAATCCAAATACAATATCTAATCTATCTTTCTTGAACAGTTACCGCGTTGTACAGTGGTTTGTCTATGTAGAACAGGTCGTAAAAAATGTGGCCTTACAATTTTCGAAAGTTAGCGTGTCTCCAAAAAAGAAGCAACAAAAAAGGCCTGTCAATAATAATAATAGTTTATTTCATTTAGACATTACATTCCTTTTTGTTTGTAAACTTAGGATATGTTAATAAAGATACGCATGTTTTAGGTACTGATATACTCGGTCTGTCGGTACACCGTGGGGTTTTAGTCCGTGAGATTCGGACATAACCCACCCTCTCCCCCGGGAGGGTGGGTATCCATAATGGATTTCCCCACGTTAAAAAAAAGGTACTGATATACTCATATTTACAGTCCACACCCACACAAAAAAAGTCATTAACTTGTGTAGATGCACATATTTTTAAAATAATTTTGTCCAGTTGCTAAGTAAAAAGCTATCAGGTCTGCCCGATAACATTTTCAAGATACTATTTGAGCTGACACACAATCGATCCATCGGGAAGTTTGCTTTCTAACGAATTAACAAACCTACCCGGTTTCTAACAATATCGAATCAACCCCAACAATTCCCTGAAGACATTATTGTAGTGTATACGCAATGCATTTGTATATATAATGTGTAAGATCCAGAGATAACTAACTGGTGTAGAAGCTCTGATAAAAGGATTTACATAATATTATTATTACAATAATAGACTCTATATTCTTTTAAAATGTTATTTTCATATAAATAAAGTTACCGTTTCGAACTTAGCTAAGTAAAAATCGTAGTAATTCTCACCTTTAGACCTAACACGCTACCACTAATGTCAGCGATACGTTTGCATCAAGATCATCGTCATCCTGTAAGAAACCCTTTGCAGGGTCACAGGCCTCTTCTCGAAGGAAGATGTAGGCCTAATCACCACGTACCAGCCCATGTCGTATTGGCAATTTCAAACTCTGAGATATCCGCAAGTCTGTGTTTTCCCATATACAGTACTACACTGTACTACAGTACAGTACAGTATGTAGGTGGTAGAGCCCCGCTGAAGCTATTTTTGGTTTCAGCATATGCAAATGGGTCGGCTCCTCCGGGGTAGTACCACCCCTCTCACAGATAACCGACGTGAAATAACAGTGCTTGCATTGTTGTGTTTCGTTCGGTCAGTGAGAGAGTTGGAGGCCCACGTCCCTTCCTCTCCCCCTTCTCCCATATACAGGCTGGCAACGCACTTGCGACGTCCCTGATGTCGCTAGTGTCTATGGACGGTGGTGATCACTTAACAACACGTGACCCACCAGTTCGTTTGCCTCCTTTGATATATATAAAAAAAAGTAGTTTTTAGGAGTTTGCGGAATACCAATTTGAATTGGTAACAGTATCGGCGGACGGTGAAGGGAAACATCGTGAAGAAACCTGAACCTGAGAAATGTTCTTGTAGTACTGTATGTGGGAAAAATATAGAAATGTGGATTTCTTGATGTTTGAAATTGTCAATACATCGTGGGCTGGCGTAGTGACTATTCCCATAGCTTCCTTTGGGAAGAAACTTATGAACTTGTAGTGGGTCTCTAAGAAGCTG
The DNA here is from genome assembly GCA_014332785.1 of Antheraea mylitta. Taxonomy (NCBI): domain Eukaryota; kingdom Metazoa; phylum Arthropoda; class Insecta; order Lepidoptera; family Saturniidae; genus Antheraea; species Antheraea mylitta. The sequence goes on from JACEII010000032.1 coordinate 2,391,291, forward strand.
ATGATAATGATGATGAATTACTATTGTATGTTAAGGTGAGAAAGTGGCGGAGATACCAGTTCAGGCGTCTACGTTCACAGTCGCGTGGCATCCCACCAGGTATCTGGTAGCCTTCGCGTGCGAGGACAAGGACCCACCAGAGAGGAAACGCGATGCCGGAAACCTTAAGTTATGGGGTCTGCCGAACAATAGCTAGACAATTAGGAAAAACCGAGCTCGCCAAAAAAAAAATGTTATAAATATAATCTAGGTCTAGGGGGCCGTTCAAATAATATGTAAGGGGGGCAACCATTAATTACGTAAGAGACTTAAGGAGAGAGGTTCAACCGAATCTGACTAAATCACACGTGCGAGACAGAGCGGGGATTTTTAAAGCAAAGAATATTGTAAAAATTTGAGAAAATCAGTTTATTTGAAGTAAAACATTGTTGTACAGTAAAATATGCCAAAAACTGACACAATTCTTCTATGTATTAAAAATAGATATAAATTTACTTAGTATTGATATTTTGAAATATAATGTAATAATAATTATAATGAAATGTAATAAATAATATTAAGAAAGATGAAGTAAAAATAATAAAGCAAATTGTCTGTGTTTTATTATTAAAATGCAAATTTTGAAAGACCTCGTTTGTCGTTAGGGAAGAGGGAGAGGGATTAAGACAAATCACATCAAGGGGATAAGTGGGGTCAAAAAATCAAAATACCCCATGTATTTAATTAACGATCCCTAAGCACTAAAGGGGCGAGGGAGGTCTTTGTTTTGCTTATTTTTGATGACAGTATAGATGACAGATGAATGTTTAAGTCTGATATGTGCCCTGACCTTAGGGACGAACCACTATAAGATAATCACTCTGCATACTTTAAATTCTTTACTTCTGGACTTGTTAACTGCATTCCGTGAATAAATAAGGAAACCAGGAGTGATTACAAAATACTTATATAAATGTTTACATAAGTATAGACGGGGGTAAGAGTATTGCTTACTTTTGCTGACCAGGGGGGAGTGCGGTTAGAAATTACAATAATTCTGCTTACATAACATTCGAACGGCCCCCAATAACGAAAGCGTTCTGAAGAACGAAATTTTATAGTTTTGAAAATAAACAGCACTACCCAAGATACAGTTGCTGAATAATACCTTATTATTGTTTGCAAAAATATAATATTTTACAATTTCTAATCGACTTCAAACTGGTGCTCTATTCTGTTATAATTTATTATCACCGAATCGTCATCAATCTGGATTTTTTTTGGAAAGGGGATACTTTCGAGGACTCATATTTTATTTTCATTAACATTGGAACTTGGAGTTCTAAAATATAACAGGAGGCTCTGGTCGGTTGTTGATTCTAATTCATTTTTTGGGGCGGAATTTTGAAGTCTGTTTCATTTTTTTTTTTTGTTAAAATTCTTTTGTTTAAATTCATTTTTAAAACTAGTCAGTATTAAAAATGTATGGATTTTGTATGTGTATAGACTCCTCCCTTATATATTAGACCCTTGTAATAATTAAATTGAGTGGTATTTGTACAATGTAATATCCTCTATACTGACATTGTAATATAGACCCCTAAAAATGTACATATCATATAATGTTCCTGATAATTATTTTCAACATCGACGATTTTTAAAATAAATAATTATAGCCAGTGATTTATGTTTTTTTTTTTTGAAATTAATAACTTTATTATAACAAATAAGTTGACTTTAGTAACACGTACTACTCACGTTCGAATCTATACACATAAAACGTAAAATCAAAATCAAAAATTCTTTATTCAGTTTAGGCCCTAATAAGGCGCTCATGAACGTCAAAAACTACCACCGGTTCGGAAAACAACCCAGACATCGAGAAGAACCGGCAAGAAACTCGATCGGGTACATTTTTTTTACATATATTTCCAATATCAATAGCTTATAGTGGATGCACAGAGATGAGTCAATTCCAGACATCACTATGGTTCACATACTGATCCACTCTATAATATCGTTTTGACACTAACATCCGCTTGACGTGGCGCTTAAATTTGCAGTCCGGCAAATCGGACAAAAAAAAAGTTAAATACGTATTGAATACTTGCTTTAAAAAGGTTTCGTACTAAATCTACAGGGATCAATGTGAGTACGGCCTCCCCATTTTGTTAATTTGTTATATTTTATTGTTAATATTTTGTTCTAAGAACAGGCTTTCTTAATTTTTCCCTATATTTATTATACCTACATGTCTGAAGTACGACTTTATAGGAGGTAGAGCCACGCTGAAGTTATAACTGGTTTCAATATGAATGGGTCGGCTCGCCCCAGGTACTACCACCCGATCCATAGATACACCCACGTGAAGTACCAGTGCACGCATTGTTGCGTTTCGTTCGGTCAGTGAGAACGCTGGAAACCCACCTCCCTAATATAGTCTAACAACACTTGCGACTGCCCTGGTGCTGTTAGTGTCATGGACTGTGGTGAACACTTAACATCAGTTGACCCACTTATTCGAGATATGCTTCCTATGAAAAACTTGTTTTCATTACCACACGATAACCTAGAAGTAAATTATTATTATTTGACAGGGGAGTCGCAAGTGCGTTGCCAGCCTGTCTTGCTGGGGAAGGCGGAGGTTAGGAAAGAGTAGGGAGAAGGGGCAGGTGGGCCTACGACGCTCTCACTGACCGAACGAAACGCAACAATGCAAACACTGTTACATCGTCGGTTTCTGTGAGTCGGTGGTACTACCCCGGACAAGCCGACCCATTGATGCTGAAACGAGTTATAGCTTTAGCGTGGCTCTACCACGTACAAAACAGGTTATATAACAAAGTCAAAGCATATTACTGATTTGTCGGACTGTAAGTTTAACCGCCATGTCAAGCGGGTTTTGATGTCTAAAGGCTATTATAGAGTGGATATTTATCTATCTGTGTGCAATCATTAAAAGCGATTGTGACATTAATGTATTTTAGATATATGTATGTAGGGCCTAAATTGATTAAAAAAATTTTGATTTCGAGTAGGTGTCAAAGAAAATGCGCACTCGAAGTCACGATACGAACAATTATTAAATTACTACCCAACAGTACAATAATTGACAACAGGGAGTTTTTGGCGGAATTTTAGTCTGTCATCTAATGGATTTTATATTTTATTCATAATCTTGTGTTATTTGACTCTATATTTTGTAAATTTGATGGTGTTTTACGTAATATAGTTAGTTTATTGTGCATAAGTGAAGTGAATGGAAAATAATACCACGGAGCATGAAATTCTGATATGCCACAAAAACTCCCTGGAAGGTTCTAACAAGGGATCCACCATCTTGTTAGAATATTGACTCACACGACGCTTAATATTGAAGTGATCACACGAAGCTTATAATGTTGACTACGTGACAATGGCAGTAATAATCTGAAAAATTGATTGCCAAAAATAAAGTAAAAAAAAAATTGACAACAGTTTGTAAAAAAACATTTATTGTAAAATAACAATGACTTCATTTATAATTAATATATTCCCTGATAGACTACCAAGTTTCAACTTGAAACCTATTCTGGTCTTCCAAGTCTTTTAGCATTTTTCTTCCTGCTTCCATACTGACGCCACCTACTGTACTGAAGACATCTTCAACAAAAGCATCTTTTACGTTATCCGGCATGTTCTTAGATGAACCGGATATATAAATGCAAGCTTTTTCATCATTCACCAGTTTCCATAACATTTCTTTATATTCGGTTATCTTATGTTGAACGTATCTGAAGTAATAAGTACTTAATTTTAAATCAAATCTTTTAGGCGTGAAAGGTAATAGGATGCATTAGATGACATCAGTGACGGAAATGTAACAATTACGTATTTCCGCTTTGATCTATCTTGTAAGGTTTAGCTCTAGCGTTTGCGATTTAAGCGCACAAAAATATGTTTGTTACGACATCACATTACAAATCTTTGAATGTTACAACTTTTCTGTACTATAATCTATATGTATTATAGATAGATACATAGTACCTGAGCGACCGAGCCTAGCTCGGTTCTTTAAAAAACGTTTTTAAATTAAAATGAACTGTTAGGTTTGCCTTATAAAATTAACATTATTTAAAAAAATATTGATAAATATATCTGTTCGAGACAAAATAGCGCCTGCGCAAATAAAATAGCACGGCAGTTACCACTTACGTAATTGATATACGCGTCCTTTTTTTTTTGTCTTTGTATGAGTTTGCACTTGTCAGTCGCACATTAAATACCTCGCGTAACGAACTGTGTGTTTAATTTATCTCCAAATTATTACCGGGGCAGGATTAGCCCCCACAATATCTCTTCTGCTGTCACTCTTATTCGAACTGGGTTTACACGGATTTTCGAAGCAACCGATGTCCATCTGAGCTATTTTTGTTTTGACACCGCCGGCGAAATTTACCATTATATTTTATATATATATTTTTCATTGCTTGTAAACCCAGTTAAAAAAGTTTTCTATGAATACAATCTAGCTAGATCGATTTATCGTCCCCGAAACTACCTACATACTAAGTTTCAAATATAAAAATATACAAGAATTGCTCGTTTAAAGGTATTAGATAGATAGATAGATAATCCTTCCTCTTGAATCACTCTATCTATTGTTGAAAACGATTAAAATCCGTTGAATAATTTAAAAGATTTAAGAGAATAGACAGCGGAAGTGACTTAATTTTATACTATGTAAAGATATACGACGTGATAGCGGTATTAAAAATATGTTTGAGAATAAAACTAGTATGCGGCCTGCGCATTTCCATGGTTCAAATATTGCAGTTAATTAATATCTCAACTAGTTCACTCTTTCTAATTATGAAAACATCCCAGTAAACATTGTTGTAAACCTGTTATTACTTTTGTAAAAGCTTCATTATAAGCCTTATAGATACTATATTTTTTAAATAGAGCACACAGAAAAATTTTATCAGGATTCATCCTTCAAGGAAGATTAAAAATAAGCATGTTTTTTTTTATTGTAGCACGGCAAAGTAAAGCATAGTACAATCCAAAAACAGTGGCGACTTCCGAGAGACATACTATCCATCGCCGGTCACCGTTGTCATGCCGGCCTGCGTAAGTGCCTCTTCACGTTACGCTTTAAGGACCCCATGTCATAGGAAGGAGGGAACACACTAGCCGTGAGATTGTTCCACAGCTTCACGGTAATGTTTCTAATAGTTGTAGGTGGTAGAGCCCCGCTGAAGCTATTTTTAGTTTCAGCATGAATGGGTCGGCTCGTCCGGGGTAGTACCACTCCTCTAACAGATAATCAACGTGAAATAACAGTGCTTGCATTGTTGTGTTTCGTTCGGTCCGTGAGAGAGCCGGAGGCCCACCTCCCTTCCTCTTTCCTACTTTCCCTTTCCTTCCCCTCCCCCTTCTCCCATATTCAGGCTGGCAACGCACTTGCGACGTCCCTGATGTCGCTAGTGTCTATGTACGGTGGTGATCACTTAACATCACGTGACCCACCAGTTCGTTTGCCTCCTTTGATATAAAAAAAAAAGTTTTGCCGATGGACCCTAAGTACCCTACTCAGCAGGATTCTAAGGACTATATTTGGTGATTATATGTAAGTTTTTGGTAGGTATTCTATAGCTAGATATTTTAGAGCTTTTAAAGTGACGTTATGTCATCAAATAATCACAGGAATATTCAAAAAATTACATACATTTTTTCATCCTGATCTCTGGAAAAGGCACAGTAGAGAGACAATTTCCCTTCATCTACCATTTTTTCCAGCTCTTCTTTACAGTGAAAGTCCTTGGTTCTATATCGGCAACCGAAGAACAAGTGGATTTTATTTTTAATAGCGGTCCCTAGATGGACTCTCTCCTGTAGAATACTACGAAACGGCGCCAAACCCGTCCCAGGGCCTATGAAGATTTGAGGTATCTCCTGGATTTAGAAGATGAGATTCATTTTATTCGAAAACATATTAAAATAGTTCGAATACTATAATATACGTGAGATTTCTAGTGATTGAAAAAGTTGAAAAAAAAAATGTATGGTTTTAAATACAGTGCAAATTTTTTATAACGAAGTTCAAGGTACTGAGTCTTTTTTTATTTATAAATAGTTTTCGTTATGCGAAGAGAAGAAGACGATGGTTTTGTGGTAAACCAACCAAATTAAACTAATTTCTACTCTATCGAAACTTACTCGTTGTAACGAACGACGTTATAAGGAGTTTATATTGTATTATCATTTTCATTGAAAGCTTGTGTCTATAGGTTTGTAATGTACTCGAAGTTGAATAATATTATAGATTATTATACATTTAATAAACATTTCAAGTAATCGATGGTAAAAAAAATATATTTATTTTAACAACACTAACGGTCAGTAGCTTCTAAACCGAAAAAACGAAAAGTGTTTGAGAAACAGAAGAAAAATTGTAGCCTAAATACATATTAAAAATTTGTAAAGGACAATCTGTAACTTTGTTCAACCGCACTAAAGATTAATACATATAAGCCTTCAATCAAAGTTACAATAATACGAAGATGGCAAATACTTCTAAATGTCACCGGACTTTATTAAAACCCTTAATCTATGTCTATAATTGAAACAGTTCCTAAAATGAACTCATATCGAAATTCACAGAAAAAAACTTACATTGTCGTCAGGAAATGTAAAGGTTCCTTGCTTAATCCATCCATACACTCTATCACCAATATCCAAACCGGCTAACCAGTTCGAGCAGAGTCCCAGACGCGGGCTCTTCATCTTCGTATAATACTTTACAACCGCAACTAGTAGTTCCACCACCCTGCCTCCAGACGGCAGAGAACTGCTCGCTATAGAGAATGAGCGTGGCTTTATCGAAGAAAATAACTCGAATAGGATCTCTATCGTCAGTTTCGACGTAGATTTATGGAAGTCGTGTAGAACCTGAAATTTTTGATCAATATACAATTTATAGAGATAAATAATATATTTATTTGAGGCCTTTACATTTCAGAATAAGCCAAATGAAATTCTAGCCGTTTCTAATATTTTTCAAGATCTTCAAATTTTGTGCATGTCGAGTTTGAAAATCATAAAACAAAACTAAGAATCTTAGGGATGGCAAAATTTGAACTTCCTTCTTGATGTATAAAAACTAAAAATGTTAAACATGTTATATTAACGACTAACTTCTGCTCGCGACTTCATACGTGTGGAATAGTTACTTATGGCAAACTGACACGCAGCGGGATGACAAAAAAAAAAA
>JACEII010000032.1:2398924-2457894 GCA_014332785.1 Antheraea mylitta
ATTGGAGCTCCGCTCTTATTGGTTCTAGCATTATGATATATAACCTATAACGTTCTTCGATATACTAGCTATGTATCACTGAAAGAATTTTAAAAATCGGACCGGTAATTCCTGAGATTAGCGCGTTCAACCAAACAAAAAAAAAAAACTTCCAACTTTATAATGTTAATATAAATTCAAATTGAATTTAATCCAGTTTGAAATGTAACGACTCATTTATTGAAATAAATATTACTTCAAGAATAGTTCTCCTCGGTCTTCGACAGTAGTTTAACCAATCCTCTTGTCCTTCTGGCGAACTGAGCTCGACACATTTGTCCCTTTCTAACTTATCATCCGATACTAATGATAGCAGAGAGAACACGTATTGTGTCGGATAGCATTTTAAATCCCAATATTGTTCCGCGATCTCGTACAATGTTAATGGATGTTTGAGAAATGTCGGCACTGGCATATCTGTAATTAATAACCCAAATGGGGAACGTTTTCAGTATTCACTAAATCAAAGTTTAAAGAAACGCTAATTGATAGATCTCATAAAAGAGTTCAAGGTCTAAATGGCAATGAAAATGGCTATAGTCAGATTTTATCTGCGTGATCGAATCATAGAATGAAATCCGCAGAAGTAACAAAGTCGCCAAAGGCACAAACCACTGAATTATTAGACTTAAGTGGCTATGGAAGGGTACTATGTCATTTTAATGGTTGGCCCATGAGACTGAAGTTTTCTTGAGTTGGGAAGCTACAGCATGAGCTGAACCAACGATCTAGCGAAGGTTTTAAGAACTTGTTGTCTGCTATTAGTGCAAGGCTTGTTGTGTCGATTTTGAAGGAGGTCTCTGTTCATGAGTGGACGTGTAGCGATATCATTATGCATATTATTGTATTGCATTATTCTGTACCGGCGAGCAGAGTAGACTCGGCCGGCACACAAGTAACACGCGTCTCTTAATTAAAGACTCAATACTGATCTTAGTTTTATTTCATCTAGGCTTTAATAAGAGGCAAACCCTTTAAAGACATCTTTTGGCTGAATGGATACTGTAGAGAAACACCTGTGCCTTTTAGAGATGCCTAAAGGGAATTTTTCATTCGCTAAAAATATTGCTTTTCATTAATATATTTTAGCTGAATGTATGTAAAAATATTACAACAACGAAGGTAACTAGAGTTTAATAAGAGAGTAGATTTAAGTCGAAAATTGGCGGTTTTTACTTTAATAGTCATTGGATAAGTATTCTCATGACGCGTCAAACTACATATTAGAGTTTGAACATTTCAACCAATAAAGACCTACAAATCAAATCACCAGTAACTCCATGGAATAGTTCCAACAAATAAAAGAAAGTTTTTTCACTCTCCTATACTTATATTATGGAGTCAAATTTATTTGCACGGTGTTGGTTAGTAAAGTAAATGATAATATTTGTAACCTTACTTACCAATATTATAAATGCAATGTGTATTGTGTACCTTCTATTAGGGATGACGATTCTTCGAAAATAATATCGATTCTTTACTTGATCTGATTCGATTCATGGAACAATCTCTAGTGAATCGATCTCTTAATATATATTTTTGTATGATTCTTATCTAGATAGATAAAATCAGATCTCGATTTCATACTGTCAGAGACTAACACAATATTAAAAAACGATAAAAACTATCGATTTGTCTATGTCTAAAAATCGATTGTTCGGTCAATTAATATCAAATCACTATCCCTACCTACTTTCTACTCAAAGCCGCAGGGAAAAATTAATATCATGATAAAAGTTATTTCTGTCCATATTGTTTAGTGCTATACAGGGTTAAAAAAAATTAGATATCGAAACAAAGGAATATAGTTTATATTTATAATTGTTTGGAAATAAATAAAAGGCAATTTTATTTATGCAAGATTTATAATTGTTCGTCTTGTGTCCATCCGTCTTCATCGCTGAGGAATCGTCTCTTGGCGGCGGTGTTCATGTAGGGGCGGAGCGCCCACTCTGTGTCGGCCGCGTCTAGCGCCTCCAGTGTACCCAACTTTATCTCGTACAACTTCATTTGGAAACGAGGACCTACTTCTGTCAATTCTATATCTTTTCCAACCTAAAAATATCAATTTTATTCGTATTTACTTCCTTAACGCTCGCGGTTTAGAAATCGTCACGTAAAGAAAAACCGTTGTGCAAAAACTTTCTCAGGACCTACATCTGTCAACCCTATATTTTTATGAACCTAAAAATATCGATTGTATTCTTATTTAATTCGTTTACTCTCACGTGTTAGAAATCGTCACGTAAGGCAAAACCGTTGTTTTATTTATCTCTTTTTATTTCATATGAGCGTGTGGGTACCATACAAGTATTGAAATTCTCTTCAATTAAAAACCTCGTGAGTTGCCCATTGTTTGTCACTTTCTTATATAATGTATTTAGAACTATTTTATATACCTAATTTTTAACAAATTAATATTTTACCTAGGATATGGAAATAATAATGTAAATGAAACTTTTTGTTTTAAATCTAAATATTACTTCTATTGAAAAAATTATACGCATGGAAACGTATAACGCTTTTCCCTTACGTTATTTTTTAAGAACCAAAGATAAAGTACCCGAGAATCAAACATAATGGTAACCTTAAAATCCCCCTTTTTAGTACAATAGTGCCAACAAAGTAAAAGATTAATAGGATAATGTTGTTTTTCTTATTCATCTTCATTTATGTACATAGTTATTATTACATCTCTTAAAGCAAATCCTGTTAACCTCAGGAATAGGAGTGAGTATGGCTCATAAGCCACAATTTCAATGTAAAGATTGTAATGTAACTTTTCCTCGGAAAACATTCAAATGTATATGTAGGTTAGGTGATTTTACCTGAACTGCATCAGTTTAATCTCTATTGCTTCCGTTACTTATGTAGGTAGAGGTCGCCCATTAATTACGTGAAGCGTTTTCGAGAATTTTTGCTTGAAGAAAATTAAGTGATATTTTCACCCCGAAACCACTTTCTCTTAAATACCCAGGTAAATTCTGAGCATAGCCATCTTCATTGTCATATAGACCTTGAACTCTCTTATGAGGTCTATCAGTTAGCATTTCTTTAAACTTTGATTTAGTAAATATTACAGATATGCCCGTACCGACATTTCTCAAGCATCCATTAACATTATATGAGATCGAGGAACACTTTTTACCATGTGAGATTTAGTGAGATTCGCTTAAGCCCCTCCGCCCTATAAACTCCTCAAGTAATTAATGGACGCTCCAATACGTACTAGATTAATACGATATAGACATGTCATGTAAAATTATTAAAATAAAAAAACTAGAACAGTATTATGTATGCAGTGAATGGATATAAATCCATATAATGTATAAATGGATTGGGTGAGAAATGATGTTTGTAAAAGGCTAATAGTCTGTCGAAACTTGGAGTATGTACATACCTTTTTATATGTGTGTTGCCTGAAACAGATGTAGTCATCGTGGTTTGCAAATGATATAACTCTCTTTGAGTCTGGTTTCGGGACTGGAAACAGGTATTTTAATACACTCATTGTCCTTAAACCTGTAACAATTTTCACTTTTTATTTAATAACTAACCTTGATGGTCAAGTTGAATATGGAAGCAATTATGACTATACAAAATTCTTAGCCATTTTTCAATGGAGTAACTCAATTCCATTTTTTTTTTAACTTTATCGGTGTTATTACAAAAAAGTATAAAATACATATTAAATACTTCATTTTAAAAAGTTACGTGCTAAATGCACCGCGCTCGCCCGAGGCAAGTTCGCTTTATCGTTTTTTCGCTAGTCTAACCTAACCAAAGCAAGACAAAAGAGCAAGATGGCGAACTTTCAGTGAGCTCACTGCATTTAAAATGTAACCTTTTTGAAGCAAGTACTCAATACGTATTTAACTTTTTTTTGTAATAACACAACACTGTATAGGTTTAAACATTTAATCACAATCTCATCTAATAGTAAATGACGATGTGATAAATTTAGAGGAGCACTGGCTCTCAAGTGCGTGTGCCGGAACACTCAAGTGTTTTGGCGACAGATTTTCAGCTTTAAGGTGGTAGTGATGTTTCACTTCACAGGGCGCTCCTACTCAGTAGCAAGGATTCGTACCTAAGTCCAACGACCCTGTGACTGAACACGCTCTCAACAAGCCAGTGATTGGCAAACTGCGGCGATTGGCTTTTGCACTCTTTGGCTGCAGCTCTCACACAAAACGTGTAGTGCAGACATGGAATATTTTTATTGACTTGTTTCTTTGTAACGCAAGCTTGCAGAAGAGAGAAAAATTTTTAGAAAGCAATCCATATTTTACTTCATAAATCTATTAGCGTTAATCATAGTAGAAAGGAGAAATTTGAACAGAAGATCCCTAATTATCCTATGAAGCATACATAATAAAAGTCAAACCATTTACTTGAAAGATGCTTTAAAATAAACAATAAGTTGGCTGAAAGATGGTCCATAAAAAAACGAATACATCAAAGACAGTTCTTTGATCTTCAACTCAACAACATCAAGATATTAGAATAAAGTTATTGGTAAAAAAATGGAATTGAAATGACTAAGTCTAAAAACCTAGTAAAGACTAAACCTTACTGAGATCAGACCAAATTTTAGTAAAAAACCTCACCAAGGTCTGTTTTGAAGTTGTGGAATACTAGGTGAGGATATTGTTCACTCATAGGCCCAATATCTGGTATATCATGCCTCATCACAACACCAGAGAGAGTGAACGATACTGTTGGTCCATATGGCAAATGACAGATGACCTGTAAAAATAATATTACATACTTATTTGGCACCTCAGTAACTCGCTTTAGTTCATACTTACCTAACTCTCAAGGAAATCTATTGACCTCTTAAAGGTAGTTAAGACTTCAAGTCATTTCTTAATTTCCCAAGCAGTGTAACCCTGTATTGATCTTAAAACAGAGAACTCTAAACTATCCAGCTCTGAGTATTATTAGACATTAATATTTAGTAGTCTGAAGACTCATATCTCATTAGAACAACATCCATAATAATTTTAATTTAAAAATTATATCTATGAATTCTTCTTTTTAGTAGCTATAACTGACAAAGGTATTGTTTAGTTTTTACAGAACACTAGATACAAAATGTGTCCTTTGTCTTCAAACATACATACTTGATATAAAGATTTAAAACAAAATGATCTTTGCCATATTCTCTACCCTAAACATGCATTGGCACAGTAATGTGAACACTATAGGAGACGGGCTTATACAATATTAGCACATTCTCTAATACACCTATCTGGTTAACTACTACTTCTGGAGTAAAAAATTTCACACTTATAATGCAACGGACAGTTGCTGTTGAAAACGAGTCTTCTTATGCTTAGCAGATTACCATCTTTAGGATAAAACATTAACATTGTTATTACAAACAAGTTAAATACGTATTAAATACTTGCTTTAAAAAGGATTTGTTTTAAATGCACTGTCCTCGCTGAATGTTCGCATTCTTGCTCTTTTGTCTCACTTTGGTTAGTTTAGGTTAGACTTGCGACAAAAGGATAATGTGAACTTGATTCGGGCAAGTGGGATGCATTTAGTACAAAACCTTTTTAAAGCAAGTATTCTATACATACTTAACTTTTTTGTAATAACATTGTAAATGTGTAACATATTAGAAACAAATAAGTAGGATACAATTTATACAATATTTAAGCTCACCAGACTGTCTGGCACACCGCGATGTTCATGAACTACTATAAAGTCTGTAACATCATTAGCTCTGCATGCGTGGATCAATTGTGACATTTCATATCCACCACGATTCATACGCTGACTGTTAGGAAATATTAACCTGCAAGTTTTTATTAGTAATCAATATTTCAAAATGGCAGTGAATTCATAATTTTAAGGTATGCCAGGTGACTGTTTAAAGTTTAACACCCTTCAATCATGGGGTAGTTCATGGTCACGTTTAACATATAAAATAATAATATCAAAACAAATACTAATAAACAACATGGAGAACTTTAGTAAAGGTTTGTTCTAAAGTATAGGAATGATACTTGTAAACGTAAAAAATCACACATAGCTTCAATGAACAAAATTCAAGGGGCGTTTTTCAAGATTAATCATTACGTAACTGCTAATCGTGGGAACACCGTACTATCGAAAAAAGGAAGAAGGGAACGAGTCGAGTTGAGGGCATGATTTATTTATTACACCAGTTCGTTTTTGCGTAAATCACTTAATGTTGAGTGTATATCAGGTTTGCATTTCTCGAGATAATTAGGTCAAATATTGAGCACCTATTTTTTAATTGATTTAGAAAAAAAGTAAGTAATCTGTAAGAGTATTGCAACTATTTAACCAGTCATGCTGTATATATCTTGAAAAATAATCATGTTTGTTATTTGATTTCAATAGTTGTAAACTAATTATGATGAGCCTTTTAATTGCAGGCTGAGAAGTGTTCAAGGTTTTTTAATTTGTAAATAAAATGTCAATTTAATGAGTTTTAATATCATCATTGCCTTATCTAGTGTGAAATAAAGAAGAAAAAGCTCCAACACTACTTTGAATTTTTTGAACAATACATGTATCATTCAGGCACACTCACAAATATAGTACAAATATTTGAGAATTATAGTTTATTATTATTAACCGTAATCATGTAATGGGTTAAAGATATCACTAAAAAATAAAAATAGTTATTGATGTAGTATTTAGAAATGCCGAATTCCTAAATTTAATAGTATAGCTAAAAAGCTTTTATATCATCAATTAATTGATTACTCCATGACACAAGGTACTATTTATGTCAAAGAATACAGTGGTCAAAAGTTTGTTACTTTTTAGAATCATCCTGAAAGCACATGCAGGAAAATGAGAGGTACACTTTGTGTTGAAGCAAATAACATCAGCCTGTTTGATTCAATTCAATACATTTTTAACAAGGGTATTAGCAAAACAAGATAAACATACAAGAATTTATTCCACAAGAAGGTACATTGCATCAGTTAAAAAGGTTACTAATAATTATGATGGACCATTCTGTGTAAATAATTAAATAGGGGCATATCATTTGAAAGAGCATTATAATAGCATCAGTAGAGCCTTTAAATATTTTACTGTATAATAATAACTTCATTCAACAAGATACATTATAATACAAAAGGTTTATATCACAATATACAGTACTGATACATATCCATGTATCTTAGTGTCTAAACTAGGCCGAGCCTATATTTCAGACCCTAATCTCTTCCTTTGACCTATTATTATTATAGCATGACATACATTTATAACTTACATACATTTTAAATTAATAACCTCATAATGTATGGATATATCATAGGATAAATATATCCTATGTACAATAGTATACCTTAGGAAATCAGACTAGCTATTGAGATACTATAACTTCATCTTATTTTCAGCACTAAAGCCAAGGTTTAAAATATTTCTCATTATTGTAATACATAGAAAACACAAGATTTAATCAAATAATGTAATTTTTCAATACTAACCTGAGTTCTTTAACAAACATTTTCAATCTTGCACTCGGTTCCCTTGAAGTGGTAATCATAATCTTAGGATCCTCTACCCCAGCATATCTGTATTCATCATCTTGTGAATTAAGGGTATTGGCTCCACCACTGAAGCCTCCAATAACTGCTGCTTTTGCAGGACCTTAAATATGGAATGAAAACTTTAAGAATATAGCTTTGAGTATTAAATCAACTATTAATATCTCGAAATTTGATGTCGAAGAATAACCCATGCATTAGAAAGATGAAAATAGAACTTACCTTTATCTTCAAATTCTATTTTCTTCTGTAGAGCAAGCGCCTCCTTTCTCAGATCTCCATGTATGGGAATGTTCTCTTCCAAGCTTCTTTTCAATTGATCCTTTTTAGCTTGAATACTCTTTTGTTTATCCTCCACAGATTTTCGATATAAGTACTCTCGTCGCAAACGCGCTTGTCTACGCAACATTTTTATTTTCACTTCACAATGTTCGATATATTTAATTATATCATTTATTATACGTTTACTTCATTATAAAAACATTCTAAATAGCGAGTTCAAAATTGATACACAACACACACGCGGTGACAAATAACAAGTGACATATGTCAAAGAACACGTGTCTATTTTGACATTTGCTGTTGACGTTTGGTTATTGCATTCGATATAAAAATCATTCACCTCTTTATCAACAAATTTAGTTGCAACGATCGATGAACCCAAATAAAGGTTATTAACCTTAAAGTGCCATAACCTAATGATAAACATATGAAAATAAATAGAACAAAAATGTCTTCACGACACATACAAAACGATTTGTGTAGTCACATATTCTAAATAACTATTTAGTGATTCACTATTAAAATATTTACATAATACCACTTACCGTCATGATATTCTTCTACCTTTAATGTATAATGTGGTTTGATGTCAAGACCATGTGTCTCAAATATATTGAAAAGATCAGCTATATCTTCTTTAGAATTATGTGGTCGTATATTGAAGACATCCCCCGGCTTGTACCTCAGACTATTTCCAACAGTTTTCAGTGTTAGTAATCTAACATCCTGGAAGAAAAGAGATCACTCAACCAACAAACCTCAGAATACAATTAACATGTAATGTGAGCTTCTTTTTAGCTACAGGAGATATCGGCTTTATTGTAAGTGTATATAAGGTATTACTGTAATTGTACTCGCAATTTATCTCGCTATAGTAATGGTAAAATATAACTTGTAATTATAACATCAATAGTAACCTAAAAGTGAAAGACTATCTCAAGGAAGAAAATTATATGTGACTTTTTTTTTATATTATAGGAGACAAAAGAACAGGTGGATGACCTGATCACCACGGTCCATAGACACTTGCAACACCAAGAGAGTCACAAGTGCATTGCCAGCCTATGTTGGGGGATGGCGGGGAGGAAGGTGAGGAGAGGTGATCCTCCAGCATTCTCACTGACCGAATGAAACGCAACAATGCAAGCACTGTTACTTCACATCGGTCTTCTGTGAGAGGGTGGTACTACCCCGGTTGAGCCAACCCATTCATATTAAAGCCAGTAATAGCTTAAGCGTGGCTTAACCACCTACCAAATGAACATCAATATCTTATATAGCTAAAGTTTATTTGTTTAACAAAGGTAATCTTCGAAACCATGTTACAGGGCAATATACTGATTTGCTGCAAAAAAAATTTTTTTACACAATATATTAATAATAGTGAGTGACATATTCTATTGATATTAACATTTATACTATAGTTAACATTGCGAACCCTCTGTAAGTCAAAATAAAAGATACAAACTCACTTGGAAATGATCTTTGTCTGTTGTCCTTATATTCTCTACTATTTCAAATTGATTTGCTTCCAAATCATTTATATTTGATTTACTGAAATAAATATCTTTATTTAAACTATCAATCTGTTCCTCAGTTTTCACCACGGAAACCTTCCAACGAGGTATAAAAACAGTTTTAACGTCTGTTTGTATTTCTGGAAAGTATTTTTTTAATCTACTGAAATATTCCTTAACCCAAGGTGTTATTACTGCGTCATGTCCTAAATCATGTTGATAGTCACAGAGACCTGTAAAGTAATAATATATAGTTTTGAATACTGCTGACTTACACAACGCACTAACTATAATCATAAGAATATGCAAAATTATGATTAACATATTATTTGAAATGTTTCAATGCTAATTCTTAGTTGTTATATTAAGAGAGTTTGGTTTTAATAAACATGAAACCTACTTCGAATTTATTAAAGAGATAATAAATAAATTTGACGGCCACTATATGATTATAGATAAGTACAGGGCGACTAATTAGACCTTATTTTCTATGAAATTATGACATTGTATATTTGTGGATTATACAACATATAACTAGGTACCAAACTAGTAATGTATTGGATATATTAATTGCTATTAAACCCAAGTCACTGTATGTTTTGTTTAAAAAATAAATTACAATGTTACAGAGAATAGAACGGCTGTTTGAGATTATTGAAGGATTTTAACTTAAAGAGATAGTTTCACTTCATATAATGATTTAAAAATAAAGTACATGCTATACAAAAACTAACCAATATCAACAATCGGCGTTGCACCTAACTGTATCAGTCGTTTGTGAAGCTTTTTGCCTGCGAAATTGAATTTTGCATATGATGAATCTCCTAGACCTAACACACCATACTTTAATTTGAACAAAGAGGTTGCAGGCAAACTTTTCCTAAGTAAAAACTTCCAGAACTTCTTCATATTATCTGGCTCATCGCCTTGTCCTGTCGTAGAACACACAAATATCGCAAATTCCTCGTGAATAAGTTTCGATATATGATAATCGTCCATTGCTTGTACCGGGCCACGGAAACCGAGCGCTTTTGTCTTTCGCCATATTCGTTCAGCGGTTTCTTTGGCTGTAAATGTTTGACTACCATATAACACTAATAGTCTATCTGAACCAGTCATTATTTACAAATTTTAATTTATATTAGCTTATTGACAGTTATGTATTTTCGACATAGCTAGGGATGATCGATATCTATCGATATTAAAGAAACATCAAATTTTAGGTGAAAAACATCGATGATTTAATTTCGATTTCGTCGACACATCGATGTTATGAAAATATAATATCGAAATGTCAATATATCTTTTAGGGTCATCTAACGTTGCATGTACTAGCTAGGAACTACATAACTATCAAATTAACCTATTTTACACTAGAGGATTTTAATCAACATTATCGAAGTAAATCGTACGAATAGGTATTTCTTTGCATCTCCTAAGTGAAAAAGGAGAAGGGGACATCTTTAGAAAGCTAGCCAACTCCTGTACGAGTAACGTAACAGTCAAAATGGAAAACATCCGATAAAGTTAGTTTTTTTACAGACAATTTTATTAGATAGCATAAACATCGATGTTTATTGTACATCGATACTTTTGAACCGTTGTTAACATCAATGTTTTTCTAATATCGATCATCCCCAGACATAACCAATTACAATCTCAGCTGTTATTGACTTTTAGATGTTGTGTTTTGTTATTATACCATTTGTAAAAAAAAATGTTTCATACTAAAAGTAAATACTCATTTAAAAACTCATTTATTGTACATAAAATATAACTTAAAATATGTAGACATACTTGTTATAATCAGGCACTCACTCGTGTAATACAGGTGTTATGCAAAAAAATTGTATGGATTGTAATAGAAATGTGTTTATATATTTAATAATTTTTAATATCAATTTAGTCTATACAAAATTACTTCATTATAGTTTCTAAAAATAGAATATTTATTTCTCGAGCTAAATTCACCCCTAGTGGCTGGTTTAACCCTCGCTCAATAAATGTATGCGATCATCTCTGTTCTTCCGATACAGATGTATGTACTGTCTCTCTCGCATCGGGTGTGCGGCAGTCTTGAAGCCCATGTTGGCGGGCTTAGTCGCCCCGGTCGAAAAACGCGGGAAAAATTTCAGTGCAGTGTTCTATTTATATAATTTTATTTTTTTAAGTATATCTGTCAATATATTCTGTTAAAAATGTAAGTATTACACTAATAATTATTTATAGTTTTCATTTATTAAACGTAATAGGTATTCTATGTGAACTACGATTCACCTTTGACATGTAATAATATATAAACTAAAAATGTATTAATAAAGTATTTTTATTGTTTGGAATTTAAATGTATTTATAGCAGTTTAATCTTGTCGATAAGCTTAGTAAATAATAAAATATATTATAGAAAAAACGCGACTTACGTACGAAATTGGATAAAACTAAATTTTAAAACCGGAAACTTTATTTTATACTTTAAAATTCTAAACACCTTATTTTTGATAGACTTGCGTTATTTAATGCATATCTATTTTATTATTCCGTCACGAAAAACCATTATCATCAAAATTATATTTATTTAGTATTATAGAATATTACGTTTTGTTATTTATGTAATTAAAGCGATGAGACGATACCAGACCGTACCTAATATTTAAATCGTGTAGTTCTTTATTTGTATTGTTCATATATATTGAAATTTTCAGTCGTGAATAATCGTATAAGCTTGATTTATTGTCATAATTAGGTTTTTGCATATTATATTGTTGAATAAGTATCACAATGAGACCGTTAACACACAATTATGTAGATCGTCGTTAATAAAACTACTTTTATGTGTGAAAATAATTCTTAAAACATTTCGGCTGAATGAACAATGTAATATTGTAGAATAAGACACACACTATCTATTAAAACAGATGTTTTGACGTCGAACAATGTTAC
Source organism: Antheraea mylitta (assembly GCA_014332785.1). Lineage (NCBI taxonomy): Eukaryota > Metazoa > Arthropoda > Insecta > Lepidoptera > Saturniidae > Antheraea > Antheraea mylitta. Next base: position 2,411,247 of record JACEII010000032.1, read on the forward strand.
ACGTATATTTGCGTGTCGTTTTGTTTTTCGTATATGTTTTTTGTCGTTAACATTGATTGAGGTCACAATTATTCTCAGCATGCGATTACTGACGCCAATACTTAGATAAATTTTCAATTTACGCTGTGAGACTAATAACAAAAAAAGAACAGGGTGCCTCGTAATGACACACGATATAAGTGAAACTTTTGTACAGGGAAACGATGTAACAAAATTACAACATAAAGCCAACGTCATGCGGTGTTCCTAGGTTGTCACCCATCGAAGAACTAGCCGAGCCCCATGTTGCTTAACTTCACAGAATGGTTATGATGGGATGAGAACACCGCTTTCAATACCTTACTCGACACAGTGTTTACCCCTACTACTTTTTGTGCCACAAAAAGTGTGCAGATCAGAATTTCAAAGCTCTTTCATATGAAATTTCACAATTTCACTTCAAAAAATATATGTAAATGGTAAAATGTCTGTTTGTTTCTTACAGTACTAAATCTCTGATCCGATTGCAATAAAATTTGGCACAGAAGCAGCCTTGTTCTTAATGAATGAGGTTAGCTACTTTTCTTGTCGGATATTTCCAAAACCAAGCGGACGAAGTCACGTGAAAAATCAAGTTTTGTTATAGATTTTTCATTTATCGAATACAAGCTTTTTATAATATTTAACTTTTACACACTATCAGTGACCAGAGCGAACCCAATCACAAGATAATATGTTTCACATTTATTTTTGTCTTAAATCTAAGATACAATAAAATACATCCGTATCTATTGGCATACGTGCTTAACCACGCATCGTAAGCGTTATGGTTTTTGAAATAAGCAATGTTGACGCGTATTCTCAATAGGATCTCCCAGTACGGCGATATTTGTGTAGGCGTTGCGGCTTACGGTAGGCAATAGACTTGACTAAATAATTCACCGGAAAATGTGTTCAAGATGTTGCATATCTCCACAAAACGTATAAAGATAAAATTACACTCACTTCAATATGAAATATAAAAATGTATTCTTTATATTTTTACGCGAATATACATACTGGATTCATTGATCATTCGATACATTCAAACTTTTTTAATATTTTTTTTTTGGTCACGACTAACTGCCTACTCTATACTTATCTAATGGTAAGATCGATTAAATAATGAGCTTATATGTATATATAAGCAATGAAAATAATATGGTATCAATGAGATCAACAATGTATTTAGTGGTATTAATTAAGCGATTTTTAAACGAAAATTTGAGTGAAATTTGTGGGTGGTAGAACCACGCTGAATTTATTACTGGTTTCAGCATGAATGGGTCGGCTTGTCCGGGGTAGTACCACACCTTTCACAGAAAACCGACGTGAAGTAACAGTGCTTGCATTGTTGCGTTTCGCTCGGTTAGTGACAGCGTCGGAGATTTATAGTTTTCTCTTTACACATTTTCGTTTCAAAAAATTCAATTCACACCGTCCCGAAAGAACTTACTTAAAAAAAGTCACGGACATCGATTAGTTCATTAAAAGTTCATTTTATATTATCCTTGTATTACTTATAGTAATGTTATTTATATTTCACAACCCTTCGTAGTACGGTGAAGCTGTGAAGGCCTTACTAGGATAATAGCGTAGTCAGTTCGAAAAAAAAAAGCGCAATACAGCCTGCTATGCTTACGTAACATGTCTCGACGCCAATAAATTTAAAATTGGAAAGAGCCTTACCATGATACCAGATCCCAACCTCCTCAAGGATTCAAACCTACTTCGATCAACGATGTATGACCACACTAACGACTGAGCAATCACCGCTTTCATAAAGTAACGCAAGACACTATGTCGAGTATCTGAATGGTTAATTACATACTAAAACTTTTCAAATTAGTCCACAAAAATATAAAGTAGTTTAAAAAACATAAAAATTCACAACACCACGGGATAGCTGAAAGAAAATACCCGGTGGCTATATAAACCTAAATCTGATAATATTACGTGAAGGGACATTCAAGTTGGTTACGTAAGCAGAATTTTGTAATTTCAGATTCCCCCCCTCCACCGGTCAGCAAATGTAAGCAATGCCCCTCCCCCCCACCTTATGTAAACATTTATATAAGTTGTTTAAATCTGTTCTGGTTGTATAAATTGCTGACGTAATCATTACCCCATTTCCAATGTTATTAAATAATAATTAAATCAATTTCCTTTCCACCTCTCATCAGTGCATACTTAGTACTAAAATTGCTTCTCATTCTATTTTTAAAATATTTATAAAAAAGTAACTGTAGCATGCGCACCGCCGAAACGCCTATTGGTGGCTTTCTGCTACCCTGGGGGACCCCGAAGGGTCTTCGAGAACTCAAATGTTTTCGTTCAGATCCAGCTAACAACAGTAAAGATATAATGCACGTACCTCGTGATATTCTTTTGTTGCTGCTGGCCGATGAGCTTCCACGGATGTGTCTTTGTTAGATTCTGATGATGATGATTGATTTGATAGTTGTTCCTGGTGCTTTTCTGATTGATATATAATTGTTTTGATGCTTTGATGATTGATATGATCAATCCCGATTTTTGCGATTCTTCGATGATGAAAAAACAACCACACTGCTTGACACGTTTTTTTCTTTTTATTTGTTGACGTTCGCGTGCATGACGACCAAAAAGTTGGCGTCTCGATACAGTTTTAACTAGATCTGAACGTCAACCGTAGAATTGTATAAAAACGATTTTATAGTATACATGGTAACGATACAGTAACTGACTGGCATATCAATACAAAGCTCAAATTACTGGGTGTAGTGTCGTAAAACAATGTATCTGGATCCCTTTTACAATGTAGATATGCATTAAGGTAGGATTTTTGGAAATACATCCCCTAAGGTAGTGTAATCACTACCCCCATCGCCTATGCCATCAAATATACATGAATCAATTTCCTTTCCACCTCTCATCAGTTCTTACATTATACTAGAATTGCCCCTCATGCTATTATTAAAATATTTATAAAAGAGTAACTTACTGACATATCAATGCAAAGCTGAAACTACTGGGTTTAGAGTATAAGCATTAAGGAAGGATTTTTGGAAATTCATCCCCTAAGGTAGCAGTGAAAGAGGTTATGATAGTTTAAATGAATATACATCATTTTTCTGACAGTCTTTTCAGTTGTTCAGTCATTGGTTACATATAAATTAAGTAATTAAAAAATAAAGGATTAAAATTAATAATATGATATACTATCTCGAAGTTCTAACCTCTTCTATACATCTAATAAAAATGTAAATGTAACAAGTCTGTACTTTTTGATTTTAATGAAAGTACATTACAATCAATTTTAGAATTGTCTGTCTCTTTGTATGAATACGCTTAATTGTTAAAATATTACGTTCACGATAACATCTCTTCAAGAAAATCATAAAGCATATCTTCGAGTAACATTTCGTCTTTGTCTCATTAAAATCAATTCGGTCTATCAAAAGTTATTGTACTTTAAATTACGATGCGACGTAAGTACGACAGAGTAGTAGATAAGTAAATGATTTTTAATATATTCAGATTGCCTTATTAATCACTGATTTTTTACATAAGGTGTCAGGCGGACGAAGTCACGGGCATAGATAATATGAAATAAATATTAAATATCTATACTAATATACTAATACTAATATACTAATACTAATAATATTATAAAGAGGTAAAGTTTGTGAGTTTGTGACGTTGTGATGTTGTGACGTTGTAGGGGGTAATCTCAGGAACTACTGGTCCGATTTGAATAATTCTTTCAATGTTATATAGCTCATTCATCGATAATGGTTATAGGCTATATATCATCACGCTAAGACCAATAGGAGTGGAGCACAGATGAAAAATGTTTCAAAATCGGGATGTTTCTTCCTTTTGAGAACGCGAACGAAGTGGCGGGCAGAGGCTAGTATGAAATATATTGTAAAAAAATAAAATTATACGTATATACTTTCAATACTGATATGAAGTTTTTATACATATGTTGTAAGGAAGTCATTACATATTAATACTTATCATTTTCCTTTCGTATGAACGCATGTTAATTAATAAATGTTCATAACTTGTTATTATTCAAGGTACAAATTTAAATTTTGTTTCGACAGTAGCCTGAGATGGAAATGGTCACTACGAATAAAACAAAAAACAACAAATGATTAATTTTTCGATAATTAATATATGGGGGAGTTGTTGAGGGATGTATGCTTGGTACACATAGGTGTACGTTTCAACAACTCATACATATATGAATAGTTAGCTAGGTTAGCTAAGATAGGTCGCGATTTTGCATGCAACAGGCAACAGCCAAGCCGAGGTGTGCCGTGCACCCTCGAGCTGGTTGCCAAAATAAAATCGGCTGAGTGCCTTAAGCGCTCGCCTTAGTACTCCGGTGAAGATGTTAAGACCTTGCTAGGCCAATAGCGTAGTCAGTTCGAGAAAAAAAACAAATGATTATTAATAAAAACTATCTACTCTCTAGCCCATTCGCTTACTTTTGAATAGCCATTTTTTAACCCATATTTTCATTGTTCATAGAAACATTGTCCTAAAAATTATGAAGACAATAGAAAAATAATTAGTTACATAAGTGTAGCCATTTTGAAGCTATACGCTTACATACATTCGGCAATTGTTCTTTACTTATATAAATTGAATAATACAATTTTTTTTTGGCAAATAATCTTCTTGTAGAATGTTACTGCCAGTGCAGAGTAGGATATTACAAGTTTCTTGCGATCATTTCAATGTTCTAAAAATATGGTGGCCCGCTTCTTAGAACTTTCCAGGAAGTTTCGTGGCGAGTTGAAATTCATACTCCGTGGTATTAATTCCCATTTATTTCACTTGTGCACAATAACCAAACTATATTCCAATTAAACACCATCAATATTACAAAATATACAGTTAAATAACACAACATTTTGAATAAAATATAAAATCACTACATTACAAGTTCGCGCCAAAAAATCCTATCAATTAGTTAAATATATTTTAGAATGTTTAGTCACAAGGGTTGTGCTATGCGGAAAACTTTGTATTTGCTAGATATTAGTTTGATACACGTATATATTTTAGCGGTGACAGCCATAGAGGAAAATCTTGTTTACCTCAAACAACTTACGTCCACGTATTAAAGTAACCGTATACCGCGGAAACTGGGGTACCTTATTAAACTGAATTAAACCAGCGAGAGCTAATGGATGACTAGTTATCCTGAATCCGGTTATGAGCTTTTAGATTTACAGTAAAATGTTGCCATTAATGAAGAATCCTACTTTTATTCACGATGTCCAATAATTTTATACGTTTTCACATCTTTATACATCTAATACCTTTAAACGAATAATTCTTGTATATTTTTATATTTGTATATATTCAGGATCTCAGAAACGGCGTCAACTATTTCCGTTAAACTTAGTATGTAGGTAGTTTTGAGGACGATAAATCGATTTAGCTGGATTTTATTTATGGAAAACTTTTTTTAACTGAATTTTCAGGCAATGAAAAAATATAGCTAGAATATAAAGGTAAATTTCGCCGCCGACGTCAAGACATAAATAGTTCAGATGGAAATCGGCTACTTAAATCCATGTAACCCCAGTTCCATTCCGAGTGGCAGCAAAAGATATATCTTTTTTATATACATTGTTTTTTGTGAAAAAAAACGCTAATTTTGTGAGGCAAACCTAACAGTCTATTTTAATTTAATAATTTATTTTTTTTAAACCAAGTTTCGCTCGGTCGCCCAAGTACTATAATAATAATGTAAATGTAACGTGTGTGTATTTTTCGATTTACGTGAAAAATCTAGGGATAAGTAATAAAGTACGTTTCAATCATTTTTAGAAATGTCTGTTTGTATGAACACGCATTACTGCTGAAGTACTGGGTTCATATTACACCACACCCAGGTAATCATAAAGCATATTTTCGAAAATAACTTAGTCTTCGCTTCATTAAAATCAGTCCACTATATTAAAAGTTATTGTAATTTTAATGACGATGCGCCGTAATTACAATAAAAAAGTAGATAAGTAAATGGGCTTAATGCATGCAGATGACTTTATTAATCACTGTTGTTTACATAAGTTTCCACGCGGATGAAGTCGTGGGCACAGCTAGTATGCTAGAGATATATATGTAGAGAGAATAAGATATAAGAGTCATATAGTTTCCATAAGCAAACCCGCGCAAAAAGCTTGTTATATCTTCTATTACTATAATAAAACTGTAACTAGGCCAATCTGTACATTAAATATTCTTTGCCACGTATCACTCAGAAAGTACTGCATCAATTTTGACGAAATTTGATAACTAATATTATAAATTCACATCTAGGATACTTTTTGTCTCATAAAACGCAAGGGTTTCTCCAGAATAACGGACGAAAGTATAAATGTTTACATAACGTAATTTTTGACGAATTATGGTAATTTTTTTTGCGCTATATATAGCTCAACTAAAAATGTAATCTATATTTCATCTTCTTCTGTTTCCGCTAATATATGTAGGCTACTTTTTATCTTAATTGAACCTGGTAGATGATGCTGCGATTCTAGGCTTATTTTAAAAGATTTCTCACATACCAACTGTGTACTAGATTTGAATGTGTCCCTGGATAATTTGGATTCACAATTGAAATCGGTAGGTATGTCTACAATCGGCTTTTAGGTTTATTAAAATTTTTCGCGTTTAAAAATACAGTGGAAACTGGTGATAACTGATTTGATGCAGACGAAGCTGCACGGGTCAGTGCCACGAGTGCGGTTATGAGATACAAGTGTGTGAAAGAGAGAAGGATATCACATTTATTAAATTCTTAATTCATTCATGAATTGTACGTACCATATTTATTTACAAGGTCGAAGAGTGGAGTGCGCCATTTTGTAAGTCAGTCATAAAAAGTCAGTGTCATTTTATATACTGTTGAAAAAGACCTAAAACTATTGAACCACTATATCACAGTGTAAAAGTCTGTTCTAACAGTCGCAGGAATTGCATCAGACATTTATTTTAATTGTGTGCCAAACCTTGGCCTCGTTCAAGGCGGTACTGTCTCAATAGTGCGTTTACTTCACGGGACCCCCTTGACCGTGACGTTTGACACGTGCGTACGCAATCAATAATCGATAACATACGTAAATCATTATCTATTTGGAGTAGATCAAAGTGTTCACAAATACGGATCAGATAGATCGTTATTCATTAAATTCTAAGTGTGTTTTGTCCATTGTTTTAAAAATGAAGTATCATAAAACTCTTAATCAGAAAAGTATGCCAACCTTTTTTGTTGGAGTTTAACGATGTCATATAAATATATACCAATAACCATTTTTTTTCCCAACCAATCATTCAGATTATTTCTGCCATTGTCGTTTAGTTAATAATATTACAAGCGTCGTGTGATTATTTCAATGTTCCAACAAGATGGTGGCTCCCTTGTTAAAAGCTTCAAGGGAGTTTTTGTGACATCTCAGAATTCCATGCTCCGTGGTATTATTTTCCATTCACTTCACTTATGCATAATAAAGTAACTATATTACGTAAAACACCATCAAATTTACGCAATATAGACTCAAATAACAAAAGATTAAGAATAAAATATAAAATCCACTACATGACAGACTAAAATCCCACCAAAAACTCCAATATCCATTGTTATATCTGACTCTTATTAACAATTGTAATGACGCTATAACTTATTCTACTCCGTTTTTGTGTTTTACAACTATTTTTTTTTATAAAGAAGAACTTTTACTTATGTGAGTTCATAAAAAATTGGTCACCTACCAAAGACATGATACTAAAACTTATTTAATGACGATAGGATTACAATTTTAGCATTTTGTTGAAATAAGTCATTTTTTAATCAAACTGGCTTGTTTAGCTTTTTTTTGCATTAACAGTCATTCATTCTAATATGCAAAAATAATTGTTTTTAAATTGGTTTGCTTTGAAAATAGTTTACCTAATTATGTCTTCACAACAGTAAATAATAGTGGAAAGAATTGAAAACTTAAGTCACATTTCTAAAAATCAGTTAATGTATACTACATTAATTGATTTTTGATTTTTAGATTTTCACTAAAATCGCTGATACATAAATACCATAGTAAATAGAACGACTTTTTTCTAGACCGTCAAAAGTAGACATTTTTCCTGTTGTACGCCTATCTCCAACTTATGGGATAGCCTATCTTTTTTTTTTTCACTTTATTTTTGGCAATCAATCTTTCAGCTTATTACTGCCATTGTCGAGTAGTCAATAATATTACAAGCGTCGTGCGATCATTTCAATATTAAGCGTCGTGTGAGTCAATATTCTAACAAGATGGTGGATCCCTTGCTAGAACCTTCCTGGGAGTTTTTGTGGCACCTCAGAATTTCATGCTCCGTGGTATTATTTTCCATTCACTTCACTTACGCACAATAAACTAACTATTTTACGCAAAACACCACCAAATTTACAAAATATAGAGTCAAATAACACAAGATTATGAATAAAATATAAAATCCACTACATGACAGACCAAGATCCCGCCAAAAACTCGATAGCCTATCTTACTAATACATGTTTCAGTTTTTAATACTCTATTCCAGCAATTCCCAACCTGTAGTACGTGTACTCCTGTAAATACGCGGGGTCCGGGGGTACGTTAAAATTATATTGGTTATAGCGGAAATACAGAGAAGTTGAAACAATCTGCTTATAAAGACATAATAATGTATTGTATTATAGCATTGTAAAAATAAATAAATAATATTATTACCAAAAAAATCGTTAAAGTACATGGAGTAACTTTATACAGCAGAAATTTTTAGAGACTATACTTGGTATATTTTAAAGTTAAGATGGACAATAGAGAAGAGAGCTTAAGAGAAACGAGGCACATTATTAGTAGTTTTTTTTTCAATTGTTTACACACTAATTATATAAGTACAGTTAGCTATTTTATACTATCTTAAATCTATGGCATTAAACACATTTTTGTGGTTTTTTTTTTCGAAATGACTACGCTATTGACCCAGCAAGGTCTTCACAGCTTCACCGGACTACTAAGGCGAGCGCTTAAGGCACTCAGCCGATTTTATTTTGGCAACCAGTTCAAGAGTGCTCGGCTCACCTCGGCTTGGATATTGCCTGTTGCATGCAAAATCGCGACCTATCTTAGCTAACCTAGCTAACTATTCATATATGTATGAGTTGTTGAAACGTATATGTGTACCAAGCATACACGCCTCAACAACTCCTCCATATATTTATTATCGGAAAATTGAGAGTTTTCCACTTCGATAAGGGGAAAAAAAAGTAAACCCTTCCACTTTTATGTGTAAGCGTGTAGGCGTGCACGTGTGTGGGAGTGACCGTGTAGTGTTGTAGCGGTGATGTATATTTGTGTGTCACCGTATCGCGCAAACAACGCACTCAAGGGCTCCCTACCGAGGGATCGAACCTAGGCTTGAGACGCTGCCGGGGGAGGCCAAATCGGGTGTGCGGGAGCGAAATTAACCCCCAGACCACGGCGGCGTGATCTGTGCTAACGCGGGCGTGGGCGTGAACACGCTCTGTTTCGGGGGACAGGCTGGTACTGATCGTTCGCTGACGTGATTGAATCAGGAGGGTCGGTAAAAATGTGTCGCGGACGTCTTTTATAACGCGCAACGTTAGGTACGGGTTCATAGTTTGCGGCGGATACCACTAATGGACTGGAATGATTAGCGGCTTTTTCAAAATAACTAATCGTAAGTGATTTTACGTACGGCCAGATAGAAGGGATCTCTAGGTCTCTATGGAGATCGACTCTCCGGATGTACCACGGGGCACCCGTCACTTTAGGTAAAATTTTTTGTGGTTAATTCTAAGTTTATTCATTACAAGCTAATAGACTAATCTTACTTTAATTTAATTTCTAAAATACTTTGCGATTCAAATTTTACTGTAGTTGGTAATCGATGAATTGTGTACAATGATGATTTTTCAACTAACTTATCTAAATAATCCCTATGTACATTCATAAGTAGATAGAATTTGCTCATCGTGTCTAAATAAAGCTTTCGATGTGAAACATCTATAGGCGGAAGGTAAATCTGATTGTTGGCTTGGTGAGACGTGGCGACGCAAGGCACGAACTGTGCACTATTAACGCAATACTCAAAAACATTTGCAACCCTATTTGTACAACATAAGATTCAATTTGTTTTGTCGTCCATTCCTTCACCAACGACCTAGCGCCTTTTGATAAATGCCGCCAAAAATACCGCACCTGTGCCTAGTTGAATTTTCGTATTTAATTAAAATGAATATTTATGCAATAAAATAAATAAACAGTTATTATCTAACGGAATAAATTTATAATGCTTCATCTTTTCCTGATGCAATAGCTGATTCCTGTCGTAATCTGTTCTTTTATGCATATAACTTAAACCAAAAAATTTCGGTGTTTCACATCTGCCAGGCGTCCCGTGACGGCTCAGTTTATTTTTTATTTTTTAATATTACATTACATTTTTGGGAGTAGGTATGTAGTTAGAACGGAGTACTAATAAATGAAAAGTGTTACTAAGAGGTACGGGTACGAAAAAAGTTTGGTAAACACTGTTCTATCGATCATATTTATACAGCTTTACGGCTATTTTTATTCTCTCAAAAGAATACGTACAAGGTGAATACAGTTGTGTTTCTCACTGTCGTAATGTTGGTTAATTACATTTATTGTTTATTTTATTCATTATCTCGTTCTTTATATACGTTTTCAGACTAGCCTAGATAATAATCTTAAATGTGTTCTTACGAATCAACGAAACGACTGTTTCAAATCTCCAATTAAATGTAATTATTTTCATTGAACATTTTCTTTTCTGTTAAAGGTCATTGTAAATTGTCATATAAATCGATTTTGATTGATAAAGCTTTAAGTGAGTATATCAGTATTGCCGTTTCGTTATCTACTAGCTGTGCCCGCGATTCTTTCCGCGTGGAACCTAATAAAAAAACTACTGACTAAACACTAATAAAATCATCTGAATCTATTACGTTCATTTACTTATTTACTTTTAAAATTACAATATTTTTTTACAAAGTGAACCAATTTTAGTGAAATCAAGACGAAATATTTCTCAAGGATATGCTTTATGGCTTTTTGGGTATTGATGTTTTATTGTGAGTTCAAGAACCATGTCAAGCGGGTTTTAATATCTAAAGGCTATTATAGGGTGGATCAATATGTGAACGATTGTGATGTCTGGAAATGACGCCCCTCTCTGTGCATCGACTAATAACGAATGTAATTATTTATGTTTTGTAAAAATATATAACATGAAGAGATAAACCGGATCGAGTTTCTTGCCGGTTCTTCTCGATGAGTGGGTTGTTTGTTCGGGTACTCAGGGCCTAAATTGAATAAAGAATATTTTGATTTTGATTGATCTCGAACGCAGTACTTAACAGTGATGCGTGTTCAAATGAACAGGCAGACACACATTTCTAAACGTTATTGATATGTATTTTATTACTTACTAGCCTGTGCCCGCGACTTCGTTCTCGTGGAATAGTTACTTTGGGCTAACGCTAACACGCAGCGGAAGCTCTCAAGATGAAAAGAAAAAACGATTTTCATACTTTCTTCACTGGTGCTCCGCTACTATTGGTTTTAGCGTGATGATATCATTAGTCTATAATATACGTATAACCATTCTCGATAGATGAGCTATATAACATTGAAAGAATTTTTGAAATCGGATCAGTAGTTCCTGAGATTATCCCCTACAACGTCACAAACTCACAAACTTTACCTCTTTCTAATATTAGTATAGATTTAGTGTGGTGATACACCTGGAACATTTTTTTTTTCCCAATAATCTTAAAATACAGACATTAACTTTCTTATTACGTTTTTATTAATGTGTAGAAGATAGGAATATGTATGAAAATTTACGTGAAAATAGGGATCACTATATGAGCTTTCACCAATCTATGCTTAGCACGTTACAATCTCAAGTTACATCAGATAAAATTGTGTTAAAACGTTACAGTATTAAATGATTAAAAGTGCATTAGCAAAATTGGACAAATATCCGGTTACGTGAATTCGCATCAGTGTCTTTAATTTGCGGTGAGTTTGAGTGCATTCACAACTCTTTGTGGCAATGATCACCGTTATAATATAGTCTATAGTACTGTATACTAGTATATATATGTATATAACATTTAAAATGAACTAAAAAAATCCTTTATCTTATAGTTTATCTAGTAGTGGTAGAACCAAGCTGAAGCTATTATTGGTTTCAGTACTAATGGGTCTGCTCGTCCGGGGAAGCACCACCCTCTCACAGAAAACCGACGTGAAGTAACAGTGCTTGCATTGTTGTGTTTCGTTCGGTCAGTGAGAGAGCCGGAGACCTACCTACCTTCCCCTTCCCCCTTCCCTTCCTGTTTTCAGTCTCGGAGCAATAATTATAAAAATTGTTTACTAATTAATTATTCATATGATGGGCTGCACAAGCTCAGTACAAAATATGAATATTACATGTACATTGTTTACTAATTAATTATTCATATGATGAGCTGCACAAGCTCAGTACAAAATATGAATATTACATGTACACAGGACGTTTATACTTTACGAGCATGTCGAGGTTATTGGTGACGCGAACCCATAAGTTTTTCTCCTAACAAAAAAATGTTCAACGTGGTTTTCACTTATAAAATATTTTTCGAAAAATTCAAGAAATTAAAAGACCTGAGTAATCGTACTTTTTGGATTATGTTATATTTTTCCGATAAAGTTTTTAAACTTTAGACCACATAGTCATTTGACATTAGATGTGTTTTTTTTTATCGAACTGACTACGCTATTGGCCTTACTAGGCCGTTATAGCTTCACCGGACTACATTAGATGTGGTCAAATGCTTAAAATTATGAAGTTAAAAAATGTTTTTAATAAACATAAGTACCTACCTGGGCGACCGAGCCTAGCTCGGTTCTTTTAAAAATATTTCTAAATTAAAATAACTGTTAGGTTTTCCTCACTAAATTAGCATTTCTTTTACAAAAAAAAAATAATACAAAAAGATAACTTTTTTGTTGTCACTCGGATTCGAACTGGGATTACACTAATTTTGGAAACAACCTATTTCCAAGTAAGCTATTTTTGTTTTGACAGCACCGGCGAAATTTAGCTTTATATTCTAGTTATATTTTTTCATTGCCTGAAAACTCAGTCAAAAAAGTTTTCTATGAATAAAATCTAGCTAGATCGATTTATTGTCCCCGAAACTACCTACATACCAAGTTTCACGGAAATAGATGCCGCCGTTGCCGAGATCCTGAATATAAAATAAAAATATACAAGAATTACTCGTTTAAAGGTATTAAATAAGGAAAGAAAAATACAAGTAAATCAAATATATTGTTATTATGTTTGTAATAAGTGGTAGTCGAGTCAGCATATTTGTGAAACTAAGCAAAACAATCTGTAACATTTCCTAAACAAACTCAGGAAGCCAAATATCGTATGACAACAGCATTTCGTCGAAATAGTTACCTCAGTTTCTTAGAAACTCACTACACTAGGTTGGGCTAATATCAATTTTTTTTTTAATATTTCTCGATCTAATTTTTATCTATAGCTTACTCCTGCGACTTCGTCCGCGTGGAATAGTTACTTTGACTTAACACGCAACGGAAGCTCACGAAGGAAAAAAACGATTTTGAAACATTCTTCATTGATGCTCCGCTCGTATTGGTCTTAACGTTTTTCTTTTTCGAATTGAAATTGCTGTTGACCTGGAAAGGTCTTTACAGCTTCACCGAACTATTGAGGCGAGCGCTAAAGGCACTCAGCCGATCTGGGATGTTTGGGTGACTAACTCAAGGGAGCACCGCACACCTCGGCTTGGGCTGTCGCCTGTTTTGTGCAAAAATCGCGTCCTATCTGAGTCAATTTAAGCTAAGCTATCTAGAGATACGTATATGAGTTCTTGAAACATGCATGCTTACTTCAACAACTCCTATATGTGTATTGTGTTGGAAAAATTCCTCTAAACTATATAGGATAGGATAGGGAAAAATAAGGGTAGAACTCTTTGTCGTTTATTTGTCTGAAAAAGAAAAACAGCGTGTAAACGTGTAGGCGTGCACGTGTGTATAGGTGATGTGTGTGATGTTGTAACTGTGATGTAAGGTTTGTACTGTCTTAACGTGAAGATATACAGCATATAGCCTTGCTCGATGAATGAACTATCTAACACTGAATAAATTTTTCAAATTAGTCCCTATAGTAGTTCCTGAGATTAGCGCTTTCAACCAAACAACAAACCCACCACCTTTATAATATTAGTATAGGAGTTTTTGGCGGAATCTTAGTCTGTCTGTAGTGGATTCTATATTTTATTCATAATCTTATGTTATTTGACTCTATATTTTGTAAATTTGGTGGTATTTTACGTAATATAGTTAGTTTATTGTGCATAAGTTAAGTGAATGGAAAATAATACCACGGATAATAAATATAATTTATTCTTTATTTCACGTATACACATAATATATGTATAAACAATTCCCAATATTGAAATGAGAATAACGTAAATACGAGTCTTCGTTAGCATGTATGTGTACATGATTTTTCTGTCCGGCATTGGCTGAAAAAAATGCTTGTTAAAAAGTGTAATAGCTAAAACGTGACGTAACAATTTTTGAAGTTATCCTTATTTCTTGAAGTTATACTTCTTTAGGCGCGTTAGGGAAAAATGATGAGATTAACTTTTTACGATGCGCTCACACACCGTCACGAAAAACCGACACCCTGAAGTTATTACGATGCGCGCGCACACCGTCACGAAACACCGACAATCTGAAGTTAGCTATAGTCAACATTTTGTTTCTTTGTATTAAAACTTTCAATGTGTTAAATACTTTTTTTCTATTGTTAGTGTCGTTTGTTCTACAAACGTAGAATAAGGCGAAAGATAAAATTTTTCGAAAAGTTTTTTATCTTGTTACGTCAAAGAAGTATAACTTTTAACGCGTGTACATAAGTGCACATACATTTTTTTTTAAAAGCTAATATTTTTCTAGCATCATGTTAAATAATGCTCTAATTAATAGCTTCGTTCATAACAAGTAATTTCGATTTGATACCCAATATAAGCTATATTATTGACATTTAATAATAACATCCGTTTCGTATTATCAAGATGGAAGCATTCATTTGTTTATCTAATATATTAAATTAGGAATATAATCAAAATTATCAAATCTAAAAAAAAGAAAGAATGAATCGTAGTTGCAAGGATATCTATTAAGATAACCAGTTTTAGTCCGTGTTTCGATGGTTAATATTTACGGACATAGTGCACAAGGTCATTCAATCAATGATGATACAAATATTTACTTCAAATTTTAGAACGGTTAAACCTTTAAATTCCAAACTTAAAGCACGAAATTTCGTGATATATTCTTTTTAATAAGCATTTGTATTTGTATGTGTATTATCTGACTGGGCAATGCGATGCTGTGACTCAGTTAAATTAAAATTATCAGTAAAAGTTAAAACATGGCGCCATTTATGAGATATAATGATACTTACAATCGATATCAACAAAATTGAGCGTCACGAGACGCCTGGCAGGTGTGAAACATCGAAATTGTTTTATATAAGTTATATGTCTAAAAAAACAGATTAGGACAGGAATCAGCTATGGCATAATGAAATTATAAATCATTACAAATTTGTTCCATAAAATAATGACTATTTATTTATTTTATTACATCAATATTCATTTTTATTAAATACAACAATTCAACTAGGCGCAGGCGCGGTGTATTTGGCGGAATCTATCAAAAGTCGCTAGGTTGTCGGCACATGCCGCATAACACTAGTAGAACGAGTGGCCGACAAAACAATTTGAATCTTATGTTTATACAGATAGAGTTGCAAATGTTTATGAGTAAAACGAAATCGTTAATAGGGCAAAATTCGTGTTTTGCGTCGCCATGTTGCCAAGCCAAAATCAGGTTTAAGGTGTGCCTATAGATGTTACACATCAATAATCAACATTGACAATCATTGAAATTGTAATTCAGAAATATTGAGGCCATTTATGGAAGTATAAATTATCCTCCTATCTTTGACATTGAACCAAATTATATAGACAAATTCCAACTTTGATGAGGATCGTTTGAGCAGTTACGGAGGTTATCGTGAACAAATACCACGGCGCTGTATTTTTATATATTTAAAATTTAGAAAAAAATATGTTATCAATATATGTAAGCCTACGATAAGTTGTTCGGCCATAAATATTCACTATTATTATACAGACAGACGCAAAAAGCTGTTTTGTTTTATAATATTTATGGTATTCGTAAGTTCTTTGTCAATTTAATACAAATAAAATTACAAATAATACTTAATAGACACAATTCACTCTCGATTATGACATTCTCGACGAAGAAACAAATATTACCAATATTCAAGAGATGTTGCGTCAGTCTGAAAACACGTGATTCTATCGATCCGACTTCCAAGCCTCTTAATTTGGAAGGGGCTGACCTATTTAATCCAATAAATATATTTACTTTGACCTTCTTTATATTATTACGTTTTGGTAGAAAGATCACGTACAGATGAATGAAGTTACGGATCTGTATTATAATGAGAAAATTATTAATCTTTGACTAACCTTTAGCAACTGAATAAATTACTTTATGTTTTTGTGGACTGGTTTGAAGAGTTTTAGTATATAACTTACTTACGGCTACCATTCAGATACTCGACATAGTGTCTTGCGTTGCTTTATGAAAGCGGTCATTGCTCAGTCATTAGTGTGGTCAGACATCGTTGATCGAAGTAGGTTTGAATCCGTGTGTAATTTGGAATCTGGTATCATGGTAGGACTCTATCTAATTTGAAATTTATAACTTCGCATCACGACATGCTACGTAAGCATAACTGGTTGTATTCCACTTGCGCGCTTGCGTCAGACTAAGGACGCGTACTATAAGGTTCTGTGTAGATATAATATTGTTATTTTGCAGCTCATCATACGTTTGATTGATTAATAGACCTTAAAAAACGTACATAATTATTGTTTCGAGTACTAATAGATATGAAAACCTCCACCAATGTTAAGAATTTCGATGACCAAATTTTGAAATTTAAATATTTTAATTCACACTATAATTAATATGAAAATTAAAAAAAAACACATTTAATGCATTGTTTTGAGTTTTCACTTCTATTGGCAGTTTTTTTGACTGCCTCAATTTTATTTGTACAGGCTATAGATCAGTGTTTCCCAACCTTTTTTAGGTCATGCTCACCTTAACATTTCTAAAATTTTTATGAAACCTCCCCACCCATACATTATTTATAACCTTTAAAAACTGTTTTGTTCCCTTAAAATATATAAGTTTTAGGAAGAAACCACTATGAAATTGTTATCAAAACATCGTAAGTAAAATTTCAAAACATAATGAAAAACTTACTTAACTTGACTCTAACTACCCCGTTGATATTTTGGTAACGTCAAACGAAATAATACTGAATAATTATTGACAGCATTTTTTTTAAGAATTTGCCTTTTTTGTTAAATTTGTCATCGATATCTAGAATCGCATTTAAATAACCCGAAAGGAAAGGGTTTTTTTATTTTTTTTTTATTATTGTTATGTTATTTTGCAGACTCTTGGTCCGAACCTTTTTTTTGCTTATATGTAGTATTTTGTATACGTAAAAATCGTATCCGTGAGCGTCTTTTTTTTAAGAGTTAAAGTTGTGTCGAGTCCATTTTTAAATTGGCCCCATTAACTAATAAATTGCTACCCTGTGAGGCGTGGGCCCCACGTTGGGAAACACTGCTATAGATGATTACATATTCTGCAGGCATTGCGTCAGAGTACGCGAAACGATCGATCCAAAGGGGTAGTTAGGGTCGCGCCAACCGAACCGCACTGACTGGTTATTTACGTTTGGATTCCCAAGCTCCTGTTTTAAAAAGATGTTAACTTTATTGCATCAGCCAGTTACAAAATTATATATTTTTATTTAAAACTAGCTGTGCCCGCGACTTCGTCCACGTGGAACTTGATATACAAAACAGTGACTAATATAAAATCATTTGAATGCATAAGCCCATTTACTAATCATTTTTCTCTGGTACTTCAGTCTCGCTGTCATTAAAATTACAATAACTTTTGATATACCTAACCGACTCTAATGAAACTAAGGTTATATGTTACTCAAAGATATGCTTTATGTTTTTTTTTTAATTATATTATATAAAAAGATATAAAGAGATGATAAAAAATATATCATAAAGAGGCAAAGCTTGTGAGCTTGTGACGTTGTTAATCTCGTAGGAGTTAATCTCAGTAACTACTGGCCCGATTTGAAAAATTCTTTTAGTGTTATATAGCTCATTTATCGAGGAAGATTATAGGCTATACATCATCACGGACTACCAATGAAGAATGTTTCAAAGTTGTTTTTTTTTTTTCTCTTGAGAGCTTTCTCTGCGTTAGCCTAAAATAACTATTCCACGCGAAGTCGCGAACAGAGGCTAGTATTACATGTATAATATCGACACAACTTAACGATAAATAAATGCAAATTTTAGAATCTCCTAATAATATTCTAACTTTGTTTTGTATTCAAATCTTGATTATATTACGTTCTAGCCCGAACTTATGGCTAAATTCAGACCGGTCAAAAAGATTGGCGAGGACTCTAGTTTCTAATAACGTGATGAGCTGATGAAAGAAAAGTATTTATTTCTTAAGCAGGCATGACGTCAGAACCGTGTCGTAATTCTACTATTAGATATAACACAATCACCTGTGTTTGGGAGACCTTCTGTCTGCGTCAGAACTATAATACCATTGACTTTCACAACGCTTAAGTTTACTAAACCAGGTCATGATATTATTACGACATTTATGTTGTATGATTTAATATCGTCTATATATAAATTCAAGCTACGCTCTTACTAGGACAAGCAGAGAGGTTGGATCAATGCTTTTGTTTGGCGCTGCGAAATTGATTGGCTTTCCAAATTTTAATCTTCTTTACTGTCAATATTTTTCTGAAGTAATACCGAAGTGATCGCTTACCATCAGGCGACCTGCATGCTGTTTTGCGACTATGGTAAAAATCGAAATCGTTGGTATATTAAACGTTTACAAACAATTAGTGGCTACTTACTGGACAAATTCGGCCATAATTCACTCCATTTTCAAGTTTCAATATTAAGGAATATTCAGGAAAAATGTTTCTTTTTTTAAGCTTTTAAGCTAAAGCTCGTGCATGGCTAGTAATAACTACTATGAAGAGATGTAGATGAAAAAAATGTACTTAATTGCTATTTATATGACGAGATAAAGAGGTAGATTAGTATAATAATATCGATAAGCTTCAACTCCATTCGACCGCACATTATAAAAATTGGCACACCCGAGTGAGTAATTTTTCATGGATGTTTTTATGCTGCACTATATCTCGCTCCCGGGTGGTACTGGAATATACATCATTATAATTAAATTTTATATTGTAAGTTTTATCAACACTAATATTATAAGGAGGTAAAGTTTGTAAGTTATTGACGTTGTGACGTTGTAGAGGGTAATCTCAGGAACTACTGGTACGATTTGAAAAATGCTTTCAATGTTATATAGCTAATTTATCGAGAACGGTTATAGGCTATATATCATCGAGCTAAGACCAATAGGATCGGAGCAACAATGAAGAATGTTTCAAAATCGGGGTATTTTTCCTCTTGGGAGCTTCCGCTGCGTGTTAGAAATAAAGGATATCTTTATTCCACGCGAACGAAGTCGCGGGTAGAGGCTAGTATTGTATAAAGTGGCAGACGGTTCCTAGTAGTAACTAAATTGAAATGATTATAATATATATTATAAACTTGCTTTTGCTCGCGATCTCGCTCACGTCAATGTATGTAGATCTAATCTATGCCTCAGGAATGTCTTTATTCTGAAATAACTGTGTCAGCGACTCCGTCCGTGTGGAACATAATTAAAAAAACAGTGACGAATAAAATAATCTGAGTGTATTAAGTCCACTTATCTACTTTTCTCTCGTACTTACCTCGAGCCGTCATTCAAAAGCATATAATCAAGTAATATTTAGTCTTGATTTCATTAAAAACGGTTTCGGGAAAATCGTTAAAATCGGGACGCGACTTAAGAACGAGATAAAACTAGACAAGTAAATGCATTTAATATATCCACATGATTTTATTAGTCACTTTTTTATTAGGTTCCACGCGGAGGAAGTCGTGGGCATAGCTAGTATTCGAATAAAATTGTTATTAAGGTTATTATATTATTATAAATATTTTATAGCGAAAGAAGGTCATGATAATTGTACAAAATTTAGGAATAAATAAATGCCCAGTGTGTTTGAATTTACAACAATTATATTAAGAGTCGCTGAGACCAAACAAAAAGATATCCCCTTGTTGGGTTAGCAAATATACCTTGTAGCCTTTGCGAGTTGTTGTCAAACATATCTATAAGGTCAAGGTTATAGAAACGTAAAAAAAATCAATAGATTCATCGTCAGTGTTTTGTTTTTTTTTTATACTTCATAGGTTTTAAAGTTTGATCACAATATAAAATGGTAAAAACGCTAAACACACCAACTGTGTTGTTATTACAAAAAGTTAAATACGTTTCCAGATTAGGCCAGCCTCGGCAGCGGCTCAAGCCTAGGTCCGTTCCCTCGGCGTGGAGCCCTTGAGTGTGCTGCTCGCGCGATATAGGAACACAAAATCTTACATCACTGCGACAACATTACACATATCACCACACACGTGCACGATTACACACGATACACGATTACACATGAAAGTGGAAGGGTTTTATTTTTTTTCCCTTATCAAACTGAAATAGTTCAGAAAATTATCCGATACGAATATATATAAGAGTTGTTGAGATGCTTGGTACACATATATGTTTCAAAAATTCATATATGTATGAATAGTTAGGTTAGCTCAGATAGGTCGCGAATTGCACATATCAGGCAACAGCCCAAGTTAGGTGTGCCGTGCACCCTTGAGCTAGTTGTCAAATAAAATCGGCTGAGTGCCTTATGCGCTCGCCTTAGTAGTCAGATTAGTAGCGTAGTCAAATCGAAATATATATATACACACATATAAGATAATTGCTTCAAAAAGGTTTCGTACTAAATACACTGCGCTCGCCGGAGGCAAGTTCGTGTTATCCTTTTTTCGCAAGTCTAATCTAACCTAACCAAAGAGAGACAAAGGAGTAAGATGGCGAACATTCAGTCAGCGCGGTGCATTTAAAACGTAACTTTTTTAAAGCAAGTATTCAATACGTATTTAATTTTTTTGTAATAACACCGTTGAGGCTTAGCGACAGTTTTTGAATTTCATAGTGGTAGCTAGCCCTGAGGTCTTAGAAAAAAGCCCTACCACCATGCAAAACGGTTTGAATGCACATAAATGCATCTGGAATATTTATAAATTCTTGGACTGAAGTAATTTAGGTTTCTTTGTTTTCTAATAGTTCATAAGCTCTTTAATTATATGTATATCGTAATGACCTGGTGGCTCAAGATAACAACTATCAGAGCATATGTGTATATTACTTACTAAAGTCAAATATAAATTCCACATTGTAGACGGAGTTATCTGTTCTCCCAATTATGCGGTTTAGATTAGAAGACAACATGTGGTAATGTGTGTAAATGACTATAAATAGAATACTTTGGTTTACTAGTTTTTTCACAAAGCCATAGAAGTTACTAAATACAGTACGGTTATGATGACCACTACATAGTATAGAACAAAGTCCTCTACCACGTCTGTCTGTCTGTACGCGATAGACTCGAAGACTACTTAACGGACTTTCATGAGGTTTTCACCAGTAAATAATTTGATTCAGTAGGAATGTTTAAGTATATATTTTATTTTTGGATACCAATCTTCTTGTAGATTATTACTGTCGTTGTCGAAAGATAGTTATATTATATTACAAGTTCCTTGCGGTAATTTCAATGAACTAACAAAATGGTGGGCCTCTTGTTAGAACTTTCCAGGCAATTTTTGTTGAAAGTCAGAATTCATGCTCCGTGGTATTATTTCCGATTTACTCATTAATATAGGAGGCAAACGAGCAGGCGGGTCACTTGTTGTTAAGCGATCGCATAGACACTAGCAACCCCAGAGGATTCGCAAGTGCGTTGGAAGCATATGTTTGGGGTAATGGAGAGAAAGGTTAGAGGAGAGGGGAAGGGAGAGGAGAGGGGAGGGGAGAGGAGAGGAGGGGGGAAGGGAGAGGAGAGGGGAGGGGAGGGAAGATGGGTTTCCGGTGTTCTCACTGACCGAACGAAACGCAACAATGCAAGCACTGTTACTTCACGTCGGTTTTCTGTGACAGGATGGTGCTACCCCGGACGAGCCGGCCCAGTCACGCAAAAACCAACAATAGCGTCAGCGTAACTCTACCATCTAAATATATCTATCTAAAGATCTATGGAATGAGAATTGAGCCAGATTATTTAAAAATACTAGGAAATTATTTAAAAATCTATATTTTAATACGTGAAGCAAAAAAATTGTACCCCTTTTTATCCTATTTCCCGTCAACGGGTGAACTTGAAATTTGGCATAGTTAAAGTTAATATGGTGGAGAAGTGCAGAAAGCTGTTTATTTTATATAAAATGCATTAAAGTACATTGAATTAATTAAAATATGCGCCACTCACACTACTACTCGAATATGACACAACGTATACACACACGTAAATAAAAAATACATTTTGACAGCCGTCAATAAATACGAATTTCAAAAAAGGTTGTGAAGGAAGGAGGTTGCTATGCTCGACTATATGTATTTTTTAACTCTTACGTTCTAATTACCATTTTTCATACTACATTCAACAATGATATTATGAAATATAACTATTATTGTAACGTTTATTATTTTTTATGGTGAACACATTTCAAATAATGAATTAGTAAAAAATGAGCCAAATAATACTTTGTATAATCAAAATAAGAATTTTGTTCATAAAAATAATCCATCACTTAGACCTCCGCGGTTACAATGTTGCAATTCAACCTCATGTACCAACAAAAAAATAATTTATTTTCAAAAGCTAATGGTAGTATTAAAAATGTCTTTGTCTTGGATTCACCATTTGATTGTATTGTGCATCCATTACTTTACCAAACGATGATACTGGGCATCTCACTATTTCTCATAATGAACAGATTACATTTAATTCAATATCGCCCAGAAATACCATCCCATGGTGTCGTGTAAAATTAATTGAACATTGTGTCATGGGTTGCGATAAATATCTTTATTTTCGTAAAGTTATGTTTGGTTAAAATTTGAGCTTGTGGTTTTTGTTTCAAATTTATAATTAATTTTCATTTTCATTTACACATATATTTTTTTTAATGATTATATGATAAAGATCATGGCAAATGGCAAATAAGTGAGTAGCCATGATGAAAACCTTTGATTATAGAAGTATATCCTCCGACAAAAGAACCATAATAAAGTTCAAACTTTAAAAAATCAATTAACTATGGTCGGATGTCGACCACTGGGCGCCCACTAGTACTAGGAAATTGATAACCTTGTCTTACTTGGTAAATGACAGTAACATATATATATATATATACGTGTATGACATCACACTTGGTATGGGTCTTGTTGAAACAGTTTTAAAAAATATTGACTATTAATTATGTTACAATATTCATTTTGACATTAGTCTACTCCATAATGGCGTCGATTGGGAAGATCATAAAACACAATCAAATTAGGAGCGAGTGAGAAATAGTTTGGAAGTGAAACCATTTTGGGACGATGTTGTTGAATTTTATGAAATGAAAATGTGTAGCGAAAAAGAGATAGCTATAAACGTATATATACGTTTTAGGTTGTGAAAGAATGAGACAGTATAGTCTTAATGTAATTGAAACATATACAAAGAGAGAAACGTAGAAATCTATAGCACATTATTTTCTGTGAGATCGTAGAAACTATCGCGCACTTTTAAAAATTATTCTGTCATGTGCACTATTACCATTGTTTTTTTTTCAACTTTATTTTTCTCAATCAATCTTTCAGATTATTACTGCCATTGTCACGTAGTCAATAATATTACAAGCGTCGTACGATCATTTCAATATTAAGCGTCGTGTGAACCAATATTCTAACAAGATGGTGGATCCCTTGTTAGAACCTTCCAGGGAGTTTTTGTGGCATCTCAGAATTTCATGCTCCGTGGTATTATTTTCCATTCACTTCACTTATGCACAATAAACTAACTATATTACGTAAAACACCACCAAATTTACAAAATATAGAGTCAAACAACACAAGATTATGAATAAAATATAAATTCACTATAACTAGACTAAGATCCCGCCAAAAACTCCTACCATTATTAATACATATTACAAAATAATGCCGTAAACTAATGCTGATCAAATACATAGTGCAATCATCTCCTTCTAAAAATTTATCAAAATACTAAGCTTCACTCCTACCGCTTGTGGACTCAAAGTCGATTTTTTTATAATAACAAATTTGGCGTCATCTTCCATGACCATTGAAATGCAATTGTAATGTGGAATATAGCAAAAACTCAAGTTAATTTTATGTCGAGACCAGTTGAGCTGACTTTAAAAGTCACCATACTGAATTAACCACTTTTTATAGAGATTTGGTAATGGTGATTACTTCACGGAATTATTTTCTTGTTTTGGAACTTTACTCCCGCAAACCAGTGATATTTCCTTGATTTCTAAACCTTTTTGTCACTGATAAAACTGTACAATATTTGTTAACTGTTTTCTCCAACGTCACAGTTCATAGTAATAGCTAAACCCACGCTCGTTATATGCCCGTATGGTACGTCAAATATTGACTGTCTTGTTATCATACTTCGTGTAGTCAAAACTGACGTAAAAAATAAATTATATCGCTGTGAAGTATGTAATTTCTTTCTATTGAACCAACATTCTATTATAGCATGTTCTGTTTATTGTACTTGAGGGCAAACATAGTGCGATCCAATAATATCCACAATCAATCGGTGGTGGTAATGTAAACCTTTCGGTAGCTGGATATGCGTGGCTACTTTCGAAACATGACAGAAATAAGTCACTGTGTCTGGTATATCTCCGTGTATTTTATCTAGTTGAGTATAGACGTCTGGTTCTCAAATGCATCTGCCGGAACACCAACAGGTCCGTGGTAGACTTGCAATTTCAAAATACATTAAGCAGAACCTGGTTTTGACAAGAAGACGAAAAGTGATAACTTTCTTACATATTAGCTAAACAATAAATATCTCGATATATTCAATCTGACTACGCTGTTGACCTAGCAAGGTCTTAACAGCTTCACCGGACTACTAAGGCAAGCGCTTAAGGTATTTAGCCGATTTATTTGACAACTGGCTCAAGGGTGCACGGCACACCTCGGCTTGGACAGTTGCCTGTTACTTGCAATTCGCGGGCTATATGAGCTAACGTAAGCTAAGCTAACTATTGATATATATGAGTTGTTGGAACATATATGTGTACCAAGCATACATACCTCAACAACTCTTATATTATATTTCGTATCGGATAATTTACTAAACTGTGTGTGGAGGTGATATCTGTAATGTTGGTGCAGTGTCGTGAGATTTTGTGCTCCTGTATCGTGTGAGCAGCGCACTCAAGGGCTCCATGCCTAGAAAACAGACCTAGACATGAGCCGCTGCCGATGGGGGCCTAATCTGGTAACAACAAATATCACAACATCATTGCAAGTGTGGAAATATGATTGTTTTTTTGTTTATCTTTATTTATAATTGGGGTTTGGTCACAAATTGACCATGTCACCCCAGTGATTAACAAAAAATAATTACAATAATCAAATTGTACATAAACAGTCAATAGTTTACCCGTTCTTCTTCCAACCATGACCGACCTGTAAAGCATTCTTGCTTCCTCGGATGCCGGGAAAACAAGGATGGCATTACATACACCCACAGATCTTAATGAGACATTTATTTTATTCTGTAGTGCTAGTCTTTGGGTTCGATTACGTATGCATTCAGACGTTATGTGGCACACATCTTCTACGCTATTACATATGTCACAATTTAGTAACGACTTCAGTTTTATCAAATTTAAAAAGCTATTCAGTGGAATGTGCCCTGAACGAAGTCGAAAGGCAGTATTTAATTCAGCTCGACTTATTTTAATATTGTCAAACCAGGTATAGCGTAGTAAGGTACGTTGCAAAGTTTTGTACCATATGCCTTCGTTAACTGATCGCTCATCGATGTATTCCTTCCACATTTTACGACAATGTTTTCTTATAAGATAGAGATGATCAGCATAGTAAGGTATATAATTAAATGATATACCATTGGTAAGAGCCTCTCTAGCCAATTGATCCGCTTTCTTATTTCCCGCCAAACCTATATGGGACGGTATCCACTGTAAAATTACCTTTTTATTTTTTGAATTCAGATCGTTCAATAACTTAGTAATTTTGTATGCTATCGGTGTTCCTCGAACTCATGAGGTACAATGATTTAAAAAGCAAAGTAATGATCCAAAAGTATTTCCAGACAGATTTTATATGAGAAGCTGTACGAAAGATGCTGTGATTAAAGATGGATTTAAATAGTCACATGTTAAAGATGTGAGATAGATAAGATAAATAGGCTTAAACAGTTACAGTACAAATGCTCTCATTACACAACAACGTAGACACTGTAGACAGTAATAAAATTGTCTGTGATATTATTCATAATTGAATAGAAAATATGAAAGTCATAGAACGTAAATTACGACTAAATACTTTCCCATAAGAATTAAAATTTCATTGCCATTTTCTCTGTACTTTATTACTAAAATCATATTAGTCCCAACTATCAGCTTTAGAGAAGTTTACAACTTATAATTATTATTTAAAGCTATTAATTCTCATATTACCATTAGATTAACGCTTAATTTGGACGTAAAATATAATACTTGGGCTTAATACGGAAAAGGAAAAAAGATCCGTTTCTTCTCACAATATACATTACTATATATTTAACTTTAAAAAAATATCTTTTTAATTTTTTTTGTGTCATTACTTATTCTACCATAGATTCTACATTAAAATCATACCAAATTTGACTCCGATTGTGGTATCGTTTTTCGATGTGGTAAATAAAAATACTATGCCATATAAAAACAATATCCAACATATTTAATACCTTAGGTTTATTTTTATCTATTACTAATCGTCGCCTACTCACATGCTATAGTGGCAATATCTAGGTACACTGACACCTGTGTCTACTATACCGACGTGACTGATGACGCGAGTAGTAGGTTTATCAATCGAGCCGTGAACTTTCCGGCGCGGGACATTGTGGATTTTAATCTAAAAATGGCCATAAAGGATCATAATAAAACCTCCATAAAGGCAATAACATCATTAAATATCCACTCTAAAATAGTTAATTCAAAATAGCTAAAAAACACCCAATAGTTGCTCATAGATACGATTTCTCACGCAGTAAATAAAAAAAAAACGAGAGCAAAAAAAAAGGTGCCGAACAAGAGTCTGCAGAACAGAAGAATAAGAAGAAAAAAAAATCGTTGCCCACGATTTCTGATTAAAATAATTTTGTTACTTCATTGAAACTATGTGTTTGCAAGCACAAAACTGCAAGCTGTTTTCTATTTATATTAATGTAATCTTAATTCTTAAGTTAGTTAGAGTTATATAAACCCCTTTTACCAATTTCAAATTTCCTGTGTTCATTTTTTTTATTACGACTTAAGTCCTTCGAAAAAGACGTGATAATACTGTGACAAGTAATGAGTTAAAATCGGTTCAACAATTTTAGAGATTTCCGCGGAAAACTAATAAACCTTTTATTTCTATAAATATATATTTGAGAGTATACGTATTATATAACATAGATATGTTGAGAAAAAAAAACATAGGTTATCTGTTGCAATTCAAAGGTACAGCAGCTCTTTAGAGATAGGACCAAGAATAGGAAAGGAAGGCTTAGGAATAAAGTCATTTTTTGGAAATGGAGTCTCAAACATGAATATAATAATAAACCTTCTACAAATAATGTATTAGCGTATACATGCCTTTTGGAGACGTAAAATTTACAATATCTACTAACAACAATACTTATTTCTTGACGCGTCGTATACGATAAGACGATAGCTCATTATTTGACATTTAAAAAACCAGCATTAAGAGTAAAAAGTTGAACGTCGGAGTTTTTGGCGGGATTTTAGTCTGTCATGTAGTGGATTTTATATTTTATTCATAATCGTGTGTTATTTGACTATATATTGTGTAAAGTTGGTGGTGTTTTACGTAATATAGTTAGTTTATTATTCATAAGTGAAGTGAATGGAAAATAATAACACGGAGCATGAAATTCTGAGATGCCACAAAAACTCCCTGGAAGGTTCTAGCAAGGAATCCACCATCTTGTTAGAATATGGTTTCACACGATGCTTAATATTGGAATGATCGCACGAAGTTTGTGATATTATTGACTACGTGACAATGGCAGTAATAATCGGAAAGATTGATTGCCAAAAATAAAGTTAAAAGTTGAACGTCAAATTATATGCAAGGCAGTTGAACCGGCCCTTATTTATACACACAAACATACTTTCATTATAAAAAGTAGTTTTGTTTGAATAACTAAGCATACTCGTACAACGTACGGTACAAAAAACCAGGGCCGAGAATGTGTCCTTGAGGGACCCCAATGGATTGTTTAGTTATAATTTTGTATATATCGCATCGCGTCACTACAACTCAAGGGTTCGATAACAATGAATCGTGTGAAATGCTTCGCAGAATTCTCTTGGGATTTCTTTTTCAAAGAACTTTTATTGTTCGGATCATCAAATTATCGTTTTTTTAATTGTATTATAGTTAGTTCAATATTGCACAGACAAAGAGTAACTTTGGACCTCATGTGGCGCAAGTATGCTGCCTTTGCCAGGGGGTTAAGTATTTGCATGCTATAGTTTTTGGGAATATGATGGCCGAATACGTACAGCCTTTTCGAGGAACTGATAAATTGTTTGCAGTAACAGCAATATATCAGTAATGAATTACGGTGTTATGTTATTTTACAATAACTCTTGTTATAAATTGTTCTTAATTTTCTTGATGTTTTGTATTATACTAGCTGTGAAATTTATGTAAAAAGCAGTGGTTAATAAAGCCACATGAATGTATTAAGTCCATTTACTTATCTACTTTTCTCTCGTACTTAAGTCGCGTCGTCATTAAAATTACAATAACTTTTGATAGAGTAGGCTGATTGAAATGAAATAAACACTAAGTTATTCTTGAAGATATGATTTTTGATTTCTTTGATGTGTTTTTATTGGGAACTTAGCACTTTGGGGTTTTCATTTTGGGGTGTAAGGGGTGTCGAGTAACATCTTAAGACTTGAGACACCCAAGCCAACCTGACCTGCACGTGATGCACCCTGCTGATCAACGAACGAGGCAATGGCGATAGCGGGGTGGTAGGGTTTTCCAGCCCGACTGGGTCGCAACCACCATATATCTGGCGAAAAAGCCCATCATAGTGACTCGCTTCTGCGCGTCGCGTTTCGAGATCAGCCTGTGCATATCCAGTACCGGGTGACTTTCGTCATTATGGCCGGCATGACAGCGGCGACCGGCGATGGATAATCTGTCTATCGGTGGTTGCCGATGTTACTGGATTGTATTATGCTTAACATCAGGCATAGTGCAGTCACTTTGCCGTGCTTCAATAAAAAAAAAACTTTAGCAGTGATACGTGTTCATACAAGCAGACAAACAGATAGGTATACAGACAGACATTTCTGTATTGAATTGAATGGAATTGTCTGGAATGAAATCTATTCTATCACTGATTCCTAGACACCTGAAAAACCGATTTTAAAGAAATAAAGACTAAATGTTACGATTGATATGATACAAGATTACAAGATATGATTTATGATTTTCTTGATGTTTTATAATGAACGCACTACTGCAGCAGTTGTGCGTGTCCAATCAAACAGACAGACAGAAATTTCTAATAATGATTGAAATGTAATCTATTACTTATTCCTATACCTACAACATCTTTTAACAAAAATCTAAAGAGTACAGACCCGTTTGATTTACTTTCTCATTATATGTATAAATAGTATTCATCATTACATAGTATAAAATAAAGTTCCCTACCGCGTCTGTCTGTCTGTCTGTTCGCGATAAACTCAAAAACTACTGAACGGATTTTTAAGTGGTTCTCATCAGTGGATCAAGTGATTCATGAGGAACGTTTTGGTGTATAATTTGTCAAGGTTTATTATAATCAGGCCGGGACAGCATCTGCAGAGTCCGCTAATATTATTGTAATTGAGTTTTCGTATTTGGCCTCAATCTCACTT
Source organism: Antheraea mylitta (assembly GCA_014332785.1). Lineage (NCBI taxonomy): Eukaryota > Metazoa > Arthropoda > Insecta > Lepidoptera > Saturniidae > Antheraea > Antheraea mylitta. The sequence goes on from JACEII010000032.1 coordinate 2,441,722, forward strand.
CATATGGTTAGATGTTGTTTAAAATTACAAACACTTTAAATAGAGAGGGGGACTGGCTCTAAAGTGCAGCTTGATAGCTTGCAATTGGTGTTTCTCGAGAGATTTTTGATTTTAGGGTAGTAACTTTCCAAGCCGGTTTTTTTTATATCAAATAGGAGGCAAACGAACAAACGGGTCACCTGCTGTTTAGCGATCACCGCCGTCCATAGACACAAGCAACCCTAGAGGAGTTGCAAGTGCGTTGCCGTTAGAGGAGAGGGGAAGGAAAGGAGAGGGGAAGGAAAGGAGAGGGGAGGGGAGATAGGTTTCTGGCGCTCTCACTAACCGAACGAAACGCAACATTGCATCACTGTTACTTTACGTCGATTTTCTGTGAGAGGGTTGTGCTACCTCGGACGAGCTGACCCATTCATGCTGAAACCAATAATAGTTTCAGCGTGACTCTACCACCTACAAACCCTTAACCGGTTTATTGGTGATTTCCATCACTGATAGCTCAAATGCCCTTTCATCTACATATCTTAGTTAATGTGTATTGGTATTGTACTGTATAATTATTTGTTTGTTTTCACGGAGCGATAATATTGACCGATTGTTGTCACTATCAATAATAGTAACAGATAATAAAGTTGAGACTAGATGTGTCTTTAAAAATTTGTTATACAGGCGTAGGAAAAAAACTTTGGATGGTTGGTTATCGAAACAATGACAACCTCTGTTCACGACCATGTTTGGTCAATAATTTATTCAGTGTCATAAAAAGTGGCAATGTGGCAATTTGTGAACATTTCTTTTTGGCAGCGAGTTGAAATGCATTAATTCAACTATTATTTATAAAGTTACTAGCCGGCCCGGATGTCCCTGGTAATAAAAAAATAACCTTGACAAATTATAAACCTAAATCTTCGTCATGAATCACTTAGTCTACTGGCGAAAAGCGCATGAAAATGTGTTCAGTAGTTTTTGAGTTTATCGCGAACAGACAGAAAGACGTGGCAGACAAATTTGTCTTATAATATATAGTGACTAGCCGCTGCCCGCGACTTAATCCGCGTGGAATAGTTACTTTGGGATACCGCTAACACGCAGCGGAAGCTCTCAATATCAAAAAATCCCAGGTTTTGAAACATTGTTATTAGTACTCAGCCCCTATTGATCTTTGCGTGATGATATATAGCCTGTAACCTACCTCGATAAATGAGCTACATAATACTGATTTTCAAATATTCAAATCTGACCCGTATTTCTTGAGTTTCGCCCTAAAACGTCACAAAGTCACAAACTTTACCTCATTATAATATTAGTATTGATTTAAATGTCATACCTACGATTAATATCTATGGAGGTTACATTGGAAATTCAAGCTATAATTATGTATTTCAAGTGAATATTGTAGTATTAATTGTTTACATAATATTACCACATTTAGTTAGCAAAACTATGAGTTAAAACCATGCCACCAAGCATTTGCAAATGTATGTACAGTGGCTGCTTTCTTCTGGGCAAATTAGCTCTTTAGCGTATGTCATTTATTATTTAGTGAAATTCGTTGTCAAACACCAATCTTTAAACATAAATAAAGACGAATTGTCTGTTATAAACGCGTTTTAATATCGGTAGAGAGCTTTACATTGCGATATCTACATTATGTACGCTTTTCTTTATGAATGATGGATTATTGAACTTAATATACTTAAATGTGTTAAATGTGTGGCTATTATAAAATAGGGTATTAACAGGAGTTTGTTATCTCACTTTTTCCGGTTTAATCAATAGAGTGCGAGAGAGACAACTGCAATTTGGAATGATTTTACCTGCTTAGAATAGACGAAATTATGGTTTTGTATTCTAGTGTGCGCCTTCGGAAGATGAACTGGGTTGAATAAAAAATTAAATTGATTCAAGTAATAATTTGGTTTTGGATGTCTGGACAGGCGATGCAATTGGCTATTTTTAGTACCTTTAAAGAGTTCGTAGGATTTATAACGTTTAATCTGTGGAAAATATAGAAACCTAATCTGTGGAAGAATAAACATAGGTACATAACGGTAATTGGTACAGATTATACTGCATAAAAGAATTAAATCTCATTCCATTATCTAGGAATAAAACAAATTAATAAGTTTGTATAGCAACATGCAATACTAGCTGTGCCCACGACTACGTCCGCATGGAAATAACTTTAAAAAAACAGTCATTAATAAAATCGTCTAAATCTATACATCTGACTCTCGGGATAAGACGGCTATTCAAAAGGACAGTTACTCATGCTTTAGACACGTCTCGTGCTTATCTGCATCATCGACATGCAGCTTATCGAAACTGAATTTAATTTATTAAGTAATGAGCACTCATGTTTATTGAATATAGTCATTTTAACTTAATGTACCTGGGCGACTGAGCCTAGCTCGGTTCTTTAAAAAACATTTTTAAATTAAAATAAAATGTTTGGTTTCTTTATAAAATTAACATTAAAAAAACATCTCTTCTGCTGTCACTCGGATTCGAACTGGGGTTACACGGATTTTCGAATCAACCGATTTCCATTTGAGCTAATTTTGTTTTGACAGCGGTTACGAAATTTACCTTTATATTCTAACTATATTTTTTAATTGCATGAAAACTCAGTTTAAAAAGTTTTCTATGAATAAAATCTAGCTAGATCGATTTATCGTCTCCGAAACTACCTACATACTAAGTTTCATGGAAATAGATGACGCCGTTTCCGAGATCCTGAATATATACAAATATGAAAATATAGTAGATATATAGAATAGATATTAAATACATTCTTTATCATTTAGCACCTTTAAAGACAATAATGAAAAGCATGAAATAAATATTCTTATTACCTTAATTCAATTTTATACCATAATAACACATAAATACGAAAAAAAAAATTACCACACGTAGATAGTGTTAATATTATGTATAGAAAACTTTTATTGCTGCAAACATTTAAATGTAACATCTAGAAGGAAAAAAAATATACATTTAACTCGAAGTGATATTTTACATTTAAACAATCAAATAATTGCATTATACTGTCAATTGAGTTAATAAAATCAAATTTAAGAGTTAGTTGCAACACCGGAACATTCCAATTGCGATTCTTGGTGACGGGGTTTATTGTTGAGTGCGTTGGTCATTGAAATGGTCGGGAAGATTGCCTCCGCTGCTATAAGTTTCCATTATCGTCAGAGAAGGTAGAATTTTATTTAGCTATAATTCTATACTTTTTCAATTTTCATTAACGCTATTTCCCCCTTTTTTCTTTTTTTAAACTTTATTTTTGGCAATTAATCTGTCAGATTATTACTGCCATTGTCACGATGTTAATAATATTAAAAGCGTCGTACGATCGTTTCAATATCAAGTGTTGTGTATCAATATTCTAACAGGATGGTGGATCCCTATTTAGAACCTTCCAGGGAGTTTTTGTGGCATTTCAGAATTTCATGCTCCGTGGTATTATTTTCCATTCACTTCACTTATGCACAATAAACTAACTATATTACGTAAAACACCACCAAATTTACAAAATATAGAGTCAAACAACACAAGATTATGAATAAAATATAAAATCCACTATAACTAGACTAAGATCCCGCCAAAAACTCCTACCTCCTTTTTGTCAACTACTCTTCTAGATTTTTACTGACATTCTTGAGTTGGTAATAATGGCAACAATGGTATTCGACAATGGCAGAAATAATCTAGCAGAATGGTTGATAAAAAAAAGAATTAAAATAACCTTTTAAGTAAAAAAAGGAAGAGAAGAAACAAAGTATTGTAATAAAACAATAGCTATGACATCATTATCTGAATATCCATATAATTATGTTTTGTTTACTACTATCACTGCTATGTAACTAATTAGGAGCATAGATTAATTAAATAAAATTTAATAAGTTGTCTATATGTTAAATCAATAATTTCCGACTTCTCGACATTTATGGAGTCTTCGTATACAATGATGCATTTTACCGACATGTTTTTTTTCGAACTGACTACGCTATTGATCAAGCAAGGTCTTAACAGTTTCACCGGACTACGACACGTTTAATATTTGTAATTTCTTGACAAGAATTCTATGTTAATTTGGTACAATAAGCATTAAAAATGTGGGTGTGCTTATACTCGGTGACTGGTAAATCGTTAGCAATATTTGCACAGGATACTTAGTACTCAATGATATTACAAGTTATAATATCATTGTTAGTACTTGATACATGTTTTAAATCAATAAAAAAATTAACTACTTAATATGTAACTTAATTATATTAAAATTCAAATATTATAGTCAATCCTCTACCCGTTTATGTTGAAACACAGTGTCAACGTAACTAAGAAAAGGGTTTATTATCCATTTTATTATCGTAGGTTATAAATTCCGGGACGCCTCTCGAAGCCACGTTGAAGCTATTACTGGGTTCAGCATGAATGGGTCGGCTCGCACGTAGTAGTACCACCCGACCCACAGATTCATCGACCTGAAGTAACAGTGCTTGCATTGAAAGCGTTGGAGGCCTACCTCTCCTAATCTTCCCCCTCTTCTCTCCTCTTCCTCTCTTCCTCCTTCCCCAAAAAGGTTGGCAACGCATTTGCGACTCCCCTGGTGTTACAACTGTCTATGGACGGTTGTGATCACTTAACATCAGGTGACCCACCTGTTCGTTTGCCTCCTATTACATATAATAAAAAATATAAATCCTTCGTGCGAACATGGAGCGGGCAGCTAACACCTAAATAATTATTACCTCATACTACTAAAAAAAGCATATTTCAATATAATAATTCAATCTCATAGTCTTTCCCCCTCTCGCGTCAAAAAACTACAACACTAAAAATTAAAATGGCTTCTCCTCATCAGGTCACCAAAGAGCAAGCAAGAGGAATGCGAAAACGAGACCCTCAAGCCGGAGTTGGACTCAGATCCGGAGAAAAATGGAGGTGGCGGCTTGGAAGCGAAGATGTCTCTGCTAAACGGTTGCACTGTTATAGTGGGATCAATAATTGGCAGCGGTATCTTCGTATCACCAACAGGAGTATTAATGTATACTGGATCCGTGAACGCTAGTTTACTGGTCTGGATAGCTTCAGGAATATTTAGTATGGTAAGTAATCTATATATATCGATAAACTCTTAAACTACTCAATCGATCTTCGTGAAACGTTGGCATCTATACTAATATTATAAAGAGGTGAAGTTTGTGAGTTTGAGATGTTGGAGAGGGTAATATCAGGAACTATTGGTACAATTTGTTATTTCTTTTTTCGAAATGACTACGCTATTGACCCAGCAAGATCTTAACAGCTTCACGGGACTACTAAAGTGAGCGCTTAAGGCACTCAGCCGATTTTATTTTGGCAACCAGCTCAAGGGTGCACGGCACACCTCGGCTTGGCTATAGCCTGTCGCATGCAAAATCGCGACCTATCTTAGCTAACCTAGCTAACTATTCATATATGTATGAGTTGTTGAAACGTATATGTGTACCAAGCATACACGCCTCAACAACTCCTCCATATATTTATTATCGAAAAATTGAGAATTGGTACAATTTGAAAAATTCTGTGTAATATAGCTAATTTATCGAGAAAGGTTATAGGCTACATATCATCACGCTAAGACTAATAGGAGCTGAGTACCAATGAAAAATGTATCAAGGGATTTTTATTTCCCTTGAGAGCTTCCGCTAACAGGGGCTAGTTTATTTATAATTTGGTCTAACTTGAGAGATAGGTTAATATACATATATATTAATGGCCTCAATATAATTACACATTAAATGATAGTCAATGTTGAATTATTGTTATAAATTGTAAGTTTCATCAGTCTTGAACAGATGGCGCTTTAAATTAATTTGTTGACAGAAAACTGTAGGACCAACTGTTATAGATATCTCATAGATGGCGTCACGTTTTAATTTTGAATTTCTTTTTCAACTCTATTTTAAGGTGTGTTTTATTCAATTCAACATGTAATAACTGAACCACGACAACGCGTGGTCGGCTCTGCTAGTTACATTAAATACTGTTATATTTTTATCCTACTCTCAACATGCTACAGTGGACGTTACATGTCACTTCCACTTGCAATTGATTAACCACTACAACGTCTCAGTACAACAACAAACGTTTTATTTTATTTATTCAAGGTGTATTTGTAAAAGTTAAATCTGTATCTTGTACTAGGAAGAGCGAAATATTAATAATCTCAGTTACTAATTTCGCAAAAAACTGACGCCGGTTGACACTTTTGTTATGTAACTATAAAATATAAAAAAGTTAAATAAGATAAAAAATTAATTATAACTTAATTTAGTATGATACTAACATTTAAATAATTAAATTACCTAGAATCTAAAAGGCAGTCATACGGACTGCTGCCAGAAGTAAAAACTTTTTTTTTTTATTGTAGCACGGCAAAGTGACTACACTATGCCTGATGGTAAGCACAGTACAATCCAAAAATAATAGCGACCGCCGATTGACTCACTGTCCATCGCCGGTCGCCACTATCATGCCGGCCTGTAATAAGCTGGATATTCACAGGCTGATCCCGAAACGCGACCCGTAGAAGCGAATCACTATTACGGGCTTTTTCGCCATATGCATGGTAGTTGCGACCCAGTCGAGCTGTAAAACCCTACCACCCTGCTATCGCCATTGCCTCGTTCGTTATTCAGCAGGGTGCACCACGTGCAGGTGAGGTTGGCTTGGGTGTCTCAAGTCTTATGATGTTATTCGACACCCCTTACACCCCAAAACAATGAAATAAATGTGTACTCTTTTGAATTTTCATATTAATTATAGTGTGTGTGACAATATTTAAATTTCATAATTTGTTTATTGAAATTATTAACATTAGTGTGGTATTCATATACATTGGCACTCGGAGCATTAATTATATACATTTTAATAAAGTCTATTAATCAATCAAACACATGATGAGCATAATACCAATATTACATGTACGCAAGGCTCTATAATATGCGTCGCTAGTATGACACAAGCCGCGCAAGTGCAATTCAGCCGGTCATGCTTACGTAGCGTGTCATGACGGCAAATTATAAATTTATCTTAATCCAAAAATACCGCTCAACGAGCCTAAAGAAGCTTTCACTTCATAAAAATATAATTAAAACTAGCCTCTGCCCGCGACTTCGTTCGCGTGGAATAGATGTACTAACACGAACACGCAGCAATTCTCAAAAGGAAAAAACATCCCGATTTTGAAACATTTTTCATCTGTGCTCCACTCCTATTGGTCTTAGCGTGATAATATATAGCCTATAACCATTCTCGATGAATGAGCTATATAACATTGAAAGAATTATTCAAATCGGACCAGTAGTTCCTGAGATTATCCTCTACAACGTCACAAACTCACAAATTTTACGTCTTTCTAATATTAGTATAGATATATTGCAGATTATAAAGTACGTCGGTGCCTTTGTACCTAGATGTAGATGATATGATTTTCGGTTGGCACCGATTTCCAATACATCTCTTGGTAGCACACATATTCATATGTTTCATTAAATTTGGTTAATTTGATAAACTATTTATTTTCCGGTTTTCAGTGCCTTATTTTTATGCCTCTGATTAATATTGAAGTCGGTTAATTCTTTTTTTTGAAAATTTACTTTCTTTTCCATTTTTAGTGTACATAAATTTTTTTTCTATAACATGTGGGTCACCTGATGGTAAGTGATCACCGTCGCCCATGGATACCTGCAACACGAGAGGAATCACAGATGCGTTGCCGGCCCTTAAGAAAGGAGTAGACTTGTTTCTTGAAAGTTGTGTTACTTTGTCAGGGATCCCATAATCAGAACCTAACCAAACTCTCATCAAACTACCCTTGAAGAACACCCTTTACAATAAAAAAGGAATCATCGAAATCGGTTGGCATGATATTGAGTTATTCGTCTATTTGTCGTATACACACCAAATGCAAATTTAACACTTATACGGTTTTGCACTGGATGCCGTTGACAGAACTGGACCAAAAATGGGACCACACGGGAAGCACTAGCTTTCAAATAAAAAAAGAATCTTCAAAATCGGTTCAGCCAGTCCAAAGTTATGAGGTAACAAAAAAAAAAAAACATACAGTCGAATTGATAACCTCCTCCTTTTTTTGAAGTCGGTTAAAAATATATGAACCACAATCGATTACACGTGTTTCTCTGCTTCGCGAAGGATCTAATTCAAGATAAAATTGTGTCTTTTTTTCAGTACATGTAAATATCAGAATATTTCTTAAATCCATCGACCTTGTATCTCTATTAGTTTAATTTACATTCGTAAATATTCACAAATATTTAATTGTTTGTTTTAACAATTTTGAAACGACACGTAAATCATGTGGCCATCATCACAATCTAAATATCTATGTACATAAATAGATAAAGTCGAAATATTTGTAATGTTAAAGTAACTTCTTTTTATTAAATGAAAATTCGTACGATACTAATAACAAAAAAAAAAAAAAAACATTTTTTTTAAATCAAATCAAAAATACTTTATACAGTTTAGGCATTTATGAACGTCAAAACTACCACTGGTTCGGAAAACAACTCAGCCATAGATATGAATCGGCAAGAAAAATCTTTGCCAGTCAGCCTGTTTATGTATTTCTTTTTTTATATCATAGGTGCCAAACGAATAGATGGGTCACCTGATGTTAAGCGATCGCTACCGCCCATAAACACTTGCAACATTCGTGCTGTCACAAGTGCGCTGCCAGCCTGTGTTTGAGGAAGGAAGTAATAGGAAAAGGGGAGTAGGAGAGGGAGTAGCTGGAGGGGAGGTGTGTTTCCGGCGTTCTCACTGACAGAACAAAACGCAACAATGCAATCACTGTTACTTCACGTCGGTGTTTCTGTGTGTCAGGTGGTAGTACCGCGGGCGAGCCGACCCATTCATGCTGAAACCAGTAATAGTTTCAGCGTGGCTCTACCACATATAAGTTTCAGGACTTTCACTGACATGAAGCTGTTTTTATTTTACCAATCTTCTAGATTATTACTGCCATTGTCGAGTAAGTATAATATAGTGATATTACTAACACATATCACATATATACACACATTGCTACAATTTTTGTGTCATCTCAGTATCCATGCTTTGTAGTATTATTTCCCATCCACTTCACTTGTGCACAATAACCGAACTACACTACGTAAAACACCATCATTATTACAAAATGTAGAGTCAAATAACGCAAGATTATGAATAAAATGTAAAATCCACTACTTGACAGACTAAGATGCAGCCATAAACTCTAGCTGATGTTATACGAAGTAATTTAGTCTATTATTTTTAAATAGGATTCTCCAGTAAATAAACCAAAATCCCAAAAACATTACCGGGTAGCCGGATAGTGAGTTCAAGAACCATGTTAAACGTGTTTTAATATATAATAATATGTGAATGATTGTGACGTACGGAAATGACGCCCCTCTCTGTGCATTCACTAAAAACGAATGTAACTATTTATGCATTGTAATAATATATGACATGAAACGATAAACCAGATCAAGTTTCTTGCCGGTTCTTCTCGATGACTGGGTTGTTTGTCGGAACCGGTGGAAGCTTTGATGTTCATAAACGCCTTCTCAGGGGCTAAATTGAATAAAGTATATTTTGATGTTGAATATAATGTGTATAGATAAATTGGTAGATGTCTGTCGATGACCGGACACACGTAAAATCTATGACAGATTATAATAATTTAGTTTTACTTGTTCTTACTTGTTCAATTTGTTCTTATTTAGACAAAAGATTAATAATAATAATTTAATGTTCAAAGTCAATGTATACATAATTTACAGTTATATTGTTATCTGCACTGGTTATAAACCGTATCGCAGATATCACAATTTCATATATTGAGAAGTAAGACAAACAGTGACTTAAAAATGTAAGAAATAAAAATTTACGTTTGACTTAAATATCTCACATATTTATTAATGTGTAACACAGTATTCCCAGAGAGCCAAGGGTGTTTTATGATAGTATATATATATAAGTATATATATGTATAGTGTTTCATGATGCATTGTTTGTAAATTAAAAATGTATGAATTTAAATATTGAAGTTATTTACAATTTGTATTGTGGTATTAGTAATTTTTCTGCATTTGTATAATTTTGTAAAGTTAACCATTTGTGAATTTTTTTAAAAGTATGACTGTTGAATTGATTAATCCCTAGTGTATTGTTTGCTTTATTATAGAGCAATCCTCCCGGTAAGCCTTCAAAACGACAAGCATACAAAGTATTATGTTTAGGTACTTTTATTATGTCCTCGACCCTTCTAAAATCTGTGAATTGATTAGCACGATAGCTTTATTTAATACGAAATTATTACAGTTTTATTAACCACTTTTTTTTTCGAAATGACTACGCTATTGACCCAGCAAGGTCTTAACAGCTTCACCGGACTACTAAGGCGAGCGCTTAAGGCACTCAGCCGATTTTATTTTGGCAACCAGGTCAAGGCTGCACGGCACACCTCGGCTTGGCTATTGCCTGTTGCATGCAAAATCGCGACCTATCTTAGCTAACCTAGCTAACTATTCATATATGTATGAGTTGTTGAGACGCATATGTGTACCAAGCATACACGCCTCAACAACTCCTCCATATATTTATTATCGGAAAATTGAGAGTTTTTCATTTCGATAAGAAAAAAAAAAGTAAACCCTTCCACTTTCATGTGTAAGCGTGTAGGCGTGCACGTGTGTGGGGGTGATCGTGTAGTGTTGTAGCGGTGATGTATATTTGTGTGTCACCGTATCGCGCAAGCAACGCACTCAAGGGCTCTCTACCGAGGGATCGAACCTAGGCTTGAGCCGCTGCCGTGGGAGGCCTAATCGGGTGTGCGGGAGCGAAATTAACCCCCAGACCACGGCGGCGTGATTTGTGATTATGCGGGCGTGGGCGTGAACACTCTCTGTTTCGAGGGACAGGCTGGTACTGATCGTTCGCTGACGTGATTGAATCAGGAGGGTCAGTAAAAATCTGTTATTAACCACAATTTTTATAAGCACAACGTGTTCAACGATATATTTTCTTGTCGTGTAGAAATGGGGCAAACAGTGTGCTGCTTATATTTTATCCTCTGTATATAAAATAGTAGCGGGTGTAGCCGTTGCCCCGCCATGATAATAAAAAAAACTTGACAAATCATATACCTAAACCTTCCTCATGAATAACTTTATCTATTGGTGAAAAAATAAAAATCCATATAGTAGTTTTTGAGTTTATCGCAAACACAGACGTAACAGAAGACTTTGTGTTATAATCATCATCATCTTACCCTTATCCCACTTAAGTAGGGTTGGCACAACATGTTTTCTTTTTCCACTCTCCCCTGTAAGATGTCATTCAGTATTAACATATTTTAAACACGTATTATTTTTCACACAATCCATCCATACCTTTTCGGTCTTTCTCTACTATATCCTCTACTTTCATACTCAAAACTTCTCAAGTAACATGTGTAATTAGAAAATGGTAGTAAGTATTGTTATTTGTAATTAATACATGCCACAGACGATTTCGTGGTTGATTGATATTTCAGTAGTAAATAATCCTCTGTCCTGTAAGAGCTTCTTGTCATATTGTTTTATAAGTCTACAGGGGACTGTTAATGCTGACTAAAAGCTTGTCTAAGAGACGGCTGTCGCAGCGAGAGACTTATTAAAGCTTATTTATCTTAATACCTTCATAATAAGGTTCCATTTTGTATATTGCTACTTAAGTTGATGATTTTTCTTGACGATACACCAGGGAATGTATTCATGCTGCGGCTACGTTATTAGTTGAGTCTCTAGTGGTAATATTTTGTCTAAATTATATTTCTAGCTTATAAATTACTTTCTATAAGGTCAGCACTCTGTCAGTAAAAGTCCTATGAAAATCGGTTCAACCGTTGTGGAGACAGTACTGGGAACGATGTCGTGAGTAACAGCTACTATAAAGACAATATTCCAAATTATTATAAGGTTAGCTTATATTTGGCTCTTTTGGATGACGACTTGGCTAACCACTGGCTTAAACTAAATGAAACACTTTATTGCATTTTTTGGCTTCTAAAATTACTGTACCTTCTGCTACAGTACCTAATAGTTTGTTACTAACTACTGGATTTAGCCAGGGCTGATAAAATTTGCATGCTGGTTTCTTTTACCACTTGTTGGCCACTAGTAATCGTAAATTTGTACGTCTTTACACGTCAGTAACCTGTATCTAATTGTAACTTCAACTTTTTTTTATAAAAGGCGTCTTGGCGATACGAATTCTGCCAAAGTCAAGTTAGTCATAGGAGAGTTGCTTTATAGGTAGTATAAAATTTTTATTACATAATTTAGTTTCTCCAGATTAGGCTAAAATACACAAAGACAAACACAACACTCACAGACATCATTCCTTAAATAAATACATACGAGTATTTACATAATAACCGATGTTAGTTATTGCGTTATGATATAGCTAAATTTTGTTAATACATATAAATTAGGCAGAGTACAGGCATAAGCAGAAAACATTTACAAGAGAGTTTTAAAATCAGGAGGACGGAGTATACTGCCAGGAAAAACATCATACAAGGAATATACTCAATTTCCCCAATTAAGTGCCCAATCTAAAAATGGAGCCGTCACGTTGGCAGAGTTGCATCATCAAAATTGTTTGAATCAAACGAATCTCAAATTCTCAAATTACACTATAGGTATGCGAGCTCAGTGCGGCAAAAGAGATTGCGCACGGCATCGCGTCGCCACGTGTCACACACCCACAATCAGACCCGCGCATATAGATATTTCCCATGTGTTCTAGAGCGCCTTCATCTAGCCCACCTTTTTTTTTATTAACGTGGGGAAATCCTTAACGGATTTCTACCCTCCCGGGGGAGAGGGTGGGTTATGTTCGACTCGCACGGACTAAAACCGTCGGCCGCATGTTAGGGATGGCCAGGGACCGTTTTGGCTGTCTCCCTGAGAAACCGCCCCTGCGGCAGCCTGGCAAGTTGGTTGCCAGGCGTCGTCCTACTATAGAGAGGAAACTGGGTACACAACCAGTCACCTCCCCTCGTCAGCCGGACCTGTGCAATGAGGGGATGAGCCCCCCGGCTGCATCCCCTCAGGTCCGGCTACGGTATCGGGAGTAGGCGAGTGTTCCGCCTCCCCCTTCTTCCGGCCCGCCTTTGGCGGATATGCTCATCTAGCCCACCTAAGAGCTACATTCTTTTCATAAACATATTGTCAAGATTGATACATTAGTTGTATTAAAAATAAATGTAGAAATAAACGGAAATGACCGGATCATTATCATATACGTTATCAAAGGTCAAAGGTGAAGGTAAAATGTGTTCGTAATAGGACTAACAGTTAAAAAACAGTTAGTTTCAACAAATATTTGAAGGTTAAGTTGAAGGTGAGGTGTTACATTCTTACAGCCTCTCTCGTCAGGGTCTTGCGTGGTTGGTTACACGTTGCTAAACCACTTTCAAAGCGCGTTAGAGTGACCTTTATGAGATTATTGTTTTATTTTAATGTTATTGATACAACCACTTTTTGCAATAAAACTTCCAATGTGGCTTTTGTAATATGAACAATTTTGTGCAGTGAGAACTTATACAAGAGTTAATAGTATACCTTTATATATTCTTATTCTGATATTACAAAGAGGTAGGGTTTGTGAGTTTGTGACGTTGTAGGGGGTAATCTCAGTAACTACTGGTCCAATTTGAAAAATTCTTTAGCTCATTTTTTGAGGATGGTTATATCATCTCGCTAAGACCAATAGGAGCGGAGCACCAATGAAGAATGTTTCAAAATCTTTTTTTTTCCTCTTGAGAGCTTCTGCTGCATGTTAGCATTACCCCAAAATAACTATTCGTCGCGGGCAGAGGCTAGTATATTATAAAACAAAGTCCTCTGCCACATCTGTTTGTCTGTTAGCGACAAACTTATAAAGTACTGAACGGATTTTCATGCGGTTTTCAGCGTTAGATAAAGTGATTTATGAGGAAGGCAGGAATTTATATAATTTGTCACAGTGTTTTTATTATTATTAGGGCGGGAGAACGTCCATCGGGTTCACTAGGTACTATAGTTCAAGCATTATGTCAAGCGGGTTTTAATGTCTAAAAGCTAAATAGAGTGAATCAGTATGTGAAGGATGGTAATATCTGGAAATTACGCCCCTCTCTATGCATCCGCCGAAAACAAATGTAACTATGCTTTGTAAATTATATACTAGTATTGTAAAGAGGTAAAGTTTGTGAATTTGTGAGTTTGGGATGTTGTGAGTTTGTGGCGTTGTAGGGAGTAATCTCAGGAATTACTGGTCCGATTTGAAAAATTGTTTCAGTGTTATATAGATCATTTATCTAGGAAGGTTATAGGTTATATTTTATCACGTTAAGACCTATTGGTCCTCCTATTGGAGCGGAGCACTAATTAAGAATGGTTCAAAATCGGGGTATTTTCCATCTTGAGACTTTTCGCTACGTGTTAGCGTTAGGCAAAAGTAATTTTTCCACGCGGACGAAGAAGAGGCTAGTATATCATATAAAGATGAATCAGATCGAACTTCCTGTCAGTTTTTTTTTTTCGAAATGACTACGCTATTGACCCAGCAATGTCTTAACAACTTCACCGGACCACTAAGGCGAGCGCTTAAGGCACTCAGCCGATTTTATTTTGGCAAACAGCCCAAGGGTGCACGGCACACCTCGGCTTGGCTGTTGCCCGTTGCATACAAAATCGCGACCTATCTTAGCTGACCTAGCTAACTATTGTTGTATATGTTTGAGTTGTTGAAACGTATATGTGTACCAAGCATACATGCCTCAACAACTCGTCCATATATTTATTATCAGAAAATTGAGAGTTTTTCAGTTCGATAAGGAAAAAAGTAAACCCTTCCACTTTCATGTGTAAGCGTGTAGGCGTGCACGTGTTTGGGGGTGATCGCGTAGTGTTGTAGCGGTGATGTATATTTGTGTATGACCGTATCGCGCAAGCAACGCGCTCAAGGGCTCCCTACCGAGGGATCGAACCTAGGCTTGAGCCGCTGCCGTGGGAGGCCTAATCGGGTGTGCGGTTCTTCTCAATGACTGGATCGTTTTTTAAACCGGTGGCAGTTTTAACGTCATGAACGCCTTTTCAGGACCTAATTTGAATAAAGTGTTTTTGATTTGAATTGATTTGTATCCCAAAGAGTAGTAATTGTCTCACCGACGTATTTTGAAAATTGTTTAAATGGTAGTAGAGATTGTTTTAAGTCAAACGCACAGCCGGATCACCTGATGTTAAGTGATCACCGCCGTCCATAGACATTAGCATTACCAAGAGAGTCGCTAGTGCGTTGCCAGCCTGTGTTTGGGGGGAATGGTGGAAAAGGAAGAGGAAAGGGTTGGAGAGAGGAGATGGGCCTCGGGTACTCTCACTGGTCGAAGGAAACGCAATAATGTGAACATTTTTTTTTTTCGAAATGACTACGCTATTTACCCAGCAAGGTCTTAACAGCTTCACCGAACTACGTAATGTGAACATTATTAGTGCAACGTGGCTCTACAACTCTTTAAAGTACGTCTAACTAGCTACAACCGTCACGTTAAAAACTGTCACCAAGCACAGATTGGTGTGTTCCGACAACTGCATTTAAGGGCCTCTCCCTCTAGATTTAGCGTGTATACTGAGACCACATCTAAATTTAATATAAAATGAGATTGTGGACAAACTATAAAACCTTGTACCTGAGCGACCAAGCTTAGCTCGGTTCTTTAATAAAATTTTTTTAATTAAAATAAACTGTTAGGTTTGCCTCGCAAAATTATCATTTTATACTAAAAAAAAAAATTATATACACTCCGATTCGAACTGGGGTTACATGGATTTTCGAAGCAACCAATTTCCACCTAAGCTATTTTTGTTTTGATAGCGATGACGAAATGTACATTCATATTCGAGCTATATGTTTTTATTGTCTGAAATCTCAGTTAAAAAAGTTTTCTATGAATAAAATCTATAAATCGTCGCCGAAACTACCTACATACTGAGTTTCACGGAAATACATGACGCCGTTTCCAAGATCCTGAATATATACAAATATAAAAATATACAAGAATTGCTCGTTTAAAGGTATTAG
>JACEII010000032.1:2460512-2506119 GCA_014332785.1 Antheraea mylitta
TGCTACAACATCACACACATCACCTATACACACGTGCACGCCTACACGCTGTTTGTTCTTTTTCAGAGAAATAAACGATAAAGAGTTCTAGCTTTATTTTTCCCTATCCTATATAGTTTAGAGAATTTTTTCCGACACAAAATACCTATAGGAGTTGTTGAGGCACGCATGCTTGGTACACATGCATGTTTCAATAACTCCTATACGTATATCTAGATGACTTAGCTCAGATAGTCATTCTTGCACAAATCAGACGACAGCCAAAGCCGTGGTGTGCATCCCAAATCGGCAGAGTGCCTTCAGCACTCGCCTCAGTAGTTCGGTGAAGCTGTAAAGATCTTTCCAGGTCAACAGCGTTATCATATCGAAAAAAAAACTCAGCGGGTCTTTTTGGGCGTTAACGGTGCTAAGCCATGTGGCAACAAGTTTAAGAGCACTATGATGGCCGAGCTTCGGCTTGAGTTGTTGCCTTCAATGCAAGTTCATGAATCTCATTAAATAAACACATTACACAGTAACTGTATGCACAACAACAATTTACGTTATAAACCGAGAAAGACACTCTGAAAAGGCCAAGTGTTCTAAGAATGGAAGAATCGCACGGATTGGTTGGATTAAGAACGCACCTGGGACGCACAAAGAACAAAGCACAAATAAGACAGTTACTGGTCATCGCTGCTCGCTATTGTTGTTATTACTTTATTGCTTTATTGTTATTGTTAGTTTTTCTTCTATTAATCTAATATTGTTTATAGTTTTACCCTCTGTTCACCTTCACGTGTAATCCTTTGCACATGTTCTTTTTGCATTTCGTATACCCGTTTGACTCGGAATATAACATTTTTACAGATGTCTCTCAGCTAAAATTATTAAAATGTATGTATATGTATTTGACTTAAGTATACATGTATATACTTAAGTTATATATTTATATAGCTTAGTGAAAATGATTAGTTTAGTTACATTCGCGTCGTATCCAAAGCAACAATCCAGGACGAAGTTCGGCCACTCTGACGTTCTTGAGCTAGTTGCCATTCGGTTTTTAATACCCTAATCGCTCGCCTAAAAGCTGAAGTATTCGAAGAAAATGATGGCTTAATAGGTTTAAATATAAAACCAATGTGATATTATGAGATATATTTTTAAGAACATCAATGAGCACGATACATATACGCAATTACAAAGGAAGGAAGTGACAAAGAAAAGTTGACATTAATGACAGTAGACAGACCCACCTACTCTCCCCTTCCCCTTCCTCCTTCCCTTCCTGCCCCTTCCACCCTCCCCCCAAATACAAGTTGCAAGTGTCTATGGACGGTGGTGATCACTTAACATCAGGTGACCCATCTGTTCGTTTGCCTCTTATGATATAAAAAAAAAAGTAACATATGACATTATATTATTCGAGATCCAATTGAATAATGTTTACAGAGCATACTACAAACAATCATTATTGAAGACCTATTTTATCAATACATTATTTTGTTTACTTTTTTTATAGCATTGCGTCTATAAACAGTTATAAATATAGTAGCTGTAAATAGTTTTAATAGAAAAAAAACAACGATTTCTCCTACAAACGGCTCACTCATACCCGCCGTGACCACTTTCCACAGCGTCTCAAATCTAAATTCGAAAGAATGACACTCCATTCATTGGTTCATCTTACATACCATACTTCATCCCACACACATGTTTATTGTTCTCCAAGAGGCTGTTTTTCCACTTTGGTATGTTAGTGTTAGCCAAAATTTACAGATTCAAAATACATGTACGCATTCGTGCAACACATATGTATGTATCTCATTAAAATATATATCTTTGATTAGCTACGTACTTAGTTTAGTTTTTTTTTTTTCTCGAACTGACTACGCTATTGACCTAGCAAGGTCTTAACAGCTTCACCGGACTACTAAGGCGAGCGCTTAAGGCACTCAGCCGATTTATATTGGCAACCAGCTCAAGGGTGCACGGCACACCTCGGCTTGGCTGTTGCCCGTTGCATGCAAAATCGCGACCTATCTTAGTTAACCTAGCTAACTATTCATATATGTTTGAGTTGTTGAAACGTATATGTGTACCAAGCATATCCGCCTCAACAACTCCTCCATATATTTTTGTCGGAAAAATTGAGAGTTTTTCAGTTCGATAAGGGAAAAAAATTTAACAAAAATAACCCTTCCACCAAGATGTGTAGCGTGTAGGCGTGCACGTGTGTGGAGGTGATCGTGTAACTTAGTTTAGTATGATTTGCGTTGTTCTACTCAAAGTAACGGCGTATGCCCACTGCATGCACTAAAATTTCACACCAACCTTCGTCATTATACGGTACAGAAAGCTTGTCTTATTCTGAATATTTCAGCATTATAAAAGCTTCATCAAGATGCAAAGAAGATGTAGCAGGATTATAACATTATTAATGAGTTAACAATAAAAGTGTAAAGAAAGACTACCAACAATTTCTTATCTTGACACAACATGTCTTCTTTCTTCATATTTTTAAATAAAATTCAGCTGAATATTTTAAGGTCTGATATCAAAACTTTTTGGAGTCACCTTGTTTGTGTCGCGCCAACGATAGCTGCATAGCCTATATTATCGACGTTAAGATTTTCCATTGTAACAGTACGAATATACGAGTATACAAAATCATCTACCAAATATTTTTAAGCCAATATTAAGTTATTTATCAATAGCGGGCCCGGCGGACGTTGTCACGCCCTTAAAATAAAATAATACCTTAAATTACAATACCTAAACTTTCTTCAGGAATCACTTTATCTAATGGTGAAAATCGCATGAAAATCCGTTTAGTAGTTTTTGGACTTATCGCGAATACATAGACATATGTGCCAGAGGACATTGTTTTATAATCTATACTAATATTATAAAGAGGTAAAGTTTGCCAGAGTGCGAAACAAAGCCGCTATGGTCTTGGGTCGCCTCCATCCGTTGCTTTGTCATAAGAGTAAGCTGTCCCTCAGACACAAGCTCACTTTGTATAAGACATGTATACGTCCCGTAAAGACGTATAGCTGCCCCGTTTTTACGCATATGTCCAAAGATAACTTTCATAAGCTGCAGGTTCTTCAAAATCGTGTTTTTCGTAAAGTGACTGGTGCTCCGTGGTACATTCGGAGAGTCGATCTCCATAGAGACCTAGAGATCCCTTCTATCTGGGCGTACGTAAAATCACTTACGATTAGTTATTTTGAAAAAGCCGCGAATCATCTCAATCCGTTAGTGGTATCCGCCGCAAACTATGAACCCGTACCTAACGCTGCGCGTTATATAAGACGTCCGCAATGCATTTTCACCGACCCTCCTGATTTAATCACGTCAGCGAACGATCAGTACCAGCCTGTCCCTCGAAACAGAGCATGCTCACGCCCACGCCCGCGTAACCACAGATCACGCCACCGTGGTCTGGGGGTTAATTTCGCTTCCGCACACCCGATTAGACCTCCCACGGCAGCGGCTCAAGCCTAGGTTCGATCCCTTGGTAGGGAGCCCTTGAGTGCGTTGCTTGCGCGATACGGTGACACACAAATATACATCACTGCTACAACACTACACGATCACCCCCACACACGTGCACACCTCCATGCTTACACATGAAAGTGGAAGGGTTTACTTTTTTCCCCTTATCGAAATGAAAAACTCTCAATTTTTCGATAATAAATATATGGAGGAGTTGTTGAGGCGTGTATGCTTGGTACACATATACGTTTCAACAATTCATACACATATGAATAATTAGCTAGGTTAGCTAAGATAGGTCGGGATTTTACATGCAACAGGCAACAGCCAAGTCGAGGTGTGCCGTGCACCCTTGAGCTGGTTGCCATAATAAAATCGGCTGAGTGCCTTAAGCGCTCGCCTTAGTGGCCCGGTGAAGCTGTTAAGACCTTGCTGGGTCAATAGCGTAGACATTTCGAAAAAAAAAAGAAAGGTACAGTTTGTGAATTTGTGACATTGTGATGTTGTAGGGGATAATCACAGGAGCTATTGGTCCGATCTGAAAAATTCATTTAACGTCATATAGTTCATTTATCGGGGATGGTTGTAGGCTATATATCATCACGCTAAGACCAATAGGAGCGTAGCACCATTGAAGAATATTAAAAAATCGGTGTTTTTTTTCCTCTTCAGAGCATCCGCTGCGTGTTACCGTTAGCCTAAAGTAATTGTTCCACGCTAACGAAGTCGCGGGCAGAGGCTAGTATGTGATATTTCGATATCAGAATCTATAACATAATATAATTGCTGTATAATAAAGTCCGAAATAAATAAAACTTAGTCACAATTCTCTATTGGAAAGATTGTTATATAGTTACATCACCTAATTTAACAGTGGGTGTCGAATATAATCAATGATTTGTGAGTGCACGATTCTAGCTATTGTTTGCACAATTCGAAATTGAATTTATAGTTTTAATTATGGCATCATTTTTTGCTAGTTGTAGGTACACTGATTACGCGTTTACTACAACTTACAAATAAAGATAGCATAATTATTTTCATAAGAATAAATGTCTCAGAGAGGTCACTACATATTATAAAGTCCACTGCCACGTCTGTCTGTCTGTTCGAGATAAACTCAAAATCTACTAAACAGATTTTCATGCGGTTTTTACCAGCAGATAAAATTAGTCATGAGGAAGGTTTAGGTATATAATTTGTTAAGGTTTTTTCTATTATCAGGGCGGGATAGCATGCGCCGGAACCGCTATTATTGTTTATTTTTAGCTTTCTTCGTAATGTGATATTAGTAATTCTGGATCTAATCCAAAATTAGATACTGAATTTAGTATGAGTTTCAAGCGTTTTTATTCTCTGCATTATACTGTTCCACAAATGAGCCTATGAGCTTAATAAGCGCCTCTTATGATACAGCTAGAAATATTGTTTTTTTTTTTTTTGTCGTAGCGCGACTTTTGATAACTAATAACGTTCCTCAATAAATATGTTTTACAAATTCAAATTTGTTTATTTTTAATCTGAGTGGTATTACCAGACATTTAGCACGTTTGATCCAATAAAAAACAATGACCTTTATGATGTTCATATAATGTAGCGGACATATAGAAACGTGTTTAAGAAAATGTACATTTCAAGTATTTATCCAGTGAAAAAGACATGAAATATTCCAATAATCAATACACTTCTTAATAAAATGTAAACTTACAAAATATTAAAAAATACTAATGATATGCACACTCTTAGAATATACCCAGAACTTAATGATCTAATATAATAAATTTAGGATATATGAAATTATGGTAATGACCTAAGAGGTTATGACGATCTAGCACAAAATATTTAGTTAGCAAGGATCCGATTTACAACCTGTTTATTGCTACTAAAGAAGGAAATCTTTACAATAGAAGATAATCATTTTTTTAAGTTATAATTTTTACGGGATTGCTTTAAAATTCTGTTTCGCAATCTTTTTGCGTGGCGAAAAGTGGTGGAGGTAAACACTGGGTCAGGTAGAGTGTTGAAAACACCGGTTCTCATCCGATCACCGAAGTTAAGCGACGTCGGGCGCGGTAAGTACTTGGATGGATTACCGCCTGGGAACCGCATGACGTTGGCTTGTTGTTGTGTTTTACTTCTATTTTCTATTTAGGATATACCCTGTTTTTTATATTAGCACATTGTACTAAATAGTTTCCTTATAAAGGAACGTAAATGATTCGCAAACTAGTGATTACAATTAATTTATTTAATCATACTGTAGGGTTATCTTACAGTATTAGGATAAATTGTTATTAGTGATAATATAGAAAATGACATTTCAATGATAGAAGAATCCGCGAAATGAAACAACCGATCTCGCCGAGTGCTTAATGTTCACACTTCAATGTTTTTATTGAAAACGTATTACTCTGATGATATTGCTTCCTAAGTACGATTGATGGTACACATATTCTTTTCTGGAAATGCTGACTCGCGCATTTAGAGTAATATGAACTCTCTGACCTCATTATTAGACTGAAGATCATATAACCCGAGTGAAGTGAATGAATTAGACTGAGTAGTTGTATATTTAATAATCGACGAAAAAAACGGAGGAGGTTATCAATTCGACGCGTATTTTTTTTTTAAATATGTGTAAATAAAAATTCATTTTTTCCGCGATCTGCCGTGAACCATTGGGAAACCTCTTTAGATCGAATGACTGATCGTGATCGACTTCGACTTTGTACTCTTCTGTACTGTTAGACTATTCTCTAATAATACACATTTGTATCTACTAGAATTAAGTCTAAAATATATAGGCAAAACTTCAATCAATGTATTCCATCAACCGCACTCTAAAATTGTTTTTTCATTTTAAGCTTACAGCGTTTTCAATTACAAAGGAATCTTTATTTAAAACAATATTTTATTATGCAACGTTTGTCAAACACAGCACAAACTACATGCATATGTGCGAAGTGATTCATTTATTTATTAATTTTATTTATCGAAATCCATACTTCTTTTGGGACGGTGTGAATTAAATGAATCAATAATTTAATAAATTGTCTATGAAACGAAAATGTGTAACGAAAAAAGATACCTACATATGCCTAATATATAGACTGTAACAGAATGAGATAGTATATTCTTAGTATATTCGAAATATATACAAAGAAAGAAAGAGACGCATTGAAATCCATAGCATATTATTTTCTATTGGATAATAGTGACTATATCGCGCACTTTTAAAAATTAATATGTGGTGTGTATTTTTTAATTTGTTAATATATATTATAATATCACGAAATAATGTCGAAAACAAATGTTTACCACCTATATAGCGTATTCATCCCATTAAAAAAAAGTAATTAGAATAGCCAACGTCACCCGGTATTCCCATGGAGAACGTCTAAGTACTGAGCGCGCCCTACGTTGCTAACTTCGGTGGTCGGATGAGAACTCGTGTTTTTAACACTCTACCCGACACAGTGTTTACCCCCGCCACTTTTCTTCACACAAAAAGTTTGCCGATCAGAATTTCAAAAAGGGGCTGTTTTTAAGAATCCATTCACTGATACAAATTCAATCCAGACTGATGGTTATTATGTTTTATTCTTATCAGACTAAATTACAAAGTAGTCCGGTAGGCCGGTGAAGGTGTTAAGGCCTTACTAAACTAATAGCGTAGTCAGTTCGAAAAAAAAAAAAATTACAAAGTCGTGAACGGTTGTTACTAATTTATACTCTATCGGACACAACTAATGTAACATCTAACCGAGACATGAATATTGCAATGAAATCACTTTCAAAATCGTCAAAACATTGTATAAGAAATCGTTTTTATATCGTGTTTTACAGACCGTGACGTGACTGAATAGGTCCCATTGTAACGAGGAAGTAGATAGACTAGAAAGTTTGCAAATTTTATATACGTTCTACAATATTTCCTGAAACATTTTCCTTCTGATGCAATTGTTCCTAAATTTAAAGCATATTAGTAAGACTTAATTGAATTTCTGATTTTTCTTTTTTTCATATCCAATTTTTTAGATCAGTGGTCGGGATTCCGCGGCTCTGTTATTCCTTCGCTGTGGCTTTTATAAAAAAAAAAATGTTCAGTGCAGTCACGGAAAATTATTCATGTGAAACATATATAAGCGCGGGTAAATTTGATAGTTAGCGTGGCGAGTTTGTGAAACGTGGCGACGTGATGCCATGCGCAAGCGAACTTGCCGCACTGAGCTCGCAAACCTATAGTGTAATTTGAGAATTCGTAAATTTGAGATTCTTTCGATTCGAACAAATACCATGTTTCACATCTGCCAGGCGTTCCGTGACGGCTCAATTTTTTTTATTAACTTACCTTGTAAGATACTAGTTGTTTTTGAAACGCAAGCTTACAGAAAAGAGACCCGTTTTTAGTACCTATGGAATTAATTACTTGTACCCTCCATAATTTTTAGTACCCAAAAAAGAAGCACGGCTAGTCGCTCGTAAAAAAAGATATTAATCTAGCAAATACAAACTTCAAAATGTAATTTTAGTCTTAATTATTTCAATAAAAATATCTCTACTAAAGCAAAACTTTAGTTAAGCAAAATGCTTTATTTTTGAGAGCCAACCTTACAGATTATTACTGTCATTCTGAAGTAGGTAATAATATTAAAAGTGTCATGTGATTATTTCAATATTCTAAGACTATGGTGGCTTCCTTGTTAAAACTTTTTATGGAGTTTTTGTGGCATCTCAGGACTCATGCTGCGTTGCATGATTTTCCATTCATTACACTTTTGCACAATAACCGTACTATATTATGTAAAATACCAACAATATTACCAAATATAAAGTCAAATAACACGTGATTATGAATTACATATAAAATCCACTATATGACAGTATAAGATCCCGACAAAACTCCCCTGATACTTTTTAACTGTTATTGGTCTTCTCTAAGTCTCTCCACAGTTTACCATATTCTATTTTTTTATATATATATCAAAGGAGACAAACGAACTGGTGGGTCACGTGATGTTAAGTGATCACCACCGTCCATAGACACTAGTGACATCAGGGACGTCGCAAGTGCGTTGCCAGCTTGTATATTGGAGAAGGGGGAGGGGAAGGAAAGGGAAAGAAGGAAAGAGGAAGGAGGAAGGGACGTGGGCCTCCGGCTCTCTCACTGACCGAACGAAACACAACAATGCAAGCACTGTTATTTCACGTCGGTTATCTGTGAGAAGGGTGGTACTACCCCGGAGGAGCCGACCCATTCATGCTGAAACCAAAAATAGCTTCAGCGGGGCTCTACTACCTACTAAATTTCTATTCTATTCTAGTAATTCATTTATTTTTGCAAATATTTTTCTTACTATCTTCTGTTTGTACTTTTCTATGTTAGGCTTGTGGAGTTTTGGCTTAAAGCGTCAGTGTCAATCATAATTCAGTCTTTAAATTTAGTCCTCAATTGGAACAGTTATCTATGACTGGCTTCAGGACTGTAGTTTTACTAAGGCCTGTTATACTTAGCTACAGGCTTTATAAAGTTAAAACATGCTCATTGATATTAATTTTTATGTTACAGATAGGAGCATATTGCTATGCGGAACTGGGTACGATGATACGTGTGAGCGGCGCCGACTACGCCTACATCATGGAGACATTCGGTCCATTTGCAGCTTTCGTAAGACTGTGGATAGAGTGTATGATCGTCAGACCATGTTCACAGGTACGTACACTGTGAACTATATCATTATTTGTTTATTAAAGGACAGCTAGTGACCAATATACCACACATGAATTGACACTATATATGAATCATGTATAAGCACATTGGCTTTTAAAAGCTGCTACAGCATGCGCTATGTGGTAGATAAACTCAATCAAAATACTATAAAGATATAATAAATGATATAATATAAACTAAAATAACAATAAATAATCATTACATAATATAAAACCAATTCCACCACCGCATCTATCTGTCTGTTCGCGATAAACTCAAAAACTACTCAACGAATTTCATGTGGTTTTCGCTAGTTGATGAAGTGATTCACGAGGAAGGTTTTGGTATAATTTGTCAAGGAGTTTTTGGTGTTTAAAATTAGCAAGAACATAAGGTTATCTTCTGTATATATAGAAATCCAGTATCATGATGTTTGTCTACTCTTAACTCCAAAACTACTCATGAAATTTTCATGAAACGTTGGCATTTATGTATAATTTGGTCCAATTTGAGAGATAGGATAATTTGTATTGCGATTAATAGCCCCAATATGATTTAATTTCAAATCAAATGATAGTCAATGTTGATTATTGTTATTCATTGTAAGTTTCATCAGTCTCGAATAGATGGCGCTCTAAATTAGTTCATTGAAAGAAAACTGTAGGACCTACTATTGTAGTTACTATATAGATGGCGGCAGTCTTTCATTTTGAAAATAGTTTATCATAATTTTAGTTCAACACGTACTAACTGAGCAACACAACAACGCGTTGCCCTGTCAGCTAGAAAGTTATTAATTATTAGAAGCTAAACCTTACGTTTTTCAGCAACTATAATGCTATTTCTTTGAAATTGTACAACGAACGGATCACCAAATATGTCCAACTCAGTTCCTACACCATCCTGTAAGTGATTCTGCTAAGTCATAAGCCTTATCCTGAAGGAATGTATAGTCATAATTACTACGCTAGCCCACGACGTGTTGGCGATTTTAATCTCCACGACAACCAAAGTTCCAACTTGATATATCTTCCCAACTTGATACTGTAAGAATATTTTTCAGGTTCAGGTTTGTTCACGATGTTTTTCTTGACTCTCAGTCAATAATGTTACCAATTTAAATTAGTAAATGTACGCGAAGTCCGAAAAAATAATCTAATCTATATATATATATATATATATATATATATATCTATCTATCTAATACCTTTAAACGAGCAATTGTTGTATATTTTTATATATTCAGGATCTCCGAAACGGCGTCATCTATTTCCGTGAAACTTAGTATGTAGGTAGTTTCGGAGACGATAAATCGATCTAGCTAGATTCTATTCATAGAAAACTTTTTACTGAGTTTTGAGGCAATGAAAAAATATAACTATAATATAAAGGTAAATTTTGCCGTCGGTGTCCAAACAAAAATAGCTCAGATGGATATCGGTTGCTTCGAAAATCCGTGTAAACCCAGTTCGAATCCGAATGACAGCAGAAGATAAAAAAAAATTTTCCTAAAAAAATCTTAAGTTTATAAGCCAAACCTAACAGTTTATTTTAATTGAAAAAGTTTTTTAAAGAACGGACCTAGGCTCGGTCGCCCAGGTACTTAATATTAATATAAAAATATATTTATATCTGATTAGTTGAACCGGCCACAAGTTACTGTATTTCAGTATTTTAAAAAAGAAATTAAATATTAAAACGTGACGTCATCTATGAGTGATCTATTACAGTCGCCTATAGTTTTCTGTCAACAAATTAATTTATGGCGCCATCTGTTCGAAACTGGCGAAACTTACAATTAACAGCAATAATCAACACTGACAATAATAGAATTTGTAATTAAAACATATTGCGGGTATTATTCGAAATATACATTATCTTATATCTCAAGTTGGGCTATATTATATAATAGATACATGGCAACTTTCATGAAAATAGGTTGAGTAGTTTCGGAGTTCAACGTGGACAAACATCATGACTGGATTTTTATATATGTATTTAAGATTACTCATCAGTAAATCCAGCAGTCAACTAATTTAAACTACTGGTTAACTATTTCAGGAAGTAAACATATGAATACATTATGAATTAATTAACCAAATTTTAAAGTAATTATTCAAATTGACGTTATTGTTTCCTAAGTAATAGTATATAAACTATTTTTATATAGGAGGTTAACAATTTGAAATTAACACCTTGGGTGATTTTTTAAGACCCTATTTCAAAATGATTTTAAACAACTAACCAAGTTTTTAAATTTATAATTTTACATTACATAATTTGTTATTGTTCATAATATATAATGGATACGGTATTTTTTTAAACTTATGCTGGCAACAGTCTCTTGACCGGTGCATCATACATAAGATGGAGGCTTAAACCCCTGCGGTGCTATTACAAAAAAGTTAAATACTTGGTTTAAAAAAGGTTTCGTACGAAATGCACCGCACTCGCCCGAAGCAAGATCGCGTTATCCTTTTTTGTAACCTAACCCAACCAAAGCGAGACAAAAGAGCAAGACGGCGAACATTCACCGAGAGATCTTTTTAAACTAGTTTTAAACGTGTTTAACTTTTTTGTAATAACACTGTTATGGTTTCGGACAGTCAAGGAGTTTAAAAAATGATATATATTTAGGCTAAACTTTTTAATCTATACATATAAATAAAATTGAATGTATTTTGTGCAAAAATGGCGAAACAATGTGAAATTAAAAATCGATTGCGACGAGCAGAAATGATCCGTTCATTTTGCACTTTATGATGTACATAACGCCATAATTGCATATACACATGTTGGAATGCCTATACTAGAATGATCTCTTCATAACTAGCTTCAGCCCGCGACTTCGTCTGCGTGATAATGTTATCGTTTACACAACGTACGTAACGGAAGATCTCAAAAGTAAAAAAAAAGTTTTTGAAACATTCTTCATTGGTATGTAACTTGGTATGTAACTGATGGCCTGCCTCGATAAATGAGCTATCTAACACTGAAAGAATTTTTCAAATCAGACCAGTAGTTCCTGAGATTAGCGCGTTCAAGCAAACAAACTCTTCAGCTTTATAATCTTAGTATATACTCATGATTTTTCATTTCCCAATTCCCTCTATTACTATTTTACCTTAAAAATAATAATTGCATTCATAATTACGAATAAAATTTAAATACATTAATTACGTTATCAATTTATAGTCAAATATGTTAAGAACATTAGACAGTATTAAAAAATTACGTTCTGTTTATACGTTAAAGTAGGTAGTATAATAAATTTAAATCAAGGTCACTCGGAAATAGAATAAATCCTTACTTCTGTAATCATTAAAATTAGTAGGAAACTGACATTCCAAGATCACGGCAAAGCCTCTGAAAAGTACATTTCAAATATTAAACATCTTGTTTCCTAAATTTTACAAAATCTGTAAAAGACATGCTTAGAATTCTATATTGAGTAATCACAAATAAAATAAATAGCTAGTAAAATCCCTAACAAAATGGTGTCTTTCAGGCTGGGCATTGACGTCAATGCAAATATATCTGTCTACATACATTTACTAACGCATTTTGTCCATTACATTGACTTTTCCTAAGCTGTTTTATTGTATAGAAGATTTGTTTCTAACGATATTGCATTGTATGAACAGTAAACGGTTTAAAGGATTTGTGCCAATATTGGCGCCCAACGCGGGGATTTTATTATTCTTTTTTATTGACTGATGTGATGTGTATTTTTTATTTATTTAGCTTTAAAGCTACTTTTATATAGGTGGAATTTTTTTCAATCTCACTACGATATTGACCCATCAAGGTCTTAACAGCTTCACCGGACTACGAATCTAGGTTGATGCTAACATTATCATCTATAGAACTGGTGTTAAATATATTATTAGAAATATCCAAGAAAAAATATAAAAATATCCATATACTTTAAAAGCGAAAAAAAAAACTAAAAAAAAACTATAATAATAATAATAAATAATGATAAACTTTACTTTATTGGAAAATAAGGAAATAGTTATAAATAGAATACTTTTGTTAGACACGCTCGTTATTCTAATATTGCTTTAGTGTGTAACATATCAAGAGCAGCCAGTTTCTATCCAGCTCGGTAATAACTTTTACTGAATGATTCGAATGATATCAAGATAGTTATTACAGTGTATAGAGCCTATATTCCAAGGTTTTCCATTTCAGGGCTTTTTCATCTATGCTTGTCGTCAAGTAAAATTCAGTATAAATAAAAAAATTGCTGATACTCGTTGGCTTCAGGGACATTAAAAAAGTCATAAAATGTCAATCGAGGCAAAAAAATATGTAGACTAAAACTATCTAGGAAAATTTTTGTTACTAATGGACATAATCCTACGCACATACTTAGTTAGTATAGTAGTTTTGGTGTGATTGAACCTCAAAGGAATCTTATTTTCATCATATATTTATACACACTAGCAAAATCCCACGGGCTTGTTCGAGTTTCCATGTATAATTATTTTCGATTCTTTGTATAAAAGTGACTAACAGAAAAATGATGGATTTTCAAAGTTAATTCTACCTCCTTTTTCACCATCTTAAGGGTTGAATTTCCAAAAATCCATCCTTAGTGCTCACCTAGAATGTTAAGTCACGAGAAATTTTCACAACCCTAGCCACGTTAATTAGAGCTGGGCGTTAATATATCCCTGTTTCAGTCAGTCAGTAAGTTATTCTTTTTTTATTACTGAAAGACCGTGGCAGTATTTTTTGCTGTTACGTGCTGTGTTACTGTTAATATGTGAACGATGGTGATGTCTGGAAATGTCTCTATGCATCCGTTAAAAACAATTGTAATGTTATATGTTTAAAACAGTTTCTTGCCGGTTTTTCTCGATGAGTTGTTTGGCCAAAACAGTTGTAGTTTTGGCGTTCATACACGCCTTCTTAGGGTCGAAATTGAATAAACTATTTTTGAATTGCTTTGCTGTTATTTATTTATTTATTTAAGGCACACATTACAGATAATAAGTATAACTATGTTTACAATTACAAATTATTTATTTTTAGTCTGCTATATTATCCTAAATGATATGTATGCACATCTATTGCTATGCTATTGTTATGTCACTCATCAAATTTTACTACTACTTGCTACTAGATATATATTGGCAGATCATAAAAAGCTACGAAAAAGAGAGTCACTATGTCGATTTAATCTTTAAGTTTGGTGTTCGCACCTTAGCTACAAATCCAGGCACATTATATGGGCAGTATTACATTTGATGTATTTCTATGTCTCGCTATATTTATTGTTTTAATAGTAGTTTTAATCCCACAGGCTATCGTGGCATTGACGTTCAGTGTGTATGTCTTAAAACCAATATTCCCGGAGTGTGCCCCTCCCGAAGATGCTACAAGACTTCTCGCAGCCTGCTGTATACGTAAGTACCCATAAGAAGTACTTAAACCTGGAATCTATGAAACGTAACTAACTTTACGAAAATTTCAACAAGAATACTATTCTTTTCCAAAATACAAATGATGATCTGCAGTTTTTCTGGGATCATAGACTTCATAAACTTGCGAAAATTGATTGTATTCTTTATAATAATGTTGTCATTCTGCACACTGATACACTGATTTTTCAATGATGATTGCCTCAGATGCTGCGTTTATCAACTACAAAATTCGTGATCTTAGGTTTTTCATAAATTCCCCTTTCCCTTGAAGAAAATCAGTTATCCACATTACATTTTTCATAACATCTGACAGCAAATGAGATGAAAATACAACAAACTAATAAACATACATTTACCTAATTGAACACAACGTGACACGCTCTACACATGACACAAATACATATGTATTTTAGTTTCCCCTAAAAAAGATACATTGATATAGGATTTGTAACTCGAGTAACAAAGAACTGAATGTATAAACTGGGTCACTAATGATCCAAACCGAAAATATACCACTAACGATTTTCTCACTATTGTCTACTGAAGGCGAGCTAGTATAATGACCTTTTATTCAATCGTTATGTATAATGGAGTTGTTGTCTTACTTATTCTTTATATTTTTTCATACAATATATATATAATTGCGAAGAAATTTTGGGCAAAATTACGTACACCCTCCAAGTTTTCTAAATTTATGGAATATTTAGTGAAGTGAGATATATTTTTAAAAACATAAGTAAATCACTGGTGAAGTCTTATAGAATCAAAATGAATATCAAAAATACATGATTCAATTTAGACCCTAAAAATGAAAAAAATATATATACATTTAAAAAAATCAAGAGTGTTGCATGGTGTGAAAAAGTCTTTGTATCAGCACAAGGTGGTTACATGTGAAAGCGTTGCAGACTTGCAGCACTGGTTTTCAGACAAAGCTTGATGTATAATAAATACACGAAATTACGGATACACGGACACAATTACACGATGACTTCAAATTAATATTATGCATGCCCGTAATAATATAACAAAGTACTGTCTATGTAGGATACGATAGCGAGAAGGCGCTTATCATCGTCAAAACTACCACCGGTTCGGACACCACATCTCAAGAAGAACCAGCTTGAAACTCAATCTGGTTCATCTTTTCATGATACTTAATTTTACAAACATAAACATTTATATCCATTTTTAATGGATGCAGAGAGAGGGCCGTCATTCCCAGACATCACAATCGTTCACATATTGATCCACCCTATAATACCCATTAGACATTAAAACCAGCTTGACATGGTGCTTGAACTCACCATCCGGCAAAGCGGTAATATGCTTATTATTGATCTTAGTGGATCTTAAACATGGAATGATCGATTTAGACATGAATATAGAAGAATTAGAAGAAAAAATCAAAGTAGTAATTTTAATCGTCTCATCCATTCAGAACATCTCATAAATAGTTGGTTGGATAGAAATATATTACATTTGATATTTATAGTTTCAGCAAAATATTATTCTATTTGCGTACAGCTTTTGTTTGTAAACTGAGATCTATATAGTAACAGCCCTGTATCAACAATTAAAGATAAGAATAAACGTATGCATATCAAAATATAAATAAAAATTTCGCTGCATTCATTTTTTATGTCCATATGATAAAAACTGTGCACACTTAGACTATAGAATTATTTATTATGTGACCTCCATCCATCCATACATTTTTCGGCCTTCTTCTACTTCTATATCCGTCCACCATCATCCAAACTATTGCTACTAACTTACAGCCATACAACTTACTGACTACTACATACTGCCATAAGGAAAAAGGGAAAAGTGTTCTAATTAATAGACAAAGTTGAAAAATTTCGGATAATCTGTAACTTGCAGCGTAAAGAATTGAGACTAATGGCTTCCTGAAGAATGAGTAACAGAAGCTCATAGACGAACAAGAATATGCTATTAAATGTTGCTTTTCTTCTTATTCCCAATATATATGAACTAACTCTGTTCGGAACTTTGTCGGCGTGGAATAATTACTTTGGGCTAACGCTAACTATAACTGGCGACTTCGTTTACGTTGAAGGTGAAAATATTTTTAAATAATAAGTACGTTTACCCCGATTTCCAAACATTCTTTATTGGTGCTCCGCTTCTATTGCTCTAAGCATGATGATAAAACCTTCCTCGATAAATGAGCTATTTAGCACCGAAAGAATTTTTCGAATCTGAGACTGTCGCATCCAAGCAAACAAACTCTTCAGCTATATAATATTAGTATAGGTTAGTTGATCTCTTTCTTTGGACAGTAGTAAAGAGTCTTTATATATTGTTATAGTGCTGCTAACGTTCGTTAACTGCTGGTCGGTACGAGCGGCAACCCGGGTTCAAGACTGGTTCACGTACGCAAAGTTACTCGCCTTGTTCATCATCATATCTGCTGGAGCTTATCAACTCTGCTTGGGTGAGTCTTACAACTTAGTTTATGGTCCTGAACTTAATGCCAATGTTTCTCTTCTAATAACAAAAATAAGAAAAGTATGTTCTACAATTTGGAAAAAAAATATGACAATTTTTTTAAAGTTTATTTTTAAATTATATTGAAATTGACATCATCTCATCACATTAAAATAAAAAAATACTTTATTCAATTCAGTGCCTAAGAAGGCACTCATGAACTTCAAAACTCGCACCGGTTCGGAAAACAATCCAGTCATCGAGAAAAACCGGCAAGAAACTCGATCTGGATTATCTTTTCATAATACATTTTTTTAAATATAATTATAACATAGTAAACATATAATACCTCACTCCCAGACGTCGCCATCGTTCACATATTGTTCCGCCGTGTAATAGCCTTTATGAATTAAGACTCGCTTGACATAACACTTGAACTTATTATCTGGCAAGTCGGTCATGTGTTTTGGGACTTTGTTATAAAATCCAACACCATCACCTAAAAGTAGAATACATTACTTACCATGATTGTTTTTAGTGGATGCACAGAGATGAGTCAATTCCAGACATCACCATCGTTCATATATTGATTCACTCTATAATAGCCTTTTGACACCAAAACCCGCTTGACATGGTGCTTAATCTCACAACCCGGTATATCGGTAATATCTGACTTTGTTGTAAAACCTAACACTATTCTCTAACAAATGATACTGGTTTTAGTAACTCTGAAACATGGGACAGCCAGTTTGTCACAGTTTCTAGTATTTAGAAGATTTTTTTACTTTTCAAGGCTCATCAACTGAGATCGCGTCAAAAACTCTTAGCTATACACTGGAGTAACCACATAATATTAGGTAAATTGTATCATCTCTTAGACATTTTATACATATATAAAAGAATAAGGTTTTATTTTTACTATATGTAGTTACGACATAAAAACTTTTTTTTTTATATCAAAGGAGGCAAACGACGCAAGTGCGTTGCCAGCCTGTATATGGGAGAAGGGGGAGGGGAAGGAAAGGGAAAGAAGGAAAGAGGAAGCGAGGCGGGCCTCCGGCTCTCTCACTGACCGAACGAAACACAACAATGTAAGCACTGTTATTTCACGTCGGCTTTCTGTGAGAGGGGTGGTACTACCCCGGAGGAGTCGACCCATTCATGCTGAAAACAAAAATAGCTTCAGCGAGGCTCTACCACCTACAAGACCTAAATAAATGCAAAATTTATGTATTGCCAAACCTGGTATTTATTAACATAATATGTCTTAGATATTGCAAAATTGATTAGAAACAAGCTTACAAAATCTACTGCAGACTACTGCCAAAAAATATATTGAACATCGCCATTCAAAACTTGTTTAACATCATTGGAGTATAATAAGTATTCGAGAAAAGATTTTGTAAGAAAAAAATAGTCAGTTTTTACTGAATTAATATGTGCCATCTTCGGATGTGTTGTAAATTTTAACCAGGTGTCACTGACGATAAATACTGGCCAGTGTAATTTTACTATTAATAATTTACATTGAAGTCATAGATGTCATTGAAGGTGTTTTTTTTTTTCGATCTGACTACGCTATTTAGCTAGCAAGGTCTTAACAGCTTTACCGGACTACTATCATTGAACCTGTTACTTTGCGGAAATCCGTCATTAAATATTATAGTGGACGTTTGCACTTCTGCCTGGAATTGATTGGCTGCTACCACGTCTCCCTACAACTAGAAACGTTAGTTTTTATTTGCGAGAAGTGGACCTGAACACCTTTAATCTGAAACTAGTAACAGAAACAGCGAAATATTAGTAGGAAAAACAATAAAAAGAAATAAAAAATGTGTCCTTGGTTGAAGTTTCAACAAAGTTTTTTCGTTAAATAAAACTGGTCTTTCATACAAACTTTATCCTGACAATTAGGATTACAACAACATAAAAATTATCCAATTAGACGTAGCCGTTCTGAACTGATGCGCTTATATACATTCGGCAATTAATTTGTTATATTTAGATACGTTTGATTGAATTTTGTTTTTTCATTTATATTTAAATGGAGATAAAAAAAGATCATTGATTTTCCTGTACCCACAATCGGAACGACCATCATACTCATTTTACACTTAGGACAGTAAGTTAATGTTAGGTAATAGGTTGTTCCGAAAACAACATAAAACCGGATAAATACACCCATATTACCTATATATGCTCCATTCGCATCTATATGAAACCGGTTTCGCTGGTACTGATCTTGTCGATGTGGTACTTGACATTGCCAAATAGCAGTCAGCGTCACAGCCGCTGTAGGAAACGGGGATTTACGAATTTATTATAAAGCGATTACTCCCGACCGCCTTTCCGTCGTAGTGTCAAAATATAAATTATACCTTGCTAATATCCAGTCGCACTATAGGTATTGTAACTGGACGCAAGTGGAAGTTTTTTTATCTCGAACTGACTACGCTATTGACCTAACAAGGTCTCAACAACTTCACCGGACTACTAAGGCGAACACTTAAGACACTCAGCCGATTTTATTTTCGACAACTAGCTCAAGGGTGCACGGCACACCTCGGCTTGGCTATTGCCTGTTACATGCAAAATTGCGACCTATCTTAGTTAACCTAGCTAACTAACTATTCATATATATATGAGTTGTTGAAACATATATGTGAACCAAGCCTACATAATTCAACAACTCTTACATATATTTCTTGTCGGAAAATTGCAAGTGGATATTTTTGAAGAAAACCTTATTTATGTGTGAACTAAATTTTATGAGACGAAACTATGTAACGAAAAAGAGATAGCTATAAATGTATACTTAGGTTTTAGACTGTGAGAGAATGAGATAATATATTCGCAATGTATTCAAAATATATATAAAGAAGAATATACATCGGAGTAACGTTGAAATCTATTTTCTTTTGGATTGTAGTGACTGTCGCGTACTTCTAAAATGTATTCTGGACTGTGTATTATTAGCATAATGATTACCACCTCCGCAATATATTCATATCATTCTCTTAGAAATTAATCAGAATATCAAGTTTTACTTCTACCACGTGTCAAAATTCTTCTTTTTTCCTATCTATAATTTCTTGATTATTTTACTGATTTACATTTAAATAGCTTTATCATTTTGCGAGACTTACTGTTATCTATACATAAATAACATTGAATTGTCTGTTTGTAATTACAAGATAACAGTTTTTCACTAGAGGAATATAAAACGGTAGGGTAGTAATAACAATAAAATAAATTTTCGTTTTTTTATCTGGTTTACTGTCTGTCTATTTTTATGGCTACTCTCCGAAATAGTTGTACCGATTATGAGGCGACTTCCATCACAAATTAGTGATGTTATATGTTAACACTGAAGCTTTACTTTTATTTAAATACCCGATTAGGCCTCCCACGGCAGCGGCTCAAGCCTAGGTTCGATCCCTCGGTAGGGAGCCCTTGAGTGCGTTGCTTGCGCGATACGGTGACACACCCATACATCACTGTTACAACACTACACGATCACCTCCACACACGTGCACGCCTACACGCTACACATCTTGGTGGAAGGGTTATTTTTGTTAAATTTTTTCCCTTATCGAACTGAAAAACTCTCCAAATTTTTCGATAAAAATATATGGAGGAGTTGTTGAGGCGGATATGCTTGGTACACATATACGTTTCAACAACTCAAACATATATGAATAGTTAGCTAGGTTAGCTAAGATAGGTCGCGATTTTGCATGCAACAGGCAACAGCCAAGCCGAGGTGTGCCGCGCACCCTTGAGCTGGTTGCCAAAATAAAATCGGCTGAGTGCCTTAAGCGCTCGCCTTAGTAGTCCGGTGAAGCTGTTAAGACCTTGCTGGGTCAATAGCGTAGACATTTCGAAAAAAAAAAAACTTTTATTTAAAAAAAAATCGGTTATCTGTACAGTCGGTTTACGGACGATAATCTTACATGATAAAGACACGGACTCATCAACCGATGGAGTGGAAGAGAGATAGATGCATCACAAGCCGAACGCTCAGGCCGATCCTGCCTCTCTATCGCTTTTTTCATATCATATGTGTCAAACGAACAGGTGGGTCACCTGATGTTAAGTGATCACCACCGTCCATAGACACCAGCAACACCAGAGGAGTCACAGCTGCGTTGCCAGCCTGTGTTGGTGGGGAACGCAGAAAGCGGAAGGGAAAAGGGAGAGGGAGGGAAAGGGGAAAGGTGGGCCTCCGGTGCTCTCACTGACCTTATGCACCCAAGGACCGACTCATATTTATGAGTCGCGAAGGAATTACCACTTTAAAAGGCTCAGCCTTGTCAAGTTCCCTCGTCCGCCCACAAGAGGGGGCGGAGTGAGATGACCACCGCGGAGTCTCACTGACCGAACGATACGCAACAATGCAAGCGTTGTTATTTCGCGTCGGTTTTCTGTGAGAGGGTGGTACTACCCCGGAGAAGCCGACTCATTAAAGCTTATTCTGCGCTCTCGCTTGCACGATCGGCTCAGGCGGAACGTGACAATGAGTCATGATTTTCGTGCATGCAGCCGGCATTCATCAATTTATAAGACGTTATTACGTCAAAAAAATAGGGTATCCCACGATAGTTGATTCTATCTACTAAAGAAGTAGTGCCCAATGGCGAGCGGGTCCCACGCATACATTTACACTAATATATTTTTTTTTAATTCCATGCTGTTTTGTATGAATAATTACTTCAATAAAGACATTGAATATATTATTGCCTTTTTATCGAGATAATTCGTTGACACAGTAAATTTAAATGCCAATTACCTTTCATGTCGAATTGGTTCAAGGAGACTTACTGTCAAAGTAGGCGCAGTACTCTCACACATAAAATTAAAACAGTACACTTACTCTCTTTCTTGTTATTGGAACTTATAATATTATGCTTGTTTTTTTCTATGTAATTCCGCATTTGTATGATTTAAAAACTAAAGTCTCTCTCGTGTTGGTTTGTAAGTTCTTTTAAATTATTCGAAGTGTTTAATACATTCAGTACAATTTAGCTTTTTCTTTGTGAAAAGTGTATGATTAATGCTTATTATCTTTATATATAAACTTCTTCTCTACATGTGTATATAACTGAACTCCTCCTAAACGGCTGGACCGATTTTGATGAAATTTTGTGTGCGTGGTCCAGTGCATCCGAGAATTTTTATATATTTTTTTACATATTTCAAATACATTAGCATTTATTCCTTAAAGTAAAAAAGTCGAGATAATCATAAGGACAGCCAACAAAAGTGAAAACTCAAAACTTTGGAATAACTGTGTTCTCTTTTGATTTTTTAAATTAGTTGTGACCTACCTACTGAAATTTTCACATATATTGATACTCGTAGGAATAATTATACACATTTTTATAAAGTCTATTAATTAATAAAACATGTGATGTGACACAATCTTAATAGAAAATATAATTATTAGATGTAAACAGGCTGCTTTACTACGCATCGCTAATCTGATGCATGCGCAATACAGTCACGCTTACTAGTATGTCATCACGCGAAATCCTGAGTTTATCTCCTACCAAGAATTGCTTAACGCCTAAGCGTTTAAAGAACTTCTCACTTCAAAAATCCAACGTTTGGTCTGAATCTAATAAAGAACATTTGCATTTATTGTAAAATTCGATAACATTCCTTTGACATTTCGTTTAAGGCTGTTTGTTTTGTGTGCCATGGCCTGATGTTACTATCGAATTAAAAACTTAAACAGTAATATTTTATACCGTTCCTAGATACGTCGAACAGGTTTTTGTTTCTGAGATTATGTTTACATATAGCTTGTTATCTATTATATGTGAATTAATTTGTTTAAAATTTGAATATTTTTATATGTAATATACTTAATCTGCGAATGGGGTTAAGGTAAACTAAATTGCTGGTATTCCCGTTAAGGAAAAAACAGCAACAAAGGAAACGAAAAAATGGCGTACCGATATTATCTTTTCTGTTCAAAATATATTCATTATACTAGAGTATTCTCGACCCCATCGATTTGAAGATACTCTATTGTGCAAGTAATGTAGTGTCAAACACAAAAAAAAAGCGTTTAACGTGGAATCTGTCCGAGACGTTTCGATTAAGCGTTAGATAAATCAATTCAAACCGATAAATTGATTCTACGTCGTTCCTTTTGTACGTTATTTTAATTTAACCACAATATACTATAAAGTCCTCCGCTGCATCTGTGTTTGTGTTTGCGATAAACTCAAAAACTACTCAACGGATTTTCATGCGGTTTTCAACAGTAGATAAAATGATTCGTGAAGAAAATTCTAACGAAATTTTTTGAAAATGTCGTAAACCGTCAATCCACCATGGAATTTTTATCGAAAGCCCTGTCTAATCCCTTTAAGACATAACAAAACAATTCAGAGTGGGTATTACTTTTTTATCGATCTACAAAGAAGTCTGTGGTTATGGCCCAAAAAAATATAGATATATGCCATATCTATATTTTTAGGCGATAATCACGATCTATCAGAAAATAATGCGCTATAGATTTCAACGCTTCTCTCTCTCTCTATCTCTTGTTTTGTATATACTTCGATTACATTAAGAATATACTATCTCATTCTCCCACAGCCTAAAATATATCGGGACCAGTAATTGAAGTGTTAAAGCGTAATACACAAACATGTCCACGAATAGTTTATTTTATAATAAAACATCGTAGTTTTTCTTTAGCTAACTCGATATATATATAATTATAAAAACAGTTGACCAATTTGTGCATCCTCTGCAGACGCTCGGAACGCGTCAGCGCGCGGTGTCAGGATACACGGACGGACAAAACGTTCGTTATTAGATGATTGCTTTCGCCGCGGAGTCCGGACACGATGACTATGCTAACGTTTTGTTATTTAATATCGTGTGAATGCAATGTAATGCAGGGTTACTACGAATCTCAACACGCTTGGGACATATCTCAGATATCCCGGTTTTCCAAGTAAATGTGGTAATCAAATGACAAATTTATACTAATATTATAAAGCTGCAGGGTTAGTTGTTTGATTGAACGCACTATTCTCTACTAGGTCCGATTTAAAAGCTTCTTTCAGTGTTATATAAATTATCTATCGAGGAAGGTTATAAACTACTAGCCTCTGCCCGCGACTTCGATCGCATTGAATAGGTACTCTAATACCAACACTAACACGCAGCAGTTCTCAAAAGGAAAAAACACCCGATTTTGAAACATTTTTCATCTGTGCTCCGCTTCTATTGATCTTAGCGTGATGATATATAACCTATAACCATTCTCGATGAATTAGCTATGTAACACTGAAAGAATTATTCAAATCGGACCATTAGTTTCTGAGATTACCACCTACAACGTCACAAACTCACAAACTTTACCTCTTCA
This sequence comes from Antheraea mylitta, assembly GCA_014332785.1. Lineage (NCBI taxonomy): Eukaryota > Metazoa > Arthropoda > Insecta > Lepidoptera > Saturniidae > Antheraea > Antheraea mylitta. The sequence continues at coordinate 2,484,976 of JACEII010000032.1, forward strand.
TAATATTTGTATAGATAAAAATGTAAATCTAACGTAACTGTACTTTTGGATTTTCGTGAAAAAAAAATCCAGGTGTCTAGGAATAAGTATTAAAATAGATTTCAATCATTTTTAGGTATGTTTGACTGTATGTCTGTGTATCTGTCTGTCTGTTTGCTAGAACACACGTAACTGTTAAATTACTGCGTTCATGACAAACTCTTTTGCTTAAGTTACAACTGTGATTTCTACCAAATTATCTTGAACTAACCTCTGCCCGCGACTTCGTTCACGTGGACATAGATAATTTGGGCTAACTAATATGCAGCAAAAGCTCTCAAGAGGAAAAAACACCCCGATTTATAAACATTCTTCATTGTTGCTCCGCTCCTATTGGTCTTAGCGTGATGTACAGTTTATGAGTTTGTGCCGTTGTTGGGGGTATTCTCAGAAACTACTGGTCAGATTTGGAAAAATCTTTTAGTGTTATATAGATCATTTATCAAGGAAGGTTATAGGTTATATAACATCACGTTATAACCAATAGGAGCAGAGCACTAATGATATTTTTTTAGTATATTTTTTAGCATAGATAGAGCACTAATGATATTTTTTTAATCGGGATTTTTTCCTCTTAAGAGTTTTTTTTTTCTCGAACTGACTACGCTATTGACCTAGCAAGGTTTTAACAGCTTCACCGAACTACAAGGGCGAGCGCTTAAGGCACTCAGCCGAATTTATTTGGGCAACTAGCTCAAGGGGAAAAAAATAAAACCCTTCCACTTCCATGTGTAAGCGTGTAGGCGTGCGTTCCTCTTAAGAGCTTCCGCTGCTTGTTAACGTTAACTCAAAGTAACTATTACTACGCGGACGAAGCCGCGGGCAGGAGCTAGTAGATTTATAAAAAACTCTAATCATTATATTTTATTAAAAATGCCAAATTAGCTTTTCCTGTGAATTACCGATTTACCGAATAGTGAGTTTAAGCACCATGTCAAGCGGGTTTTAATATCTAAAGGCTTTTATAGGGTGGATCAATATGTGAACGATAGTGATGTCTGGAAATAACGCCCCTCTCTGTGCATCCACTAAAAACGGATATAACTGTTAATGTTTTGTAAAAATATGTATCATTAAGAGATAAACCAGATCGAGTTTCTTGCCGGTTCTTCTCGATGAGCGAGTTGTTTGCCCGAACCAACTAGTCCGGTGAAGCTGTAAAGACCTTGCCAGGTTAATAGCGTAGTCAGTTCGAGAAAAAAAAAATGCCCGAACCGGTGGTAGCTTTGACGTTCATAAGCGCCTTCTCGGGGCCTAAATTGAATAAAGTATTTTTGATTTCGACTTTCTTTGAGTATTTTACGGTATAGTCATCATGAAAACTATGAAAAATATGTAGATCATCTCCAAGTCTCAGGCCATGTTTATGATATATTTATAATGCTTTAAACGTAACCAACAGACGTATAGAATTATTTTCGCATATACAATACTAGCAAGAACTCACTACTTATCTGCGTTAAATAACTATACCAAATTATATTGCGAAATTATAATGACCTGAATTTGTTCTAGTGTTCATTATTTTAGTAAATAAACATAAAAAATTATAACAAACGTGCCTAACTCTTCAAAAATCTGACACCGTTCAAGTATTGCGTAGGTAGAATTTTTGTAAATTCGGACCCCCCTCTCATCTGCTTAGCAAAAGTAAGCAATTGTCTTACCGCCTGGCCCTCATGCTTACGTAAATATTCCTATAAATATTGCTTAATCCGTTCTAGATTCCTTATTGATTGATGGGCGACAGGTAACAATTCTAGAAATAAGTAATTAATAGTTTACTATCGAGTTTGGGTGACGGTATCGCGCCCTGATAATAAAATACATAGACAAATTATATACCTAAGCCTTCCTCGTAAACCCCTTTATCTACTGGTGTAAACCGCATGAAAATCCGTCCAGTAGTTTTTCAGTTTATCATGATAGATTAACAGACGTGGCAGAGGACTTTCATTTACAATTACTTTATACAGGACTTAATTTATAGTTGTTCGCTACTAGGGCGATTGTAGTCCAGTGGATAAAGCCATGTGTCTCACATATCAGACCTACATATTCATATCCTCCCATACCTAATGTCATTAAAAATAAGCAAATTAAATACCCCCCCCCCCCCCTTCCCCAACGTAATACTTGAACGACCCCTCTGCAATTTCTCAAATAGATAAATGTAGTTCAGTCATTTTACATTCCAGGCAAAGTGGAGCACTTCACTTTCCAGGGAACGACCGATGACGTCACATCCATCGCGTTGTCATTCTACTCCGGTCTTTTCGCATACAATGGATGGTTAGTACGACATTAACTTACAAAGAGCTCTCTGTTGTAGAACACTGGGTACAGAAATACTCGATCTAGAGTTACACAATTATATCACAAACTGTTTAGAATGAAACTTGAGGAACCTAATTTATGTTTCCTTATAGAGATTTGTTAGCATCACTGTTCTTCTCTACTGCGTGTGTCAAACTTTTTCGTTAAGCAAGATTTTCAATTATTTGCGTTGTTAATTATCTCAAAGTTAGGTTACGATTATAAATTTCTTATAGCGATCCAAGAGCAATTGTTCCCTGTTTATGAAAATCAACATTTACAAAAGCAAGACGGTTACTTATGACATCTGGTGTCTTTTTTAGGAATTTGTTCACTTAAAGGATTTAATCGGAGCATAGGCAATACTATACATAATACTTGCTGTAAATATTGATGCCAACGAAATGATGAATTTCTTCGATAATGGCTTTAAAAATGCGCTAAAAAAATATACTAATTTCTCATTTATTGAATTTTGCAAAGTTGTTATTAATATACTCTTTTTTTAAACTTTATAGATTTTAGCGTTTGGTCATAATCTCACCTAAAGCTTGATCACATAGCGGTATAATTTTTTTTAGTATATCTTAAGAGGCATTCGAACAAGTGGGTTACCCGATGTTAAATCATCACCGCCGTCCATAAACACTAGCAACACCCGGGATGTCGTGCGTTGCCAGCTTGTATTTGGGAAAATGGGGAATTGATTTTGATATAGTGACGGGCAGGAAAGGAGGAGTGGGTAGGTGGTTCTCCGGCACTCTCAATGACCGAACGAAACGCAACAATGCAAATACTATTAATTCACGTTGGTGTTTCTGTGTGTAGGGTGGTAGAACTGGGGACGAGCCGACCTATTCATGCTAAAACCAGTAATAGCATCAGCGTGGCTCCATACCATATGGTAAACACCCTAAATCTAGAAGACTAATTTTTAAATTGTTTTTTGACGATCCCGACCAGACTTATTATCATTACTTATTTATATCATCATTTTTCAATCAATTATTTATAATCATCATTTTAATAGACATTGAGTCTCTGTGTGTTCTATATCACATGTATACCAGAGACTGGTCTGAAGAACATTTTAATATAGTGCCCCCATAGCTGTTCCAAGCTTACACCACTCGCCACTCGCTGTCTGCTCATCCAAATACCCTAAAACCCAGCAAAATGGGAACAACTGTAACGTTCTGTAGAAGCTTTATTATGCTCATTTTGGCGTTATGGAATGACTTACCTTGTACATTGTTCCCCCAGGGTTAAGACATGTGGTTATACATAAAGGGATTAAACACACACTTTTCAAGGTCGACAACATGACGTCGAAGCCCCTGGTGTTGCAGTTGCCTATAAGTGACGATAACTATGCTATTGGCCGGAATAAGTCCAGCTACATTTTTTGACCGCTCTGAATATAGTTGCTCAGAACATGTAGACAGCTTAAGGATAATATTTTAATTTTGCTCTGTATTACATTTTCGACTGTATTACATACAAGCTGAGTTGGGGTGTCGAGTAACATCTTAAGACTTGAGACACCCAAGCCAACCTCACCTGCACGTGGTGCACCCTGCTGAATAACGAACGAGGCAATGGCAACCACCATGCATATGGCGAAAAAGCCCGTCATAGTGACTCGCTTCTGCGCGTCGCGTTTCGAAATCAGCCTGTGCATATCCAGTACCGGGTGACTTTCGTCATTATGGCCAGCATGACAGCGGTGACCGGCGATAATCTGTCTCTCGGTGGTTGCCGATGTTTTTCGATTGTACTGTGCTTAACATTAGGCATAGTGCAGTCACTATGTCGTGCTTCGATAAAAAAAAAAATTGTCATAGGAGGCAAATAAACAGACGGGTCACCTAACATTCAGTGATCACCGCTGTCCATAGACACTTGCAACACTAGTAGAGTCGCAAGTGCATTACCAGCCTGTGTTTAGGGGAAGGGGAAAGGGGAGAGGAGGTGGGCCTCCGGCACTCTCAGTGACCGAACGAAACGCAGCAATGCAAGCACTGTTACTTTACGTCGGTTTTCTATAAGAAGCGTTACTACCCCGGGCGAGCCAACCCATTCATGCTAAAACCAGTCATAGCGTCAGCGTGACTCTACCACCAACAGGCTTAAGGCTATATTCCGATCGGCCAAAATAATTGACAATGTCTATACGTCAATTGATACGATGTTAGAACAAGCTGTCAATGAGGCATTAATGTTCCAAAGAACGACGTTTTTTTTCCAGGAACTATTTGAATTTCATAATAGAAGAATTGAAAGACCCAGTCCGTAACTTGCCGCGTGCTATTGCGATATCTTGCACTCTGGTCACCATAGTATATACCTTCACCAACATCGCGTTCTACACGACGCTCTCTCCCACTGAGGTGAGTTTGCAATTAACATCCCAAACAACTGTATATATATACATATATATTTATAGTTATTTTAAACAACCAATTTCACACTTATTTTTCCCGCAAAACAGTATTAGTTTTTTGGGCAATTAATCTTTCAGATTATTATTGCCATTGTCACGTAGTCAATAATATTACAAGCGTCGTACGATCATTTCAATATTAAGCGTCGTGTGTTTCAATATTCTAACAAGATGGTGGATCTCGTGTTAGAACCTTCCAGGGAGTTTTTGTGACATCTCAGAATCTCATGATCCGTGGTATTATTTACCATTCACTTCACTTATGCACAATAAACTATATTACATACAACACCACCAAATTTACAAAATATATAGTCAAATAACACAAGATTATTAATAAAATCCACTACATGGCAGACTAAAATCCCGCCAAAAACTCAACATTATTATTTAAGCTGCTATGTTACCAGAACCTCAGTCTTATTAATATTGTAAACGGGTAATTTTGTAAGGTTGGATGGATATTTGTTATTTATAGTTTAAGCATCAGAATAACACGTAGGTTATAACTTCCTATGTTTCATATTTTATCAGCTCATATTATAAAATATGGTCCCCGTCACGTCTGTCTGTCTGTTGGCAATAAACTCCAAAAATGACTGAACGGATTTTCATGCGGTTTTCAACAGTAGAAGTTATTTTATTATCAGAGAAATATTTATAGGCGAGGGTAAACCTAACTGTTTGCGTGGCGATATTTATGAGACGTGGCGACGTGATGCCATGCACAAGCGACTTTGCGCAGTCTCTCTTGCCGCACTGAGCTCGCATACCTATAGTGCAATTCGAGAATTTGAGACTCGTTCGATTCGAACAATTTCGATCTGCCAGGCGTCCCGTGACTGTTCATTTTTTTCCATACTAAACTCACATGATATTATCTTCCCATCGATTTAAAAAACTACTGAGTGCATCAATTCGTTTTCCTAGAAAGACCGAATGAAGCCAGCTTGGTTGGAGAGAATTTATACTACATTAACATGACTAGTTTCATATAAGCTACTTGAAGGTACAAGGTCAAAGAATAAGTAATCATAGGTATTATTGATAACGTTGGCTTCGACTGATTATATAATCTGTATTATATTTCTTAGAACTTTGTAAAGTCCTATCCGAGATACCTACATAATGTTGCTATTTCCTTGAACTATAAACGACACGCTTAAATAACCTTTCATTTTTTATCTGTTATTGATTCTCGAGAAAAAAGACTCGCCTTTACGTCACAAAGTCGTGTCTTTGAAATTTGTAGTATAGTGTATAGCTAGTTTAACTAAGTGACCCAACCACGTGTTACTGTGACTCAGTTATTACATGTTAAATTAAATAAAACACGTGCAACATAAAATAAACTGGAGTTAAGAAGGAAATATAAAATTAAAACGTAACGCCATCTATGAGATATCTATAATCGTCGGTCTAACTTTTTTTTCGAAATGACTACGCTACTAACCAAGCAAGGTCTTAACAGCATCACCGGACTACTAAGGCGAGCGGTTGCGGCACTCAGCCGATTTTATTTGAGCAAGTGGCTCAAGTATGCACGACACACCTCGGCTTGGGCTGTTGCTGATACATGCAATTCGCGACCTATCTGAGCTGACCTAAGTTAACTATTCATACATATATGAGTTGTTGGAGCATATGTGTACCAAGCATACATACCTCAACAACTCTTATATATATTTCGTATCGGATAATTTTCCAAACTATTTCAGTTCGATAAGGGAAAGAAACAAAACCCTTCTACTTTCATGTGTAAGCGTGTATGTGTGCACGTGCGTGGGAGTGATATGTGTGCTGTTGTTGCAGTGATGTAACATTTTGTGTCACTGTATCGCGCGAGCAGCACACTCAAGGGCTCCACGCTGAGGGAACGGACCTAGGCTTGAGCCGCTGCCGAGGGGGGCCTAATCACCAGATTACACTACACTACACCAGATTACTGACACCAGTGCGGGAGCGAAATCTACCCCCAGACCACAGCGGCGTGATCTGTGGTTACGCGGGCGTGGGCGTGTTTAGAGAGACAGGCTGGTACTGATCGTTCACTGCCGTTATTTCATCAGGAGGGTCGATAAAAATATGTCGCGGACGTCTTCTATGACGCGCAGCGTTCGGCACGGGTTCGTATTGTGCGGCGGATACCACTAAAGGACTTCAAAATAACTAATCGTAAGTGATTTTACGTATGCCCAGATAGAAGAGATCTCTAGGTCTCTATGGAGATCGACTCTCCGAATGTACCACGGAGCACCGGTCACTTTACGTAAAACACGATTTTGGAGAACCTGCAGCTTATCAAAGTTATCTTTGGACATATGCGCAAAAACGGGGCAGTTATCTGTCATCACGGGATGGATACACGTCTTATACAAAGTGAGCTTGTGTTTGAGGGACATCTTACTCTTATGACAAAGCAACGGATGGAGGCGACCCAAGACCATAGCGGCTTTGTTTCGCACTCTGTCTATATGTGAATTGAACTTTAAATGTCTATCGAATGTAACACCGACATATTTGACCTCTTCGACCCAAGGGATATCGATTCCGTATAGCCTGATGGGCTCAAAGTAGCGCGTTTCGTGGGATCGAAGAGTATTGCGGCACTCTTATCGGGATTAACTTCTATGCGCCATCGATGAAACCATTCACCGAGAGTATGAACGGCTTTTTCGATGGGCTTCATAAGAAAGTCCGACCGCCAGCCGGAAGTGGCCTAGAAAGGTCTTAACAGTCTCACCGGACTACTCGGTCCAACAGTTTCTGTCAACAAACTAATCTAAAGCGCCATCTATTCGACACTGACGAAACTTACAATTAATAACTATAATCAACATTGACAATCATTTAATTTGTAATGAAAAAATATCGAGGCCATTAATCGAAATATAAATTATCCTATCTCTCAAGTTGGACCAAATTATACATAAATACCAACGTTACATGAATATCGCTTGAGTAGTTTCGGAGCTCAACATAAAAAAACATGATAACCCTGGATTTTTATATATTTAGGTTGTAAATGTACACACACTTGCGTTTCTTTATTGCGAGTTTCTGAGCTTGGAGGTTAGAAGTGTACAAACGCAAATATGTATTTGGGTTTAACTTCTAAAAGTTATGTTTTTAAAACTATTTCATGGCGCGTACATCATAATGCATATATTCATATGTATGGTGCTGAAACCATTATATGTGTATATATATTATGGTATTATATGTATACATTATGGGTCTCGGGACTCCAGGGGTTAATAGGGTAAATGCTTTTTAGGTTTGGCAATATGTTCTGATTTAGCCAGTTGGGCTTTAGAAAATGCACTACATGATTCTATGATTTCCATCCATCCATTATATTCCATTATAACCTAAAGATGGCCATAAAAGACCAAAATGAAACCGCCATAAAGTCAATAACGTCATTAAAAATTCCGTCCTAAAATAGTAAATAGTTCAATGAAATCACAAAAATAAACAAATAAATATATAAAATAATCATAAAGAAATAAATAAAAAAACAAAATAGTTGCTCACAGATACGATTTTTGACGTTTACAATAAAAAAAAATGAAAGCAAAAAGGCGCGGACCAAGAGTCTGCAGAATATAGAAAAACTATGATTCCATAACAATCATTTTGTTCACCCAAAGTTCAATAGCATTATAGGATTGATTCGAACTGACGTCGATTGATGACGTGTCCAAGCAAGCTAACACTGACCAATAATAATAATTGGTCCAAAAAATCTGTAGGTCCTTGGGTCAGCGGCCGTCGCTGTGACCTTCGCTGAACGGCTTTTCGGTTGGTTCGCACTATCCATACCACTCTTTGTCGCTGCTTCAACTTTTGGCGCTGTCAATGGAGTACTTCTAACATCGTCAAGGTTAGTTTTAGATATAATTTATTGAATTTATAGAGTAAATAAGGTTTTAACATATGTCTCGGTACATAATTCTCATAATAGTCGTTCCTAATATTTTAAGTTATTGTTCAAGATCTTAAAATTTTGTACATGCAAAATGTATGAAGATCATTAAAAAAAATAACGAAAAACCTAGCACGGCAAAATTTGAACTTCGTTCTCGGTGTATGGAATTTTTTACTTATGCACAATAAATGAAGGTAGGATTAAAAAATGACTATAATTCAAGTTGCAACTTGATCTAAACATACTACAAACACTGTGAGCTAAATATAAATTTACTTTTATTAACTTTTCTTGAATAAAACCATTTCCGTGTGATTCACAAGACAATATTTCTAGTTGACATATTGGAATTTAAATTTATTGTCACACAATCAAGCAAGAAAATTTTCCCAACTATAATAATTAAAAAAAAATATGCACCCATTATATATTAGACAAATAAGAACTCTGATTTTAAAAAACAATCAACGTTAAATCATGAAGATAATATATCCATAGTAATTTATTATAAACTGGTTACTGTAGCTAGAGGTGGTCATATAAAAATAAATAATGTAACGCGAGGTGCTGTTATTTTGCTGTTGATCATCTGTTATTCGTTGTTGTTTTTGCAACGGTAATTGCCAGACAGTGCTATCGCAACGTGTGATAGATATGAAATAACTAATAGATATAAAAAGTAGAACACTACGTTACACACAGTGACGATAACTATACGGGCAATATAATGCAAAAAAGACGGTTAGTTACTCAAGAGCAGAATAATTACAAACGGTTTGTGTTGCTATTTACATTTATAATTGTAATTAGAATTGGTTATATGTACATAATTCGGGAATTAAATTCTTCAATAAAAAATACTATCTGTATACTCGTATATGAAAAAAATAATGTATTAGAAACATGTTGATGATAAAACGTCCCAAGAGTATTCGCTAATAATTGAATTAACAAACAAATCGAAACAAATAGTGATGGAGTCTTCGAAAAAAATAAAGTTACAGTGATAGTTTTTTTTTTTCGTACAGGAACATTTTTTGTAATATTTTGTAAACATTTGTATTTTTTCAATGTCTATATTTTATTTTATTATTATTATTATTTATTGTGTAGATATTATTATAAGTACCGCTTGGGTGTAATATTTTTTGTCAAAACACCGACTAGACGTCCGTACATTACTTTGGCCCCCCATTGAAAATCAGCGCTGCAGTACCACCCTGTTGTACTGCAGCATGTGGCAGAATGGAGTGTCATTGTTGGATTTTAATAAGTAATGTATATGTTAACTTTAAAAAAAAAAAGTATCGCGCAAGCAACGCACTCAAGGGCACCCTACCGAGGGATCGAACCTAGGTTTGAGCCGCTGCCGTGGGAGGCGGAGGCCTAATCGGGTGACTGTTAACTTTATCTAAGTTGTGTGCGATGTTTTCCAACAATATTTTTTTTTCTTTCTTTCTGTCTGATAAATATGCAAATGAAACAGTTTAGATCCCTAGAATGAATATATAATGTAATCGTTAAATGAAGTGAGACTTTTGAAGTGAAACTTCTAATGCGACTTCCAACAAGGTTGCGTTAAACGTTTAATGCTACCATGGAGGGGGTATGAAAGTACTTTTGCGTTAAACGTTCAACGCTAGAAACAATATGATCTCCTTGAAAATCAATTTCTAGCCTTTCCTATTTTCCCTTCCATATTAACGAAGTTTCACTTCTTCCGCGAGGAGGGACTCCACGCAGCTATTTTTTTTTTTGTTACTAGCTTTTTTTGTTTGAAGGAGCATCAGGAATATAATATGTTTGTGTGTACACGCGTAGGTTATTCTACGCGGGTGCAGCACAGGGTCAGATGCCCGGCATGTTGACGATGGTGACGCCCCGCGCGACCCCCGCACCCGCTGTCGTTGCCGTCGCTCTACTCTCACTGCTCTACCTGACTGTCTCTGATATCTACGCTCTAATCAACTACGTCGGCTTCGCTACCTGGGTAACTTTACATGCAACACCATACATAACAGCATTCTTAGTAGTAGTTATGATAACATAAATAGTTTTTTTTTAAGTTGCACACTCAGAAAGGATATATAGAAAAAGATATTTTACGATATATAATTATCAGTTTAGGTTTTTATTTTTTAACTAAAAGAAAAGGTCTAAATTTATTAGTGGGATATATTTGAGTACTTTATAACTCGACCATAGGTTTAGAAAAACAACACCGTTATCGAGAAGAACCACGATAGGGTTTATCTTTTCATAATACATATTCTTACAAATATAGATGGTTACATTCATTTTGGTGGATACACAGAGATTGAATTCCAGACGTCATCATCGAAACAATAATAATACTATACAATATTATAACTATTGTGACTATTATATTAAATTATTTCTTTAACTAAAATGAATATAATGTTATTAATAAAAGCACACAGTTTAAACAATACGTGTATAAAAATACAACCGGTTCTGACGACACGCTTTAAAATGACGTCGTACAAGCATATTTGTGTACAAACGAAGGTAGTAAAGTAAATTTTTGACGGTAGATGAATAATTTACGTTTAAATATATCTATTTACAGTTGAGTATCGGTGCAGCGGTGCTGTGTCTCCCAGTACTTAGGTATACAAGACCAAATCTGGAGAGACCCATACGAGTGAACCTCATATTTCCTAGTAAGTTATTAAATAAAACATATTGACCACTTAGACATACGCCATATTTAACAGGAAAAGTTATCCAAAATCCGCAATATCAAGAGGTAATCAGAAATTATGAACCAGAATATGTCATTAATGAGAAAATTGATCAATTACTGACATTTTTTTAACCTGTATAGGTTTGATCACAATCTCTCCCGATGTTAAATGACGATATAATCCAAGATGGTAATATGCAAAATTTACAGAAAGACTAGATTTTAAATGCAGCTGATAGAGTAATTACAATTGCTTCGTGGAATATTATCAGGAAGAAGCTGCAAGCCATATGGGGATCAGAAAAGACTCTAACACCATGCAATTGATACTACAATAATTATTCATGAATATCTAGTTAAAACTAACGCTAATCACTTACCAATTCAGGGTCTATATTTGTGTTTTCTTGTTTGTTTGCCTGTATGCTTAAGCTATCGTCTCTGTTTTCCAATTAAAATATTTTTTCCAGCAAAGTCTGGCATTTCGGAAATGCACTAGATAGTTGATATATCTAAAGATGACATAATGTTTAAGACTAGAACTAGGTCTTATGGGGTGCTCATGTGAGAGACAGTGGATATTTTATTGGTGTTTGATGGCAGGTTTTCATCATATTGATGTAAGTATCAGAAGATGCGATACGTCTAGACTTTATTTTTATCGTGATGTTGTCCTTCACCGTAAACTCGGGCTCATAATAAAATGCGAACCCACATTGACAGACATAACGTCCTAACTAGAAACATTACGAATGCTCGTATTTTCATATGCATAAGATTAGTATTTGTATATTACAAGTGTCGTGCTGGTTAAAATCCAATCTAAATTCGTGGTAAAATAAATACCAATACAACATATTGGCGGGCAGCTGACCTTATAACTGAGCCATTGAGAAAGTATCTCACAGACGATAAAGCAACTAATTGTTACCTAAACTTGATAAAAATGGTAATTTAGTCTCGGCCCAACATATTACACCGAATACATGTATATTATTACTCGTACTAGCTTCCCATATTTTATACCGTCTTCTTCTATTACTACATATATACCTTTATCCTTAAAGTCTTCTGGCTACATAACCTTTATACCTCCTGATGACGAGATCATACCTTTTTTACATGTGAAAATCCTTACGGATATTCACTCTAAGCGAGCAGCTGAATGTGGTTCATGTTCAATAAACTTGACTAAAACCCGATAGTGCCTCCTTACACCTTCTAGACTGGAGACTAGGGGCTGCGGAATAGCATTGCGTTAACCTATTACCTCCTCCCCAACTCTTATTAACTCCTCGACTTATCTGCCACTACTATTATTTCTATACATTTGTAGCATGCGCACCGCCGAAATGCCTATTGGTGGCGTTCTGCTACTCTAGGGGACTCCGGATGGTCTTCGAGAACTCTTTAAAATTTTCGTTCAGATCCAACTAACAGTAAAGATATAATGCACGTACCTCGTGATATTCTTTGCGTTGCAGCTGGCCGCTGAGCTTCCACGAATGTGGCTCTATGCTGTATTATTGATATTGATGATGCACACGATTGATTTGATAGTTGTTCCGATCCTTTGCTGATTCATATGATAATGTATCTCGATTCTTCGATGAAAAACAAACAACAGCCGCTGACACGTTTTCTTTTTCTATTTTATTGACGTTCATGTGCATGACAACCAAAAAGTTGGCGTCTCGATATTGCTAATTAACTAAGATCTGAAAGTCAACAATCGACTTGTATAAAAAAGATTCTTTGTATACATGGTAATGATACAACATTCTCTAATAAACTAATTCCTTACGTTATTGATTTAGTTACAAGACACATTATTTTAACACGCGCATCTCTGCCATCTGTACTATTCTATTCGGCTCTTTTGTTGTTCAGGAGTTCATTTCAAGGAGTTAATGGTATTTACTCCCACACAGTAATCTACATAATCTGCACGATCCTGGTGGTAGCGGTGCCGGCGCTGGCCTCCCCCGCGGAGACCGGCGTCGGGTGCCTCATGATCCTGACGGCGGTGCCGGTCTACCTGCTGCTCCTCCACCCTCGCACCAGGATGAACTGCCTCGCAGCACTCACACGTAATTATACATTTATAGACATCATCCCTGGATATTTTTTTTTTAATTCTTCTATACGAATCTTGCTCTATTTTTCTTTATTACAATCTGTTATTTCTAACAGATTACAGATTTTAAGTTACGTTTAAAAAATTGAGCATTACTGTTTAGCCTCTTTGGAAAAGCATAATGCTATGAAAAGTTACCTGCCAGTATAAGTTTCGTCAAAATCTGTTCAGCCATTTCTGAGATAAATCTGGACAAATATTTCTCAAATGTGTCATTTGAGAAAGAAAGAACACAAAGAAAATGATAGGACTCAATTATAAGTATGAAAGAGATGGATACACTTTGGATTTTTTTTTAATGCAGGATTCTCATTTTAGTAATATTTTGAATAAATTGATCTAAGAAAATTTTATAATTACTCTAATGTAAATTGTTTAGGCGCATGAACCGTATTTTTGTAAACTTTATTTTTGGCAATCAATCTTTTAGATTATTACTGCCACGTACTGTCTGTCTGTGTTTGTACTACTGTCTGTCTGTCTGTACTGTCACGTATTTAATAATATTACAAGCGTCGTGAGAATATTTTCATATTCTAACAAGATGGTGGCTCCCTTGTTAGAACCTTCCAGAGATTTTTTGTGGCAACTCAGAATTTCATACTCCTTATCTTCCATGCTCATTATTTTTCAAGTAAGTAAGACACCACCAAATTTACAAAATATAGAATCAAATAACACAAGATTATGAATAAAATATAAAATCCACTACATGACACACTAAAATCCTGCTGAAAACTCTGCAGTACAGTTTTAGTGTCAATTTGCTCGAATCGTAATTGTGTACTAATTTATGTGATATATTTACAGACCGTGCAACATACTTAGTACAAAAATTAACATTAGCAGTTGGACCAAAGCTAAATAAGGTGAGTGTCCATTTTTGTTTTCATAATTACTCTTATTTTAATCGATTTTCCTTCGATGTAGCCTTACTAATTTATATATACACCTACTTCTAAGTACTTTTTAATTATTGTTAAATTATCAACGATTAAATAAATATAACAGACTGGGTACACTACTACAGCTACTGAAATTAATCATCTATTTTTTTTTTAATTAATAGTTAATTTATGTATCACGTTGTTACATATAACACTGTGATATTTCACGACGACATTCATTTTTCACATTAACACTGATAACGTGGCTACTATCATTTCTGTTTATTCCATAAACGATTGTATGTGAATAATGATTACATTATTCTACTATTATACAAATATATATTTAACTTTCAGTGAGCAACACAAAGAGATAAGTCGGCGACATATCCGAACATTTGACTTTTACGCACGTAAATTTGGCTCCGTTGATGATTGGACTTCGTCTTATTTTACCCGGACATTCCTATTAATTTTTTAAGGTCTTTAAATATGTTTTCTATAAAATACCCATATGTGTTTTTTTAAAACTATGTTAGATCATGTTCTTTTAAAGCGAGTAACATAGTTGAATGAAGTGTGTAATAAAATCACTATAAAACTGTAAAAAAAAAATGTATTTCGAAACAGTACAATGCTCTTACTGCATAGTTATCTATAGTATAATATCGGCAGATTTGTGGTTATATTAACGGTATTGGATCATTAATTAGATATAAAACAATTAGTTGGGAGTATAGCAAAATGTGTTGTATTATTTTTTATATATAAAAGGAAATTATTACATAACAAATCACTGCACTGCACTATTATGTATTATATAAACATTGAGTTATAATTCATTTTTTATATATATTTGCTGATAAGGCAGATGGGCCGTGCCTACTCTTATTACTTTTAGTGCAAATTATTTTTATATTAATAGCGAAACTTTTTTTTATTTTCTTAAAACTTGATATCATCAGTCAAAATAAACCTATTTCTAATATGTTATTAAAGATCTTTGACATGTAATCGATCGCTTCAGGGTTACATCGATTTTTATTATTTGTTATATCAAAATACACATAGTTATAAAGACATCATTGCCAACGTATATTAGTGTGAATAATAAATTAAATAAATAAAGCTTCAATACACACTTCAAGAGGTAGACACTGCCAATAGTTTAACATCATGTTAAAAAACGTATGTTATAAGCGTTATAACGAACTATAACGGAATTATTTTTTGAAGTTATTTTTTGTTATTTTAGAAATTTAAGTTCCTATCTCTACATTCCATTACTATATAGTATGACACTGTATTAGGCATTTAATGGAGATTGCTTGAAATGGACAATATATTTTTACCTCGTAGAAGTAGCTTTTGTACGCGTATCGAGGTGATATGTAGACTTTTTATTTAGAAGTTTTGGAAAGCTACTGTTAAATGCTAATAACTCATTTGTATACCGTTAAGCATAATAATATAGTTATTAAAAATATTGTCTATCGTATATATCTCATACAAAATACTACTATTAGTCAATGATATTAATTGACTATTAGTGATTATAGAATTTGCGACATTTTAAGGTTATACATGAAAAAATAACAGCATTTATAGTTTGATATAGAATATTATGACCAAATCAAGTTTGTATGACGATATTCAAAAATAATTAGTACTTATACTATATATATATTTATCATATTGAAGTAATTGTATGTCGACCAATAAATGCTTATCAATAAATCAATAAACGAAATTGATTTATTATTAAACTAAACGTCATTATTTTGTGGAATGTACTAAATATTATATAGTAAAAAGTAATTCATTAATTACAAAATTGTGAAGAAATAAAATAGATTAAAGTATTCAATAGTGGGAAATATAACCTCGAAAATAAATTTAAGTACAATTATTCGAGTATGGCTGTGTTAATTGGAATCGGTTTTGCTTTCCAAAGAACACTTGCGTTGTGTGAATGTAAGATATGTGTTTTTTAGTACTCCCTTATGAGTTTTATATTTTATTTATTTATATTAAATTTTGTTTCTAATAAAATGCTCATGCGGATCTAAATTTTAAGTTTTTTTTAATACTACGTAAATATGTATTGTTGCAAGAATTAAAAATAAATTCAGTTCTTAAACTAATTGAATTTTTTTTAGTAAAATTCGCTTTCCTTTTGAGTATATGTGTATAATTAAATACGATTTAATTATATTAATTATTGTGACATTATATAAATGTGCCAGCCGAAAAAATCTTGATATGTTTGAGGCAGAAAATATGTTTTATCTGTCGAGTTTATAAACTGCCATGTTTAGAAAACTAGTTAAATTATCTACGTTGAAATGAATACTTGACATGTCAATATTTTTTCGTCTAGTGCAAATATAGTGCTTAAGATGTTCTCTGCATTTATATAGCTCGGCTGTATCGAAATGAAGATTCAAAATGGTGTCACTATCAAGTATATATAATGATAGTACGCTGTATGTGTCGATGTTTCTGTTAAACGTTATACAATGTCTAATGGAGACGATGTGACAATAATAAATTATTGAATGAGAAACTGTATTTTATTTAACAAACATGGTTTTTTAATGAATTTCCCACTTATTACAAGGAACTTGTTTACTTTTGTATTTAATGCACCACAGTCGGCTCGTGTTATCTGTTTTCGCAAGTTTATTTTTTTTTACTTGGCTAAATTCGTACGGATACTCACCCTAGCCGGGCAGCTGAGGGTGGGGTATGTACGACTTGCACGGACTATAACCTCATGATATCTTTAATCACCTATAGGCCGGGGAGCAGGAGCTGCCGAACTTGCACTGCGTCTCCTCCTCGGCAGGTGTCGGCTCCTCCTCAGGGGCCTCCTCGTCCGCAAGTCTAACCTAAACTAACCGAGATAAAAGAGTAAGCAGTGTTTGAGGGCCTGCATTTGAAATTCGTATCTTGATTAAAGGTTGAGGGGTGGAAGCAGTGGGGAAAAGTGGTAATTTCCCCTCTCCGGGGAAAGTAATAGTTGCTGAGATATTCATGATCAAAGTTTTGTGGTTATGTGTCACCTCCGAACACTTACTGTTAGTTTTGTCTATTCCCATCTTGGTATTTTTTTAGTTAAAACAAAATAGTTACGTATCGGTTTGGTTTGGTTAAGTAAGGTTAAACGAAATAGATGACGCGAGCCGGCCGCAGATGTGGTCGGCGAGCGCAGTGCATTTAATACGAACGTACCGTAACTTGAAATAATAATCGTATGTAATGTCATGTAACAAGAACGATCGTAAACTGTATCAAATTAATAAAACAGTATGTAGCGTGCTGGCCATAAAAATTTGTCTCTGGCCTTTTTGAAAACATCGACATATTCGATGTCATATATATACAAATTTTTCCTCATCAAAAGAAGTGGATATTAAAAGTTTCGGTTGCAAAGTCAGTGTTTGATTTTTCATAATATCACATTGAACACGCCTCAAAATTGGTGACCTCCAACGCCTGTGATTGACGCTCAAACATTATCAAGCAATCACAATATTCACAACCGAATGGCGAGGCCTTAGACAACGGTGACTTCAACATTGCACCGACGGATTTCACGACGGCCAACTACGCAGAGGAAAGGACCACTGCATAACCCGTGACTCATCCACTTCAAATACAACGGTGAGATCTTTCCTTTACTGAACGTGCAGTAGAAATAACTCACAACCACTCAACGAAGGAAACGAACGAGGACCGTATCTCAGCTTGGTAACATAGTGTCATTATACTGAAACATTTATAATAAGATTTTGGTGTCTACTAAAATCACAGCCAGATGTCTCCTGAACCATCAACCGTCTACAATATGGACTCAACAGCAATGCTTTATGCTTCGCTTAAAGAGATGGTGCAGCAACTTACTCATGAAGTGGCATCATTAAAAAATCAACAGCACCGTGTATCCCGTAGCCACTCTATTTCGACCAGCAGAAGACGAAACCATTCACCTGCGTTCCGGTGTTGATATCACAATAAATTCAATAAGAAGGCGAACAAATGTATTGTTCCTTGCGAGTGGACTGAAGAAAAACCCAAGCAGCAATCGTAACGGCGGGTACTGATTGCTGTTCATTAGAAAATAATAACCGTCGCTTATTTGTTACTGATAGGATCACGAAGCACCGGTTCCTAGTCGACACGGGGTCTGATCTATGCTGTTTCCCTTATAGCTGGTTACGAGAAAAAAGATGTCTCTCTAACTGGGAGCTCAGTGCCGCTAACGGCAGCTCAATTAGAACTTTTGGCACCGTCACTCTCCGACTCGACTTGGGACTACGCCGTGACTTCAGTTGGGAATTTGTAGTCGCAGATGTCAGTACTGCTATTATTGGCGCATATTTCTTGGCACATTACCACCTTTTGCCAAACTGTCACAATAAGAGAATAGAGGATGGTAAGACTGGTCTGTCAGCAAACGCTTCCACAGCCGTTATTGAGCATTCTAGCGTTAAGGCAATAGGTCCCTCGGATTCTGCATTTGCACAAGTGCTTGCCGAATTCTCAGACATTTTCCGACCTCCCGGTCTTCCTCGCTTTCATAAGCACAACACAGTTCACCATATCCGGACTACAGATGGGCCTCCAATATCATGTCATCCTCGTCAGTTAGCTCTTCAGAAACTTACTGTTGCCAAGAGCGAATTTGAAAGCATGGTACGGAACAGCATTGCCTGCCCGTCTCAAAGTGCTTGGTCCTCTCCGCTTCATATGACGGTCAAGAAAGACTTATCTTGGCGTCCTTGCGGCGATTATCGCGCATTAAACGCGCGAACCATACCTGACCGTTATCCTGTCCGACATATGAACGATTTCAGTCACAATCTAGCAGGTTCGAAAATTTTCAGTACCATCGACCTGGTAAAGGCGTACCATCAGTTTCCGTTATACCACGAGGATATCCCGAAGACCGCCATTGTTACACCATTTGGCCTCTTAGAATTCCCCTATATTTTTTTTTTATTTTTATTGTAGCACGACAAAGTGACTGCACTATACCTGATGGTAAGCATAGTACAATCCAAAAACAGTGGCGACCACCGAGGGACAGATCATCCATCGTCGGTCGCCGCTGTCATGCCGGCCATAATGACGAAAGTCACCTGGTACTGGATATGCACAGGCTGATCCCGAAACGCGACGCGCAAAAGCGAGTCACTATGACGGGCTTTTTCGCCATGTACATGGTGGTTGCGACCCAGTCGGGCTGTAAAACCCTACCACCCCGCTATCGCCATTGCCTCGTTCGTTGATCAGCAGGGTGCACCACGTGCAGGTGAGGTTGGCTTGGGTGTCTCAAGTCTTAAGATGTTACTCGACACCCCTTACACCCCAAATATGACCTTTGGTTTACGCAATGCTGGACAAACTTTCCAAAGATTTATTGATGAGGTCACACAGGGATTGGATTTTGTTTTCTTGTACGTGGATGATATCCTCGTATTTTCTGAGACCGAATCTCTGCACAAAGACCATCTCAGAATCTTGTTCAAACGCCTACAAGATTATGGCGTCATAGTGAACGCATCAAAATGTGTGTTTGGTACCCCAGAAGTAGTTTTTCTCGGTTACACCATTAACTCAGAAGGAACTCGCCCTCCTCAGGATCGAGTACAAGCTTTACTGAATTATTCACCTCCTAAAACTATCCAAGGTGTACGACGTTTTCTCGGTATGTTAAATTTTTATCGCCGCTTCATACCTCATGCTGCACAGTTCAAGCACCACTCATTTACGCAGTAGTCGCCACCAACAGTAAAGGCGCAAAACCATTTTTATGGGCGCCCAAGCTGTTGGAGCATTTTGAAGCCTGTAAAACTAGTCTTTCAAAGGCAACTTTACTTCAACATCTAATTAACGATGCATCTCTCGGTCTGCTCACAGATGCTTCCAGCATTCACGTGGGATCGTGTTTGCAGCAACAAGTCAATGGTCAATGGTATTCTTTAGCTTTTTTCAGTAAAAAGTTGACTTCCAAACAATCACAGTGGCCTGCTTATTACCGAGAGCTATTAGCAATATACGAAAGTGTACAACATTTTCGTTATATTTTAGAAGTTAGCAATGCAACCATTTTCACAGACCACAAATACCACTGTTATACGCTTTTGTACAAAGGCGAGAGAAGCTTCCTCCTGCACAGCTGAGCTAACTCTTTCATCAGTCAATTCATAACTGACATTCAGTACATTAAAGGTTTTGATAACCTTATTGCTGATGCCATGTCACGAATTGAGGCAATTTCATTAGAGCAAGAATATAAAACCTTAGCACGTCCTCAAGGCACTGATGAAGAACTTCAAAATTTGTTGAAAAACGGTTCAAGCCTTAAACTCACCAAAATTAATATTCCTGGTACTGGCGTTTCTCTATTTTGTGATGTTTCCACAGATAGGCCGCGTCCGTATGTGACTCCAGAACTGCGGTGGGTTGTCTTCAATAAGCTGCATAATTTGAGCCATCCCGGCGTACGAGCTACCACCCGCCTTGTCACCGAGCGGTATGTTTGGCCATCAGTTAATAAGGAATGTCGCGAGTGGTCGCGAGCGTGTCCTGCCTGCCAACGCAGTAAAGTCTCCAGGCTTATACCGCTCCCCTCAGTAATTTTAAAACCCCATCTGGTCGATTCCTCCATGTCCATTT
>JACEII010000032.1:2506519-2521785 GCA_014332785.1 Antheraea mylitta
GTCCAGTATAAGGCGGCTGAAGAGGGCGTCGAACAGCGTCATCACGCAAGTATACATGCGTAGCTGTTGATATGTCCTTGAATAGGAAAGACTTTTGATTACCATGGCGAGATGCCGGTATTGGTCGAATGTTCGACATATGTTTACGCATCCTAACGACCAAATCAGCTGGATCTTCACCAATACTAGGGTTCTGAGGTGCAACAAGTAGTTCTCCTGGGAGTCGCAATGTTTCACCGTACATGAGCTCGGCGGCTGTACATTTGAGGTCCTCTTTAAAAGCGGAGCGCATGCCTAGAAGTACAAACGGTAGAGCGTTCAGCCAGGACTGTTCATGGCACATTAAAGAGGCCTTAAGTTGCCTATGTACGCGCTCTATCATATCATTTGCCTGTGGGTGATATGTGGTTGTCCTTCGTCGTGTAGTGGCAAAAGTGATGAGGAGTCTGCGGAGTAAGTCAGACTCAAATTGAGTACTCTGGTCGGTCGTGATACAGAGTGGTATGCCAAATCTAGAGATCCATTCTCTAGTAAAGGTCTCTACCACTTCTTCTGCAGTTATAGAACGCATTGGCCATACTTCTGGCCACCTCGTTACCCTGTCTATTGCTGTTAAGCAATAGCGATAACCATCGCAAACAGGTAATGGTCCTATGATGTCCAAATGGACATGGAGGAATCGACCAGATGGGGTTTTAAAATTACTGTGGGGAGCGGTATTATGCCTGGAGACTTTACTGCGTTGGCAGGCAGGACACGCTCGTGACCACTCGCGACATTCTTTATTAACTGATGGCCAAACATACCGCTCGGTGACAAGTTGGGTGGTAGCTCGTGCGCCGGGATGGCTCAAATTATGCAGCTTATTGAAGACAACCCGCCGCAGTTCTGGAGTCACATACGGACGCGGCCTGACTGTGGAAACATCACAAAATAGAGAAATGCCAGTACCAGGAATATTAATTTTGGTAAGTTTAAGGCTTGAACCGTTTTTCAATAAATTTTGAAGTTCTTCATCAGTACCTTGAGAACGTGCTAAGGTTTCATATTCTTGTTCTAATGAAATTGCCTCAATTCGTGACATGGCATCAGCAATAAGATTTTCAGAACCTTTAATGTACTGAATGTCAGTTGTGAATTGACTGATGAAAGATAGTTGGTTCAGCTGTGCAGGAGGAAGCTTCTCTCGTCTTTGTACAAAAGCGTACAAAAGAGGTTTGTGGTCAGTGAAAATGGTTGCATTGCTAACTTCTAAAATATAACGAAAGTGTTGTACACTTTCGTATATTGCTAATAGCTCTCGGTAATAAGCAGGCCACTGTGATTGTTTGGAAGTCAACTTTTTACTGAAAAAAGCTAAAGGATACCATTGGCCATTGATTTGTTGCTGCAAACACGATCCCACGTGAATGCTGGAAGCATCTGTGAACAGACCGAGAGGTGCATCGTTAATTGGATGTTGAAGTAAAGTTGCCTTTGAAAGACTATTTTTACAGGCTTCAAAATGCTCCAACAGCTTGGGCGTCCATAAAAATGGTTTTGCGCCTTTACTGTTGGTGGCGACTACTGCGTCAATGAGTGGTGCTTGAAATTGTGCAGCATGAGGTATGAAGCGGCGATAAAAATTTAACATACCGAGGAAACGTCGGACTCCACTAATAGTTTTAGGAGGTGAATAATTTAGTAAAGCTTGTAGTCGATCCTGAGGAGGGCGAGTTCCTTCTGAGTTAATTGTGTAACCCAGAAAGACTACTTCTGGGGCACCAAACACACACTTTGATGCGTTCACTATGACGCCATAATCTTGTAGGCGTTTGAACAAGATTCTGAGATGGTCTTTGTGTAGAGATTCGGTCTTAGAATCGTCCACGTAAGAAAAACAAAATCCAATCCCTGTGTGACCTCATCAATAAATCTTTGGAACGTTTGTCCAGCATTGCGTAAACCAAAGGTCATATAGGGGAATTCGAAGAGGCCAAATGGTGTAACAATGGCGGTCTTCGAGATATCCTCATGATATACTGGAATCTGATGGTACGCCTTTACCATGTCGATGGTACTGAAAATTTTCGAACATGCTAGATTGTGGCTGAAGTCGTTGATATGTTGAACAGGATAACGGTCAGGTATGGTTCGCGCGTTTAAAGCGCGATAATCACCGCAAAGTCGCCAAGAAAGGTCGTTCTTGACCGTCATATGAAGCGGAGAGGACCAAGCACTTTGAGAGGGGCGGGCAATGCCGTTCCGTACCATGCTTTCAAATTCGCTCTTAGCAGCAGTAAGTTTCTGAGGAGCTAACCGACGAGGTCGACATGATACTGGAGGCCCGTCTGTAGTCCGGATATGGTGGACTGTGTTGTGTTTATGAAAGCGAGGAAGACCGGGAGGTCGGAAAATGTCTGAGAATTCGGCAAGCACTTGTGCAAATGCAGAATCCGAGGGACCTATTGCCTTAACGCTAGAATGTTCAATAATGGCTGTGGAAGCGTTTGCTGACAGACCAGTCTTACCATCCTCTATCCTTTTGTTGTGACAGTTTGGCAAAAGATGGTAATGTGCCAAAAAATCTGCGCCAATAATGGCAGTACTGACATCTGCGACTACAAATTCCCATCTAAAATCACGGCGTAGTCCCAAGTCGAGTCGGAGGGTGACGGTGCCAAAAGTTTTAATTGAGCTGCCGTTAGCGGCACTAAGCTCCCAATTAGAGGGGCATCTTTTTTCTCGTAACCAGCTATAAGGGAAACAGCATAGATCAGACCCCGTGTCGACTAGGAACCGGTGCTTTGTGATCCTGTCAGTAACAAATAAGCGACGGTTATTATTTTCTAATAAACAGCAATCAGTGCCCGTAGTTTCTGATTGCTGCTTGAGTTTTTCCTCACTCCAATTACAAGGAGGAATACATTTCTTGGCTTGCCTACCAAATTTGTTGTGATACCAACATCGTAGCGCAGGTGAATGGTGTCGTCTTCTGCTGGTCGAAACAGAGCGGCTACTGGATACACGTTGCTTTTGGCTTTTTAGTGATGCTATTTCATGTGTAAGTTGCTGCACCATTTCTTTAAGCGAAGCCAATTACATTGCTGGTGAGTCCATGTTGTAGACGGTTGATGATTCAAGCTGAGATACAGTCCTCGTTCGTTTCCTTCGTTGAGTGGTTGTCAGTTATTTCTACTGCACGTTCAGCAAAGGAAAGGTCTCACCGTTGTGTTTGAAGTGGATGAGTCACGGGTCATGCAGGGGTCCTTTCCTCTGCGTAGTTGGTCGTCGTGAAATTCGTCGGTGCAGTGTAGAAGTCACCGTTGTATAGGGCCTCGCCATTCGGTTGTGAATATTGTGATTGCTTGATAATGTTTGAGCGTCAATCACAGGCGTTGGAGGTCACCAATTTTGGGGCGTGTCAAGTCAACAAGTCAATGGTCAATGGTATTCTTTAGCTTTTTTCAGTAAAAAGTTGACTTCCAAACAATCACAGTGGCCTGCTTATTACCGAGAGCTATTAGCAATATACGAAAGTGTACAACACTTTCGTTATATTTTAGAAGTTAGCAATGCAGCCATTTTCACAGACCACAAATACCTCTGTTATACGCTTTTTTATAAAGGTGAGAGAAGCTTCCTCCTGCACAGCTGAGCCAACTGTCTTTCATCAGTCAATTCACAACTGACATTCAGTACATTAAAGGTTCTGACAACCTTATTGCTGATGCCATGTCACGAATTGAGGCAATTTCATTAGAGCAAGAATATGAAACCTTAGCACGTTCTCAAGGCACTGATGAAGAACTTCAAAATTTGTTGAAAAACGGTTCAAGCCTTAAACTCACCAAAATTAATATTCCTGGTACTGGCGTTTCTCTATTTTGTGATGTTTCCACAGATAGGCCGCGTCCGTATGTGACTCCAGAACTGCGGTGGGTTGTCTTCAATAAGCTGCATAATTTGAGCCATCCCGGCGTACGAGCTACCACCCGCCTTGTCACCGAGCGGTATGTTTGGCCATCAGTTAATAAGGAATGTCGCGAGTGGTCACGAGCGTGTCCTGCCTGCCAACGCAGTGAAGTCTCCAGGCTTATACCGCTCCCCTCAGTAATTTTAAAACCCCATCTGGTCGATTCCTCCATGTCCATCTTTGCAATGGTTATCGCTATTGCTTAACTGCAATAGACCGGGTAACAAGGTGGCCAGAAGTATGACCAATGCGTTCTATAACCGCAGAAGTGGTAGAGACTTTTACTAGAGAATGGATCTCTAGATTTGGCATACCACTCTGTATCACGACCGACCAGGGTATTCAATTTGAGTCTGACTTATTCCGCAGACTCCTCATCACTTTTGCCACTACACAACGAAGGACAACCGCATATCACCCACAGGCAAATGGTATGATAAAGCGCGTACATAGACAACTTAAGGCCTCTATAATGTGCCATGAACAGTCCTGGTTGAACGCTCTACCATTTGTACTTCTAGGCATGCGCTCCGCGTCTCAAGTGTACAGCCGCCGAGCTCATGTACGGTGAAACATTGCGACTCCGAGGAGAACTACTTGTTGCACTACCAAACCCTAGTATCACTGAAGATCCAGCTGATTTGGTCGTTAGGATGCGTAAACATATGTCGAACATTCGACCAGTACCGGCATCTCGCCATGGTAACCAAAAGTCGTTCTTATTCAAGGACATATCAACAGCTACGCATGTATACGCGTGATGACGCTGTTCGACGCCCTCTTCAGCCGCCTTATACTGGACCTTATCAGGTTCTTGAACGGTCAAGTGACGGCAAAACGCTCACTTTGGGCATCAAGGGTAAGAAAGTGGTAGTCAGTATCGATTGCGTAAAACCTGCTTTGTTCTCGGAAGTTACTCCTCAACCCTTATTTCCACCATCTTCACCAGTCACATCCTCCTATCCTCAAGCCGCCTATAGATAATCTACCTTCACCCTACGTTACTCGATCTGGACGTCGTGTTAAATTTAAACCGACGCTAGATTTGTAAAGAACTTTTATGTATATAGTTGTATTATTGCCATTATAACTAATTTAGGTGTATTATAATATTTTTAAGATTTGTTTGTAACATGGTGTTTTATATCAATTCTTTATAACTTAGTCTTTATTTCTGTGTGCTTTACTTTTTTATACATAATGTAAATCTGTGTATAATGTTATGCTTTGTAAATCTTTATATACTGGGCTTTCTTTACTCCGTAGGGGGGTGGTGTAGCGTACTGGCCATAAAAATTGTCTCTGTCCTTTTTGAAAACATCGACATATTCAATGTCATATATATACAAATTTTTTCTCAAGAAAAGAAATGGATATTAAAAGTTTGGGTTGCAAAGTCAGTGTTTGATTTTATCATAATATCACATTGAACACGCCCCAAAAAGTACCCTCTTCATTAATACCTTGATGAGTTTCATTTATTTTTCATAAAAATCATATTATACAGATGATGAGAAAACGCATAATAAACTCAAGTTTTGTAACCAAACTTTGTGTTCTGAAGTGGATAATTCTTCGTATATTAATTTCGATTTGTTTTAACTCAAATCTTTGGAACATTCCATGAACTATTTTTGAACATTGGTTCTTCATTGGTGGCAACACGACGTCTAACAAGTGAAAATAATAAGCTTTTTACTTATTTTTTAGTTGAAACGGTACTCATCAAACTTAATGCACTACTCACTATGTCGTTACAAACTATATTTTAAAATAATAACTATTAAAAAATAAAACTTATTGAATAGTGTTTGCTATTGCCATTTAATAATATACTAAAAATTCGAAATGTAAATTAACAAAACGCTATTCTTGACTTAAAAAACTCTTAGTCTTAGGGAGATTTTGATCAGGAACCTACTCATCTCTACGTCAGAATAACATGTAGTGGTACGGCATTGTATAAAAAGTATTGATACTTTGCCCAGGAGTAATAATGAAAGGAAAATATAATTTTCATTTAAGTATCGCCACCTCAAGATATCGAATGAAATGATCAATACTTATTAATATTTTGTTTTACATTTAATTCATTAACTAAATAAGCAATAATTCAAAACTCTATTACAAATCCTAAAAAATCTTAGGTTTATAATTCCCAAGGAGATCATAAACATTACTGTTTAAAATGCAGAATTCAATTTTTAATATCGATTAAGGTAATCTATTATTTATTAATCGATTTCAAATCGCATCCCTAATCTATACCTTTTCCTTATACCATAAATCAGACTATCAGAGAATTGAGCAAATAAAACGCAACTGTCAAATTTAGAAGAGATTCGATGTTATCATAATGGTGAAGTTCGGTAAAAATAAACTTAAAGCGTTAAATAAACGCGATAAAAATGAAAAAAAGGATTTGAGTAATGTCTCCAATAAAACTATAAAGAAGAAACTGAATGCAGACAAAAAAGTATCCTTTCAAAAGGAGGTTTTATTGAAAGAAGCCGTATCTGGTGATAATTCCCTCGTTAAGAATGTGTCCACAAAAGACATACTTTCCAACGAAATAGCTAAACAAATAAAAAAGAAGAAAATTAAGAGGCAAGAACCGATCAGCATACCGAAAATAAAAGTGATAGCAAAACAAAAACAACGTCAGAAAACCATAATTAGTGACACAAAAATGCTTTTAAATTTGATGAAGAAAAAGTAGTCTTTAGTTGTGATATTTAGTCATTCTGAAATCAGTCTAATGTTACTTATATTTTTAATTTTGATTATTTTAAAGTTTCTTAAGTATTGATAAGCATAATAAAGTTCTATGATTATATTTCTATGTATTTATTTTCATAATAATATGCTTGCATGGGTTTTATAATAAACATTATGAAACAACAGGTGAGCCTAATAATAGAAAACATCCCATGTACTTCATATCAAATTTGCGAATACTAGTTCACATACTGATATTGTATATAATTCTTACACTAAACATTTTTGAGACATACTGTGTGTTGGTAACATATTAGTTAATAAAATGAACAGAAGAACAATTGTAATATAAAAATATTTACAAATATAATTATTAAAAAAGTATATTTTTAATTCCCTAGATCTAATAAACATGTTCTATTTTTCTTTGTTTGTTACTTTACCAATTTAAGTTTTAACTCCTTTTTTTTCGATATGATTATGCTATTGACCTGGCGAGGTCTTAACAGCTTCACCAAACTACGAAAGTTTTAACTCCCCTGCAAATATATAGGTTATATATTAAACATACACAATTTTGGGGTGTAAGGGGTGTCGAGTAACATCTTGAGACTATAGAAACCCAAGTCAACCTCACCTGCACGTGGTGCACCCTGCTGATCAACGAACGAGGCAATGGAGATAGTGGGGTGGTAGAGTTATACAGCCCCCCGCAAGTGCTCCCAATGCGACTGAGGACTACGACAACGATGACGAAAATGCGATACCCGAGGTGACCTGGGAAGAGACGAGGGCAGCGGTGCAACACCTACGTATCAAGAACAGCACCCCAGGACCAGACGGCATACCTGGTCATGCATTGGTCCTGGCTTACGAGGCCCTTGAACCCAGACTAGCGGGGATTTTCACTGCGTCGCTTCAGCGGGGCCAGTTCCCGCATTTGTGGAAGACCGGCCGACTGGTCTTGCTGAAGAAGGGGGGGCGCCCAACAGACAGTCCATCCGGGTACCGGCCCATTGTGTTGTTGGACGAGGTTGCGAAAATGTATGAACGGATAATCGCAGGCCGTCTCGTCCAGCATCTAACACGAGTTGGCCCGGATTTGATGGATAACCAGTTTGGTTTCCGCCAGGGCCGCTCCACCATAGACGCAGTGATGAAGGTGAAGATTTAGGCGGAGGAATCAGTTGCCCGGGGCGAAGTGGTGTTGGCGGTGTCCTTCGACATCGCCAACGCTTTTAACACATTGCCTTGGGCTAGCATCAAAGAGGCGCTTCGTTATCATGGGGAGCCTCACTACCTCCGCCGCATAGTTGGGGCGTACCTCTCGAAGAGGTACGTAACCTTCCTAGGTCAGAATGGTAGGGAAAGTCGACGAGACGTCGTCTCCGGTGTTCCGCAGGGGTCTGTCCTGGGTCCCCTCTTGTGGAACATCGGATATGACTAGGTGTTGTGCGGTGTACTCCTCCGCGGTGTCAGCGTTGTCTGTTACGCAGACGACACACTGGTGCTGGCCCGAGGGAGTACGCACCGCGAGGCCGCGACGATAGCTACGGCGGGCGTCGCTCAGGTTGTTGACAGGATCCGGCGTCTGGGATTAGAGGTGGCGTTGCGCAAATCCGAGGCCATGTGGTTTCACGGCCCTCGGAAAGCGCCACCTCAAAGAACCCAGATACTTGTGGGAGGCGAATCCATCGGTGTCGGGTCGAGTATGAGGTATCTCGGCCTCCTCCTCGACAGCCGTTGGACGTTCAAGGAACACTTCCGGCAGCTAGCCCCCCGCTTATTGGGCACAGCGGGCGCCCTCGCCCGTTTGTTACCCAACCTCGGAGGGCCGAACCCTGCCTGTCGGAAGTTGTACCTGGGGGTCGTGCGGTCAATGGCCCTTTACGGGGCACTCGTGTGGGCGCCTAAATTGACGGCCATTAATATCGCTCACCTGCGAAGACCGTAGCGGGCAATGCCGTCAGAGCTATACGTGGCTACCGCACGATTTCCTTTGAGGCGGCCTCCCTACTTGCCGGATCCTCACCCTGGGATTTGGAAGCGAGAGCCAACGCGTCTTTGTATCATCAACGCGTGGAGGCGCTGCAGCTGGGGCAACGTCTAGCGCCTCGAGAAATCGAGACGTTAAGGTCCCAGCTTCATCAGGTCCTAGTGGTGGAAGAGTGGTCTCGACGACTTGAGCGACCCAGCTGGGGCGTGGTAACAATCGAAGCTGTTCGACCAGTCATGGTCGAGTGGCTCACCAGGCGTCATGGCACCCTGAGCTTCAGGCTGACGCAAGTACTCTCGGGGCATGGCTGCTTCGGGCGATATCTGTGTCGTATTGGCCGGGAGCCGACTACAGGGTGCCAACACTGTGGCTGCGCGGATGACTCTGCACAGCACACGGAGAGTGAATGTCCCGCCTGGGATGTGCCACGCCGCGAGCTGGTCGCGGCCATTGGCCCGGATCTCTCGCTCCCGATCGTCGTTAGTAAGATGGTCGAGAGCGAGGCCGGGTGGCTCTCCGTCGCCTGCTTTTGCGAGACAGTCATGCTTGCAAAAGAGGCGGCGGAGAGGGAGAGGGAACGGACCACTAGGCTCCCCTCCCGCGGTCGACGAACCACACGGCGGCGATGGGTAAGGGATGACCTCCGTCCGCCGTAGATGGGGCCTGAGGGCGATGGACACGGGTATGTCGTCGCCCTGGCAGTGCAAACTGCACAGACCCATGTGATGGAGTCGCATTGTGCCGATGCGACTCCCACAGTTCGTCAGGGGGGGTCTAACACCCACTCCCTCTTTGAGGGGTCTACCTTATTTGACCCCTCAGATCGCAGTCAGGGCCTGTTAGAGAGCCTACACCTGTCGGGGGAGCAGATGCAGTGCCAGTCGGCAGTTTCTGCTCCCCCGCGAAAAAGGTGTATGGAGGCACCATGGGGTTCTAGTCCGCGCAAATCGGACATAACCCATCCTCAGCTGTCCCACGGGATGGGTATCAGTTAGGGATTTCCCCATGATAAAAAAAAGGGTTATACAGCCCGACTGGGTCGCAACCACCATGTACATGGCGAAAAAGCCCGTCATAGTGACTCGCTTTTGCGCGTCGCGTTTCGGGATCAGCCTGTACATATCCAGTACCGGGTAGGGATGTTAAAAAATAATCGATTTTTAATTATATCGATTTTTATTTTATTATAATCGATTTTTTATTGTCAATGTTTATTTTCATATTAATCGATTTTTTGAAAATCGATTATATAAATTACACATTTTAATCGATTTTTATAAACATCTATGCGACGAATGAAAAAAACTAAATAAGTTCATTATTATTTACAATTGAAGAGTGAGCATAGTGAGATAATATGTTTGTAAAAATTTAAAATGTTTTCTAGCTGCAAAACACCTAAAAGCGGCTGGCGAAAGTCCTGTTCGATAGAATGAAAAACTTTGTAGTGAAACTACAAATTTAAAAAGAACATAGAATGAAAACATCCCACCGCCTTACAAGTAACATGAGTTACTATATCTTATAATGATTGTTGTGGTTCTTATGACAGCCAAATACCCCTCTCTGTAAAATTAAAACTTTCAATAAAACTAAAAAGGTCTGTCATGCGAGTACAACATGTTTACTAAAAATGTCTTATGGTAAACTCGACATCGATAAGTTTACAAAACTATAAATTATTATTGAAATTATTCAATAAAAAAATTCTTCAATTTTAATTTTCTCAGTCACACTATGATTAATATGAAAATGTAAAAGAGAACTTCATTGTTTTGAATTTTACAGTTAGAATTAATAATGTTGTCATTTTGTTAGGATGTTTATCATTTCATTTCTATTACGATATAATGTTTAATAGTACTGAATATTTCTATGGTATTTAGTTTCTATATTCTTTACCTTGAAAGTTTAAAGGAA
Organism: Antheraea mylitta; assembly: GCA_014332785.1. Taxonomy (NCBI): domain Eukaryota; kingdom Metazoa; phylum Arthropoda; class Insecta; order Lepidoptera; family Saturniidae; genus Antheraea; species Antheraea mylitta. The sequence continues at coordinate 2,517,109 of JACEII010000032.1, forward strand.
CTTTTATTTTGTTTTGAACTGGTTATTTTTGATACGTATAATTTTATGTGGTTCTTAATCTGATAAATTGTTATTTTAAATCTTTAGGTCTATTATAGGAATATGGAAAGCATGTCTATTTTTAAATATAAAAATCGATTTTTGAAAAAATCGATTATTTATTTTCAATAAAATCGATTTTTAACAAATCGATTATTATTTAAAAAAAGAAAAATCGATTCCTAATTAATCGATTTTTTTCATTAAACTCACATCCCTAGTACCGGGTGACTTTCGTCATTATGGCCGGCATGACAGCGGCGACCGACGATGGATAATCTGTCTCGCGGTGGTCGCCACTGGTCTTGGATTGTACTATGCTTACCATCAGGCATAGTGCAGTCACTTTGTCGTGCTTCAATAAAAAAAAAATAGAAATACATTTCAATGGTGGTATATGTTATTCCTAAAGTAGTATTAAACTATTAATGGTTTACCACTTTCATTCTTTCTGTTACCATTATTTTATTGTATTGTTATTATTAATTTTTATATTCACTCTGTATTTTATTGTTTCAAATTTTATGATAAAGTACTTTTCTTATACTATTAATATTTTGTACTGCAATATTGATGACACATAAAAGTATATAAATAAACTTTTTATTCTACCAGAAACAATTGTAGTCCGGTGAAGCTGTTAAGACCTTGCTAGGTCAATAGCGTAGTCAGTTCAAGAAAAAAAAAACCAGAAACAATTTATAAACATAGTAAGGGTATTATTTGTGGTTAACAATATTCAGGATGTTTTGTGCAGAAAAAAAATTGTCTGTTAAGACACAAAATATTCATTACTTTTAGAACATTACGTGGCATTTTTGCATGCATGCATATGATTTGCAAAACATGGACCCAAGTCATTTACTCATACTCCCTTGTCTATACGCCTATAGCAAATCAATTCCAACAACGTGTAATTCTTGTATATTTATATATTCTGGATCTCGGAAACCGCCTCATTTAATTCTGTGAAACTTAGTATGTAGTTAGCGTCGGGCCGGATAAATCGATTTAACTAGATTTTATTCATATAATACTTTTTTAACTGAGATTTCAGGCAATGAAAAAATTTATCTAGAATATGAAAGTAAATTTCGCCGCCGCTGTCAAAACAAAAATAGCTCAGATGGAAATTGGTTGCTTGGAAAATCCGTTTTTTTTTTTGTTAAAATAATACTTTTGCAAGGCAAACCTAACAATTTATTTTAATTAAATAAATAATTTTATTTTTGTGAGGCAAACCTAATACTTTATTTTTATTTAAATATGTTTTAGAACCAAGCTAGGATCGGTAGCCCAGGTACTATTCAATTATACAAACGCTAAAAATAATAGGAATTTCAAAATGCAAAGTTGTATCATCAACATTTAGTGTTGTTTTGTGTAACAAATATATAATTAATTATGATAGAGATTTGCCATTATGCAATCACACAAATATTGATATCATTTTGTACTGGTAACTATAATTTTGGGTGCAGGTAACCTCATATTAGCAGTGAATGACATCTTAAAGTGCATCAGTTTAACTCCTGTGACACGTTTTTTGGATACATCTTTTCAATAAATGAACTTCGTGTACAGAATTTTTCTAGTATATACATATATATCTCATTGTTAGAATCAGTTGTAAAACCTAATTTTGTCAAACCTATGGATTTTTTAATTTTAGACCTTATAGTTTAACTACTTTTAACTCGTATGCTGAATTACACGTCCCTTTAATTTGATTTTAGTAAATTTTTATAAGGAACTTGATTAAATTTACTCTCTTATACACTAAAATAAAAACAAATCACATCAGTTAAGAAATTTTATTTTTACAATATCTAAATCTAAGATGTCTGTGAATCAAATAATACAGCAAGAATGTGGGCTGTCCACCTGTTGATAGGATAGCTGCTGTCTGCTATTTTTAGCTGGAAAAACAAGAGACCACCTAATACAACACAAAATTCACATGAGACCTTACAGATTATATTTTCTTTTGACATACTTATATATGTCAAGAGATTTAATCTATTGTAATTAACTTTTATTAAAATACAATAATATCTTAAACTTATATATTTAAATCAGACAAAGGGTAGAACTATTTCTAGATTATTTTGTTCCAATTCTTATCATTATATAATTCAAAACATAAAGTAGTATGGTTTAGATAACTTAGCAATCTCTATATATACCATGACACCTTTCAACTTTGCCGTTGAATGTTCTATTTGCCATACAACTTCTGAAGTATAGTCTATTATACCGAAACCACTATTTTATATTATGTAGGGGTGTCTTTAAATGAAATTGGATTTGTTATATTAAAAACATTTATTAGTGAGATAAATGTTTTTTCAATGAAGGATATATGATTATTCATATGTTAGATACATTCTGACACTATCAATGAACTTAGGTTTAATTCTTAGAATGGGACATGGTTATTAGATGTAAGAAAGAATAGTGAATAAATCGCAGCATGGTAGAATACATACTAACATCCATATGTATATTAATCAGATAATCAGCTAGTGCAGTCATTTCTAGGTTAATATGTTACTCCTTAAATATTTGTCACTTAACACTGGATATGATTGTGGTTAAATATAAACCATATAAGAGTTAGGTGTGTGCGAATAATTCTCGAATCGAATAATTACATATATAACAGTTATGTAAGATAAACCGTGAACTTTCTTATTTATTATAAGTTTTCAATCTAGCTGAATTAAAATTCCTTTGACGAATGCTTTGAACTAATTTTATATATTAATAATTATTCAGTATTTGATAAATATCTAATTAGTTAAAATCATTAAAAATAGTTTGAAATATTCTCACAAATTAGATCATTCGAATAATCTGGATTGTTCGAATTCGGAATACTTTGATTAATTGCACACTCTTAATAAGAATATTAAGAGAAACTTACCACAATGTTTGACTTAAAGATGATCAAAATTACTTAATATATCACATACCAAATGCAAAATGGGAGTATATGAATTTTTAAAATTGTATATCGCATTATAAATTTATTTCTAGTATTAAAATATATGTACCATTTTGGAATAAAACTCTTGATACGCCTTTTTGCATTTGGCAAGCATTAAAGTCACACATTCATGAATGGTTCAATTCTGAATCGAGAATTCTTTTATTTTTCACGGGAATGACGACATACTTGGTATAAGATAAATTTTAATAAGAACATAAGGACAAGGCAAGAGCTTCTATTATTTTAATATTATCATATCAAATAATGAAATCAATTTATCTCTAATCTAAACTGAAGTTTTTTTAAATAATTAATCATCAATCAACTTCAATGAATAATTAAAATGATTTAGATCCAATTAGTTGTAGTCTTTAAATATATACTATGATAATTCACTGATCTATGTACTCTATTATTAGGAACATTTTTTTTATTTAAATCAATTAATATCCATACGTAACTGCATTAAAAACCTTTATTTTTGGAAACCAATTTTCTAGTAGAGAATCTTCCATTGTGGAGTAGGAAATGATATTACAAGTTTCTTGCGATCCCATAAAAAAACTAAGAAGATGGTGGCCGTCTTGTTAGAACTTCCCAGGGAGTTTTAGTGGCAAGTTAGAGTCGATGCTCCGTGGTATTATCTCCCATTCACTTGTACATAATAACCAAACTATATTACGTATAACACCACCAACATTACAAATATAGAGTCAAATAATACAAGATTATGAATAAAATATAAAATCCGCTACATGACATTTTAAGATCCCGTCTAAAACTCCCTATAATGCCTTTATGTTCATAGCCAGATATGTAAATACTTCTGCTAAATTAAACTGGTAACACTATTGGCTGATTATGAAAGAAAAAATTATGAGGAAACTTGAAAAACCTTCTTTTAGCAATACCGTAAGAGTAGAAAATTTATAAATTACTCTGTTTCAAACCACTCTATTACTTCCAATGGTGGGACTTGTATAGTTCAGGATACTATATTATTATAAATTCAATCTCTAGTGGAACTGGAGCTAAATTACAAATATAAAACCTTTTAGTGCTAAAAGGTGTTAGCAGAGAGAATAAAAAAATGACTGTATTTGCAAGCACTAGTATGTTGTGAAGAAGCTTTTTGTCCCAGCACTGGGATTCTTACAAGCCAGGATACTACATTATTGTACATTAAATCCATAATAGAACAAGAGTCAAATTTAAATCCTTTTTTTAGCACTACCGTAAGTGGAGAAAGCTCTAATATGTTGTGATCTATTATACTTGAAAGGGCTTTTTCTTCCAGCAGTGGGATTCTTACAAGTCAGGAAACTAAATTATTATAAATTAAATCCATATTGGAACTTGAGTCAAATATAAAAAACCTTTTAGCACTACCGTAAGTCAAGAAAATATATAAATTACTTTGTTTAAAAGCAGTAATACACTGTGATTCACTATACTTGAAGCGACTTAGTCCCAATGTTATGACTGTTATAACTCAGGATACTATATTATCGTAAATGAAATCTTTATTGGAACCAGAGTCAAATATAAAACCTTTTAGCAATACAGTAAGTGGAGAAAATGTATAAATGAAACCTTTTGGCACTACTGTAAGTGGAAATAATGTATAAATAAAACCTTTTAGCACT
>JACEII010000032.1:2522463-2580670 GCA_014332785.1 Antheraea mylitta
TGGCGCCAGGTCTTCAGGTGCAGTTGTGCTGTCTCCTCCGTGTCCAGCAGCTTGCGGCAGAGCTTGCACTCTATACAACGGAATTCACCCAGGAATGAAGCACCCACACCACGTTCAATGCTGGAACATAATTACATATTTATATAATGTATATATGGGTCATTTTATGTCAAACAGAATACTTTTAACCTCAATTGTCATCTATACTAATATTATAAAGAGGTAAAGTTTGTGAGTTTGTGACGTTGTAGAGGAACTACTGGTCCGATTTGAATAATTATTTCAATTTTATATAGCTAATTTATCGAGAATGGTTATAGGCTATATATCATCACGCTACGACTAACAGGAGCGGAGCACCAGTGAAAAATGTTTCAAAATCGGGGTTTTTTTCCTCTTGAGAGCTTCCGCTGCATGTTACAAATAAAAAACATCTTTATTCCACGCGAACGAAGTCGCGAGCAGAGGCTAGTATTCTATCAAATTCAAAACACTTTTCAAGAAATTTTATTTTTTTTCCAAACCCAATTATATTATTTTAAAAAAGCCTCTTATTTTTATTTTTTTTCTCGAACTGACTACGCTATTGACCTAGCAAGGTCTTAACAGCTTCACCGGACTACAGAAAAGCCTCTTTGTACTCAGTGAGTTCTTTCTTCTTCAAAAATTAAATAAATGGTGTGATTGTTCATTTTCAAAAATAAAAAAAATCTGCCCACTTCACCTTGACACGGCATTTTGTCCAGAATTAAAATTTTATTGTAAAACTAAGCTTTAATGTCATTTTAATTGTTTCAAGCGGGATTAATAAATAATACAGTAATAAATAGTTGCAAACAGTTTCAGAAACTTAGTACCGTTAGTTTTTATACAATCAGAGGGAAAAAAAATAAAATAAATACTAGTATGTATATTAAAACATAGAAACCATAACATGTGTGTGAAAAATGTCATAAAAATTATCTAACCTGTACGCTGGATACATCTCCGGGGTAAGATTTGAGAGATCGTCACCCTCATTGTAGTCAAGTATTGTTATCTCGGAATCTATTCCGGTATCTTGCTTCTTCTTTTCCTCGGTCTCTGTTTTCTCCTCTCCCGATGGTTTCTCCTTGCTCTCATCTCCCTCCTCCTGTTTCGTACATTTATATATTACTTTAAAAACATTCTTCAATAAATAATTGTTTATACAAATACACTATATGAATTAGTAGCTTCTGCACGCGACTTCGTTCGCGTGGAATAGTCACTTTAGGCTAACGTTAACACACAGCATTCACATTTAGAAGAATATGTGTCCATTTCTGTTCACTGAACTCTGTTTTGTGGAATTTTACGCTTTTCATGAGGGCGAATATACTGCAGAGCTATTTAATTTAATCCCTTCCTCTCCTTTCCATAACCGAACCACTCGTGCTGGGCTTCGGAGCCATAGTTATATGGTAAATCCTATCTGGGCACCAACTAAAAAGCTCGCTACGTATTATCTTTGCCGTACCGTGAAGCTGTGGAACAATCTCCCGGCTAGTGTGTTCCCTTCTTCGTATAACATGGGGTCCTTCAAGTGTAACGTGAAGAGACAGTGGAGTCACTTTGCTGTGCTACAATAAAAAAAAAATTAAATAAATACACATACTTTTTTATCGTCTTCCTTGTCTTTGGTAGCGGTGTCGGGTTCTCGGGAGTCCATCTGTTGGTCAGATTGGTCGGGCTGGTCCGGTTGGTCAGTGCGTCGGCGTCGCTGCCGGTCCTCGCGTAAGTACATCTGCTCCATATTGTACGTAGATATCACCATCACTGTAATATATTAATATACTAGCACTGCCCGTGACTTTGTCTGTGTGAAACTTTATATACAAAACCAATGATATTATAGCTAAAGAAACGTTACCTACATGACATTTTGACAAAACAAACACATGCAATGATTATGTAGGTGGTACAGCCATACTAATGCTACTACTGGTGTCAGTATGAATGGGTAAGCTTGTATGAGGTAGTACCAGCCGACCCACAGTAAATCAAAGTGAAGTAACAGTGCTTGCATTGTTGGGTTTCGTTCGGTCAGTGAAAGCGCCGGAGGAACACCTCCCTCGCTCTTCCTTCCCCTTAGCCCTCCCCCTTCCCCACCAACATAGGATGGCAAAGCATTTGCAACTCTGCTGGTATTGCTGGCGTCTATGGACGGCGGTGATCATTTAACATCAGGTGACCCACCTATTATTTGCCTCCTATGGTATAAAAAAAAATTTGCTTAGAATACGGACGGGTTGACGAGACAGTCGTCAAAAATGAGTTAACTAGCCAAGTTTCAACAAGGCACTGTCGAAACACTTGTGACGTATCTATATAGTGATTATATCATTGAAAAAAAAAAAAACAGAGATTAATAAAGTCACTTGTAAAAATGTGTCACAAAGTCATGTAACTTAAGACGTAAGGTTTCTATCGTCATTTAGTATCAGGTGAGATTGTTGTGAGGTCTAAAATCTATAGATACATGTAATAAAAGGCTAACGGCACGAAATCTGTACATTAAATATTTACAAAATAATATACTTTGGTGGATGCTTATAATAGAGTACATAATCAATTTTCCGATAATAAATATATGGAGGAGTTGTTGAGGCGTGTATGCTTGGTACACATATACGTTTCAACAACTCATACATATATGAATAGTTAGCTACGTTAATTAAGATAGGTCGCGATTTTGCATGCAACAGGCAACAGCCAAGCCGAGGTGTGCCGTGCACCCTTAAGCTGGTTGCCAAAATAAAATCGGCTGAGTGCCTTAAGCGCTCGCCTTAGTAGTCCGGTGAAGCTGTTAAGACCTTGATGGGTTAATAGCGTAGACATTTCGAAAAAAAAAGAGTACATAACACATTTCCATGGATTTTAAAATTTTTGTTTCTGTGTCTGTCTTTTGTACGGAATTCACGCAAATACTACTGAACACTTTTTGACGAAATTTGGTATAGTAACAGTTTATACACCGGTATAACATATTAGTATGCCCTACTTATAGGGAAACATAAAAGAGAAGACATATACTCAAGAACTCCTGGGCGCATTTTGAAGAAATCTAACACTGATTGAATACATAAACCTATGATTTTATTAATTAATGTTTTTATCATTGAAATATCACGCGGACGTAGTCGCGGGCACAGCTAGTGTTTCATAATAGGATTTCCTTTAGTATTATAAAACAAAGTTCTCTGTCATGTCTGTCTGTTCGTGATAAGCACAAAAACTACTGAACAGATTCGTATGTGGTATTCACCAGTAGATAGAGTCATTCCTGAGGAAGGTTTAGGTATGCGATATGTGAAGGGTTTTTTTTTATCATGGCGGAATACCGCCCACCGGGTCTACTAGTATATGGTATAATACATATTTATATGATTTATTTTTTCATTCAGATTATTTCCGTTAGATTACATTCTTATCTTTTATTCGATTTTAGTAATTGGGCGACAGAGCGTAGCTCGGTTCCTTAAAGAATATTTTTAAATTTAAATAAACCGTTGGGTTTGCTTCACAGAATTAGCATTTTTTTTACGGAATAAAAAATTAAAGCAGCCGATTTTCATCCGAGCTATTTTTGTTTTTACAACGGCGGCGAAGTTTACCTTTATATTTTCATTACCTGCAAACTCAGTTTTAAAAAAACATCTAGGAAAATCTAGCTAGATCGATTTATAGTCGCCGAAATTACCTACATACTAAGTTTCACGGAAATAGATGACGCCGTTTTCGAGATCCTGAATATATAGCAATGTAAAAATATACAAGGATTGCTTCGTTCAAAGGTATTAGATACAATGAAGAAACAGAGTAAAGATATTACATATGTAGAAACTGACCTTCGGGCTTGGGCTTGGCGTTGACCTCCTGCTTGTCCTGCATGTTGGCGAGGTGTTCAGCTGTAAGGCGATGCTCGTCGAGCTCTATCCTGGTGGGCATCTCCTTGTGGCAGATGGCGCAGGTGGGGTGCAGGTACTTCTTGAGCTTGCGGTGTCCGACGGTGGTGCGGTGCACGGCGCCGTCCGCCGCGTACATGTCACACATCGCGCAATAGAAGTCGTGTGCAGGCTGCTGGCCCGTCTTCCGGGTCCGCTTCATCTCGCGGATCTGTATATTTTTTTCTAACTAAACACTCTTTTCGACACGAGTGAACCGGCATAAATCGTCACGTAAGGAAAAAGCGTTACGCCGCCCCGAATCTCTCCCCCGGTGTGGTATTAACTGACATCGACATTAAGCATTCTTAACAAGATGGTGGATCCCTTGCTAGATTCCAGGGAGTTTTTGTTGTGGCATCTCAGAATTTCATGCTCCATGGTATTATTTTCCATTCACTTCACTTATGCATAATAAACTAACTATATTATGTAAAACACCACCAAATTTACAATATATAGAGTCAAATAATACAAGATTATGAATAAAATATAAAATCCACTACATGACAGACTAAAATCTCGCCAAAAACTCCAGGGACCTGTTTTGAACGAGTCCGCATACGAGCAATTCCTTCGCTGCGCACTAGTAATGAATCTTTTATAGAGAGAAAACCCTAATCTTTCTTCGAAATTCAACTCGGAACCAGCAAACATCGTTATAGTTGAGAGTCATTCGGAGGTGGCTTTCAATATATAAGGTATGCTAGAAAAAACACAATTCTAACCTTGCATTCTTGACGCATGGTGTCAGCTGTCAAAGCATAACTCTCTGCAGTCTTTTGCATCATGATGGCATGAGCTCTACCACTCAGATGGTTCTCGAAGGAGCGCCCGTCCCACATGGTCTTGTTACATATGTGACACTTCAGCAGTTGCGAGTTTATGCCATCGTAGCGAGTTTTTGGACCATCCTTTTTGTCTCCGTCTTTAACTTCAGCTTGACTGGCTTCATTACCCTCAGCCGCTTGTTTCTCATCTTGATCACTGTACATACTCAAACTTTAATAAATCGTATAACCTCTTATTTGAAACCTTCAATTTTTAGAGCTAATGGAGAAAATATACATGACACTATTGGCATACTTGTTGGAATTTTGCCACAGGGTCCAAAGAAAATAAATAGAATTCAACAGAGCACTTTCAATTGTAACTATAATTTAAACACTTGGAGTGCTTAATAGCTTAATCTTATACATTTTTGTTTGATTTATGAATCTTACATTTCAAAGTACATATAAAAAATGTAATACTTACAAATAACATTAGTTATGTTGTGAATGCTTGCACATTTTACAAACGATATAGAATTGTTTATCAGTAAGAAGACTTATATTAAAGCATGACAGCCACAGTGACCGTGAAGGACACCATAATATGATGAAATATAGTTAAAATCCTCTCTAATGAGAAGATATTTATGAAGGTTGGTGATTGTCTCATCACGTTGGAGGCTCAATTCGCCAATAGGCTAAATTTGAAGGCTGGTGAACGTAAGGAACCTGTGTATAACGGGGTGTAGCCTTGAGAGGCCTAAGAAGTTCGGTGTGATCACCGGAAGGGAATCTTACCTCTCCTTAACAGGCTTAGTCTTAGAATCGGCTTCCTTTTTCGGGGAGATCTTGTTTTGTTGCCTTTGCCCATCATTGGGCTTGTACGGCTTACGATTCATGTTGATACGCTCACCAGCGCGATTGTAATTTCCCGTACGCCGGTAATTACCTTGATTGCCAATCTAAAGCGAATGTCATTATAATATATAATTAGTATGGAAACTAAAGAACTCCAGAAAAACCGGAGACACGCTGAAAAGTGTCAAATAATAAATATATGACAAAATAATGTAATTGCTGTGGGATGGTTTCAAATTAAATTCTGTGAAGAATCAGAAAAACGGTAACTCAATCATAAAGTGTGATGCTTGCAGGAGAATCACTAAAATACCAATATGTGTTTAGAAAATTTTCAAAACATAAAATAAGCATTTTTGATAAAGCATCAGAAGTTTCTTCAGTCAAATAATTTGACCATTATCCCAACATTGTAGAGGGTACAGAGAAAAAAAGTCTTGACCAAAAGGGACATTACTCTTTGCTTGTGAAACAAATATCAGTTGAATATTAAAAAAAAACAAAAAAACAAAATAGCTATTTATAGCTTATAAAGTCTAAACCAAAAAATGGCTTATTGGAGATATAAAAGTAATTCTATAGATATTATCACTTCTTAATACTTATTGCATGTATGTATGTAAGAAGCTGCTTAGATTTGACGAAAAGACTGCTAGGTCATTTGCACAAATGTATACACATCTTGCAAGTGGTATTGATTCAACATGACACTACATTCAGATGTTCCCTTTGTTTAACTTATGTGGATTTCTCGATAATTACATATGATGATTCTCAAGTTAAAATGATAATTTCTTAAAGATTTTGTCAACAAATTAATTTCAAATCAAGTATGAAATGCAGTTCATTTCTGTTCATACTGTAAACATAGCAGACAGCTCATGAGCAAGCTGTCTCAAAACATAAGAAACTAGATGTTTCAGTAAAATATAACAGCCAAGCATTTTCCTGAGCATAAGCTGCTTCCAAGTATTATATGGCTTTAGGCTACACAAAAGATAATTATTCCTGACTACAAAATTAAACGGACATTAATAAAATAAAAAGAAATAGTATAACATAAGTTCGATATAAATATTTAAGTTACTACATAACATAGCCACTGACATTATAAAATACATAAATTTCTCTGTGAAAACTATAATTTAAAATAGTAATAAGTTAATTGATTATAATGAATCAATTTGCATTAATAAATATGTAAACTTATTAATTCTACTCTATACTTACCCTGTTAGGGACATAACCACGATCGTAGCGACCCATACTAGGACCGAAGTCTCTCCGTATAGGCATGTCTAACAAAGACGGGACAGGATTCTGCCTTGGCTGCAGTAAGTTGATTATGTTGCTTGCTAATGCTAAAGTGGCTTCAGTTGACCCTGAAGCGAGTGGGAGGAGGTTGGGTAGACCACTGCCTGGTCCTCCACCTTGCCAGGGTGAGACACCACTCCGGGCGAAATTTTTACCACGGTCATTACGCCCGAAGTCCATACGACGACCGCCAGTTTGAGGTCTTCGGTTTGCCATGATAGGTTATAGTCTGTTTAAAATATGTTAGACTGTTAGGCTGATTTTTTTATACTAATATTATAAAGGGGTAAAGTTTGGGACATTGTAAGGGTAATCTCAGAAACTACTGGTCCGATTTAAAAAATTCTTTCAGTGTTATATAGCTCATTTATCGAAGAAAGATATAGGCTATGTATCATGCTAAGACTAATAGGAGCGTTGCATCAATGAAGAATATTTCAAATCATTTTTTTTTTCCTCTTGAGAGCTTGCCCTGCGTGTTTGCATTAGCGCAAAGTAACTATTCAACACGGACGAAATCACGGGAAGAGGCTAGTTCACTATAACAATACACTGTATAACTATACATGTACTATGTACTATATTATATATATACTTTATTTTATAAATTGTGGTATATACGTAACAAATACTACCATAAAGTGCATTAAATCTACCATAGTCAGAAATATTAACTAAGAAACGGTGTATAATTCTGTGGACTTCAGCTATAAAATTCAATTAGTGCTTGGTTATAAAATATACAGCTTCTGGTTTCTTACCCTACTTAATAATTGAGGGTCTATAAAATAATGATTGATTTCAATAATTATGCAAAAACATAAGAAAAAGTTTGGCAATCTCTGGCCTAATGCAGTTATCTCGCGATATGCATAATTTACAAAAGGTCAACGACACCCTTTTGAATGACGTGATATTTTAAATATCTATACTTTTTATTGAGACTGACGCATAGTTTGTACGGAAAAATGTAGACTTACTATAAAAATACAACGTGAACTACATCAGCACGCGTGCGCTGCGAGTATTATTGATTTTTTTACTTAGTACATGACTTTTATAGGTATGGTTAGAAAATAAGACAAAGACTTAATATTTAAATAATAACAATATTTACTCACCAATACTGAAATATATTTTCTCAAAATGAACCACGCGTTATTTAGAAATCAGTTAGGCGGACACTAAATTATTCAGAATATAGGTACGCAAAGTAAAAGCAACTCAGAAAATAAATGCCACTGAATGCCACTCTATACTATAAAATCAAAATGGGGCCGGTCCAGCGTCCGAAGTAGGGATGCGATTGTTAGTCGATTGCACAAACTAGTCGATTGGTTTTAAATTAATTTATAACACAATTATTTTATATTATTCAATGAATCGATGAAATCGATTGGTTTCTGATACTATAAAACTGTGTTTTAATTTACTTTATTTAGATAAAAATAAAACCATAAAATAATCCACGATTAGTTAGACGCATTCAAATATGAGAAAATTTTTCATATAATTGAATACAAATACGATACATGGCTATGAAATCATGATTCCGTTTATCTATCCTTAAAAATAAAAAGTTTGTTTTCCTGCAAAATAGCTATTGCGACAGATTTAAATATAGATTTACTCACAGAGGTTTTTATTTCTATTAATTGTTTTTTATCATTTTAATTTATCTTTGATGATAAATAAAATAGTTTTAGTTTTTGCTGAACGATTTTTTTTAATTAATACTAATATGATGAAATAATAAAGAATAACCCAAAAGAAGTAATTTTTTTTATATTTTTTAAACATTTCTTTTCTGTATTTAATTTCTATTGCATAATTCTTCTATTATTTATTTTTAATTCTACTATTAAATAATTCTTTAATTATATAATACTATGAATTTATTGGGTAATAAAATTTATTTCTTAAATAAGATTGTTGATTTTTACTCAATATAAATGCCACAAACACCGTTCATTCTTAATAATATCTATCTCTCTGTCTCTGAGTATATAGATCCCAGATTCCTATGGTAGATACCTAAAACAGTTACGCTCCTTGGTCCGGTGAGGCTGTTAAGACCTTGTTAGGTCTACCTTGTAATGTACTGATGTAAAAAAGTTCATAGTTATTTTTTTACTTAAAAAATATTGATTTATATTTGGAATCATTCAAAAGGATTGATAGTTTGATTATTCATAGATTTGTTGACACAAATATTTTAATATTTTATAATTTCCACGACTTAATAAAGTTTGCTGCATTTAAATATATATTATGTTATTTTAATAACAGTTGTGAGTAAACTCTCCGACGGATTTTTTGTAAATTTTAAATAATATGCTTAATATGTTTTGTTTGTTTGCTATTATAAAACTTTTAAAATAATTAATTAATAATAAATAATGCTGCTAATGTAGCGTCACCCTAATTAAGCACATTTTCACTGAAACTTTTTATACTCAGGAATGGTTCTCCTTAATGTTGTATCAAAGAATAATAATAATAAAAAAAATAATTTTGCTTCGGAATTACACACCCTAACCTGTATTGTCAGTGTCACTGTGACATTAGAATTGTATATGAGAACAGAATTAAAAATAGTTCTTATGTAAATAGCAATAAGAACAAATAGAACTGAAAAAAGCAAGCAAAGGTGAAATAAAAATATATATCTTGAGAAATAAAAAATTATATATCAAAGTTTTATCTAATATTAAATAATTTAGAATAGAGAGCCGTACAGTGAACACTGTTATGAAAATGGAAGATGTTGATAATGAAAATAATCAGAAGAAAGCCAAGGTGAGGTAAATCCAGAAATTTCTATACCACTAACTTGTTCAGCAACATGGGTAATTGAATTGTATTGTAATATTTGATCTTCCAACCATGTATGTAATGATTACTTAATTCAATCTTTATAATAAATACATGTGTTTTTTTTATATTTGCTGGTTATGGTAACTGCATTCATCGTAAATGTACAAAATTAACTTCGGTAGTGAATATTAAGCAGTTATTTATTATAATACCCTATCCCATAAGATTTTTAAGCTGTTCTCGACCCCTTTTTTCCCACTGGTGAGATATCCTAAGATCTCCCAGCCTAAATCCCGCATGAAATCTTTCAAAATTTGTGATTTGAGTATAAATTCATTAAATTTGTTAAAAAAAACTAATATACTTTATTATTTTTACTTTTTTACTATTATTATGTTTAATTACAATTATTATAATATTATACCCCTATATATTAATACTAAATAAATTTATATCTATTTATCGATGTTAATTTACCAGGTGACAGTTTAGACAGTAGCAATATTTCTGGAGAACACTCTGCACTCGATTCTCGTTCTAAATCACTGAAAAAATAGGTGCTTAATGTTTGACCTAATTATCTAGAAAAATATGTAAATTATACTATTTCTACACGTCTATGTTAAAGCACAGTGTCAATGACCATTGGGTGACTTCACTTTCATTTCAATAGGAATGCCAAGAACAAAACAAAAGGGTTTATTACCTGTTTCACTATCAAAAGCTATTAACTCCTTGTCGCCCATTGGAGCTTACAGTACCGGTCATTGCACTTAGGTTTATTAATTTATTTACATGTTTGTAGCTATTCTTTTAAAAGTCTTAGGAAAGCTTTAACTTAGTTTAACATGGTTATATATTAGTATACGTTTTGACACATAACATATACACCTTAAATTTACATTCTTATTCTGTCTATGTTATTCTTATTTTTTTTTTATTAAAATTAAATTCTTCATGAATATAATAGGTCTTTACCTATGAAATTGCCATTCTGCAGTACTGTCCATTTCAAATCAAAATAAGTTTTGTTTGGCTAAGAATTCTAATTTCAAATTCTTTCTATTATAAAATCATGGAATTATTTTTCCAGAAGTAGTCATTTGTCTATTGATTAGTGTTACATCATCGCACAATGCATCGACGTTTACGGAGCTAACACTACAAACTAACACCACCTTATATTGGTTTGCTCACTTCTGTTCTGGGAATTTCGACACAATCTATGGCTAAATTAGCAGCAGCTTTCAACATCAGTGTAAAAACAATATTGGCCCATTTGCGTCAAATTGGCAAGGTAAAAAAGCTTGACTTGTCAAGACGTGCCTTGCACTGCTCAACAGACACACAAATGAAGGAATTTTGAACTGCATTGTTACCTGCGATAAAAAATGGATTCTGTTTGATAACAGCAAGCGCTCAGCAAGTTGGTTGGATCCTGGTTCAGCACCTAAACAATGCTCTAAACGAAAACTTACCCCTAGAAAAGTGATGGTCACTGTTTGGTGTTCTAGCGCCGGTGTGATTCGTCACAGCTTCTTACCAAACGGGGCAAGCATTACTGCAGATGTCTACTGTGAAGAACTGAACACAATGATGGAGAAGCTGGCACATCTCCAACCAGCATTGGTCAATCGCTCGTCGCCACTGCTCCTGCACTACACCGCGTGACCTGATACTGCACAGCAGATAGTCTCCAAGTTGCATGAACTGGGGTTGGAAGTTCTCCGTCATTCGCCCTACTCACCAGACCTTGCAACTACAGACTACTACTTTTTCCAACATTTGGATAACTCCTTGGCAGGAAAAAAATTCAATACCCGAGAGGCAGTACAAAATACCTTAGAAGAATTTGTTGCCTCTTGTCCAGCAGATTTCTTTAAGGAGGGCATCAATAAACTGCCACTGCGTTGGCAAAGATGCATTGATTTCATGGGTGATTACTTCGATTAATACAAATAAAAAATAAATGAAAAGAATATGTTTTAATTTTTTCATACAAAACAGCAATTTCATAGGTAAAGACCTAATATTGTAGTATATTCATGCTTAATGCATTTTGTATTTCTTAGTAAATAAATATATCACTTTATTAGTAAAAACATACTATTTCCTCAAAGCTTTTTCATTTCAACTAAATATAATCTGATTTTAGGAATTTTTGAAAGTATTAATCATATAAATGTATAATGATACAAAAATAGACAAAGTTATGACTATAAACATTTTGTTTTTCTTTTTTTTTCAGGACCGTAGTCCATCTCCAGGTGTTAAGTCAACAGCAGTTGTGAAGTATACTGCATACCAAACTCCTGTTGGCTATGCTCGCCTACAGTGTAATACAGATCTCAATCTGCCTCCATCAAACTGGGGAGCTGCCATTGATTCCTATGGGTTGAAGCAGATACTCACAAGAGGCACTGGGTTATCTAGGTATGTGACAATATTTCACAGTATCCAAACCTTATTTGGAAAAAGTCCACTCTCATTTTTCATGTGTTTTTTAGCAACACCAAGGTAGTCGCAAATGCGTTGCCATTCTATGTATGGGGGAGGAAGAGGGGATGGGCAGAGAGGGGGCGATGGGGAAAGAAGAGTAACGGAAGGGAGGAAGGTGGGGACAAAACCTCCAAAGCTCTCACTGAATCAAACAAAACGCAACAATGCAAGCATTGTTAATTCACATAGATTTTCTGTGAGGGAGTAGTAGTACTCCGAGCCGACCCATTCATGCTGAAACCAGTAATAGCTTCAGCATAGCGTAGCACTATTAAAATGTTTGATATAAATTTATCTAAAACATAAATGAAGCACTTTAAATCAATCCTAAAAGTATGGTTAAGTAGTATAATTAAATTGCTATTTGGTTTTTTGTAGAAAATATCAGCAGTTGTAACATAAATACTTTAAATAAGCATAAAAAATTAGCCCCTACTTAATTAATTTTTTTTTTTATAAAATATGTTATAAAATAATTTCAATACAGAGAGAGTGAGTAGGTAAGTAAGGTAGTACATGGATTTTTTTGCAATTCACCTATATTAACTTCAAATTCGGAATCAGCAAGTTGAAATACATGTTGATAGGTATGTGGTGTTAAATGCACAAACCATTTCTTTTTTCGTGTGCCAGTTTCGTGATAATGTTTTCCTTCATTTAATGCTTTGGTTTCTTGTATAATTTGAGTCCACTTTAGTCAATATATGTGGACATACTATCACAGAGTATAATAATTGTATTATACAATGATGTCATGGCTCCTATAAATTCAAAACATAATCATATACTTGCAGGTTGATTCCGTTTTTGTTTGTTATTACTTTAGTTGCTTTCTGATGTTCCCTAGATCTTAATGGCAATTGAATCCAAGACCTTGTGATTTTTAGATTCAAGACAGTTTAAAAAAACGCTGTGAAAAATAGAGATAAGAAAAAAAAATCCAAGCTTCAATTTTATAGATGTGAAAAAAAAAATATAATTATGCTTACAGTTTCAGAATGGCGCATATGTTTCCAGATTGCGTTGGTGACGTCGATGTCATATCTGGGGCTGAATGTATCAAAAAACTGTTAAAGCTACCATACCAGCCTAATGGAACGGTGAGTAGTATCTTTTCCTATCGTGTTTGCTTCTGTTGCCTCAATATATTGATATATGCAGGGTAATTCAATATTCTTATAGTTACTGGTATGTAGGCCTCTCTTACATTGATATTTAATTTCGATCATTTGAGTTTTTGGCGGGATCTTGGTCTGTCATGCAGTGGATTTTATATTTTATTCATAATCTTGTGTTATTTGACTCTATATTTTGTAAATTTGGTGGTGTTTTACGTAATATAGTTAGTTTATTGTGCGTAAGTAAAGTGAATGGAAAATAATACCACGGAGCATGAAATTCTGAGGTGCCACAAAAACTCCCAGGAAGGTTCTAACAAGGGATCTACCATCTTGTTAGAATATTGACTCACACGACGCTTAATATTGAAATGATCGCACGACGCTTGTAATATTATTGACTACTCGACAATGGCAGTAATAATCTGAAAGATTGATTGCCAAAAATAAAGTGAAAAAAAAGTTTCGATCATTTATTTATATCTATATTAGTTAAATATGCAGTGACATTCGAGTCTGAAATACCACATGACAACTAATTAAAACTCCTTTACCCTTTTATATAAAAAAATTCTCAATCTCTAGCTTTACAATTTTTTTATAGCTCTTGTTTTTCTCTTCCTCTGCATTAATTTTTTTTTTGTTTGAAATGAAAACACTGTCGACCTGGAAAGGTCTTTACAGCTTCACTGAACTACTGAGGCGAGCGCTAAAGGCCTTGCGTTAATGTAAATTTTGTCTGTTCTTAGGGAACAATTTTTGTCTGGATAAAATGTACTACATGTCCTTTTGTGTACCCCTAACAATGTTTGTGTAAAATTTAATGATAGTCTGTTGAGTACCTAAGACGTGAAAGCCTATCAAGCAAACAAACCTATTATCGTATTTATAATATTAGTAGGGACTACATTGTGAGACCCTACCATTGATATTTGTATCTTTATAGAACTTATTGAATAACATAATAGATTTATATTCGGGATAAACTCAAAAACCACTAAAACGGATTTTCATGCGGTTTTCATCAGTAGATAAAGCTATTCATGAGAAAAGCTTAAGTATACTATTTGTTAAGGTAGTTATGCTATTTTTATTATATTTTTTAACCATAATTAATGACTGTATTTAGAGTAAACTTCAGATGTTTTGAGTTTTGAGACATTTAAAAATGAGCGAAGTTTAATTTTTGATCTTTAGCTTTTTTTAAGATTTTCACATTTTATACATCGTGATCCAAGTTCTAATCGTGCCGTTCATAAGGATTTATATTTTCAAATCGTAAGGATCTTCAAAGTTTAAGTGTATAGAATTAGATCATTTAAAAAAAAAAACTTCATATACCAGGTGATAGGTTAGACGCTCGCAGTATTCTACGATATGACACTTCACAGTCACATTTAATATATGATATAGTAATATTAAAACAAATACTAATAAACAACAAAGGAAACGTTACTTAAAGTTTCTTCTAAGATTTTCAAAAATATAGCTACAAACGAGTAAATAAAATAGTAAACTTAGTGCTATGACCGGTGTCATAACCTACAATAGGCAACTCGAAGTTAATAATTATCGATAGCAAAACGAGCAGAAAATTGTTCTGTTGTGTTCCTGAAGTTACCACGTTCCCTTTCAAATGAAAGTAAATTCACCCGATGGTCAATGACACTGTCCTTTAACATAGACACGTAAAGGATTGTGTATAATTTTTGTATTTTTCTAGATCGTTAAGTCAAATATTATGCACCGTTTTTTTTTAAATTGATTTAGAATGAAAATCGAGTGCAGAGTGTCCTCTAGCAATTTGTATTAATGTCTAAACAGTCACCTACTAAAACGGCTAAAACAAGACTAGGCTCAATTTGAAATGTAAGAACTGAATTATTTATATAAATCTAAATAGAGGCTAAAATAGGATGTATTAGTAAAACCATAAATATATCATTTAGGTGAGCATGATGGTACACCGTGTCGAAAACACGCTTCTTTTGGACGACTTTGATGTCTACGATTACCTGATGAAGTCAGAATGGTCATGGTTGAAGGATTTCTTCTATGAAAACATTTTAAAGACAATGTCTGAACAGGTGAGTTCTAGGAATGTTTAATTGATTTTAATCCTTTCCTTTGTTAGTATCAAAAATGACTCCATTAATAATTCATTCATTTAATTCTTTAATTAATAAATAACTAAAATTTATTTGATCCACAGTTAGGTCTCAATCCATCAGCGCTTTCTTTTATAGTTTTTGTTGGAGTTTCCTACAGGTACCTAGAGGACAATCCTGCATCATTCATACTTGCAGCGTTTCAGAGTTAATCAAACCTAATCTAAGTATATCGAGGTTGTTTGAAAGCACTTCAAGTTTGAGCACCCTTGCACTATATAATGTTCTTTACTATTTCATTAAATAGGGCATTCTTAGTACGAATGTAACTTATAATTGATCGGTTTTTATTTTCGTAACATGTAACGACGTAACGGTGCGATTATTGTAAGCGCCATCTATCTAACTCTTTTGTAACTTCTGTGCAGAATTTCGTCTAAACGACGTTTATTAACATAAGTAAATAATATTCCTTAAAAAAAAAGAAAACCATTTCATTCACGGCCATTAAACTTGACACTGTATATTGTATTGAATCGTGGTAACAAATAGTTTCCAAACGCAATAGTGAAAGCCATTTCGTGGTTTCATTAATAATCAATCACGATTAATTTGCTACAGATGTGTACAAATACAATATGTAATCTTGCTCTGCTATTTCAATACATAATAGTTACAACTACATTTAAAATTGTTAAAAATAAAGATTGATATTGTTTTGTACGGAAAGCAATTGTAATATTTTTACAAACTGCAATAAAACAGCAGAATAATTTACTAAAAAAGTTTACAAATAGAAATAATAAACTTGTTCTACAATTTCTTTACACAACAGTTGCAAGTACATTTAAAAATGTTTTGTACAGCATGCTTCTGTAATTTTGTTTCAAACTGCAAGAAAATAGCAAATTATCCAACAACAGAACAATTTACTAGATTATACAAATACAAGTGGTAAACTGGCTCTTATTTATCTACTCATTAGTTATAACTACATTTAAAATCGTATAAAAAGAGATCAATATTGTTTTCTAGAGCATGCATTTGTAACTTTGTTACAAATTATAATGAAACAGCAGATTATTCAACAACAGAATATATATTTTTTAAATTTTGTTCTTATGCAAAGATTTTTGGAGTTACCAATATAAAGGGAGAGAGGGGTGACCGCACTTTGAGACGAGTTCCATGAGCATTACATAATAGTATCACATAGATTTGTTTGTCATGACTTAGTTACAAGTCAGAGAGTTGTAGTAATTTCAAAGTCCGTTAAATGCTTTAAGATTAGTGATTACATATTTTACACAGAACAATCTGATAGCATACTCTTTCTTCAACAATACCAAAAGATCGAAGCGACATATACGAAGATTATTATATGCCTTGATCTCTTCGTACTAAATCGGGGGCATTTTTGAAGCAGATGTTCAAAACAGCAGAATAATAAACACGCGTTGTTGTAAAATAATCAGGAACGGACTATGCTGCGCTTGGCAGCCGCTGGTGGGTCGGGCTTGCAGTTGACCCAAAAGTTTCTATCTCACAGTGTCGCTGAACGTTCATCCCATCCACCACAGGACCTACCGATCCAACCCAGTCTGCCTCTATCACACACGCCTGTATGCATCACAGGTGATTGAAAATATTTGATCCCATTTACAGATGATTTTCATAGAGCTTTTGATATGATACACCTAAGTTAATAAAGTTATTCCAAAAAAAATCTTGCTATCATTACCGTTCTAAGATATATGTTTCTGTATGTATGATGAAAAAACATTTTTTTTATTATACTCTATGGTAATTTTTTGTACATTTGGTACCAGATAGACCTCAGGAAAAGTTCTTTTTTCTTTTCGAAATGATTGTCGGTCTTATGGCCTTCATAGCTTCACAGGATTAAACCCAAGAATAGTAAATTATAGAATGTTATCGGGAAATTATGATTTTCCAACTTACTTTAATAAATTGGAGATTACTTTTACCTATAACATTAATTTCCTATTTGTATTGTTCATGACTGGAATTCTAATATAACTATTTATTATGTACCATACATATCTCACATTTTTAATATAAGTATAGATTAGGATATACATTTTTGCTTGTTTGATTAAATTTAGATCAACGATAACATCACTTGCTTAAGTGTTTATGTTGGCTGGACAATTAAACTGGTCTGCAAAAAAAAAAAAAATGTTTTTCTCTCCTTCTTGTTTTCATGCATGAATTCATCATATTTTGTGCTCTAATCACGGAATCTGACATACAATTAAGTACCACAAGTAGATTTCCAATATAATATTTATTTAATTAACAAACAATATTATTAAAATATCAATTATCATAACGAAATGAAAAAATATTGCGGTCTAAGTTTTACAGTGAAAAATCCTAAATTATAGTCACAAAATGAATAAATATCGGTTAGCTATCTCAATTCCTCACAAATGTAGTAAAAACAGGTGGTAGAATTTATACAAGTTCGAGGCATTTTATAACCTAAAATTACATAAAATTTTATTAAAATAATTTTCCAATATCTATTTTATATTTATTGGCTCTGCTCATAAAAAAATATATAAACTACACATAAAATACTCAAAACCAATATACAGAATATGAACCTTGTGCAAAACTTATAACTTATTTTGTACATACACTGTAACATTGATATGCAAAATAATAAAAAAAAAACAAAATTATGAAATAAAAAAAAATCATATAAAAAAACTAGACGTGATGGAAAAAATCGACCAACGGGGATAGATTCAGAACATTTTAATCATTATATTTATGACAAAAAATTTTAAAGGAGGATTTCATTGCAGACCAGTGTTATCAAATAATCATTCCTTAAATAATCCAAATCATAATTAAATGTTAATTAAAGCATATTTTTAGAAAATAACATTTAACAATATAAAATTAATGGAGCAATAAAAAATAGTTAAAATTAATTTTGAAATATACAGTAACTTAGGACTAAGATTTTATCTTGTAAATTTATGTACATACTGTATTTAACGATCCAAATTGCATGTCTTTAAACATTAACCATTGTTCCAACACAACTTTGACTTCTTTTCACGCCAGGACCATTTCTACCCGAACCTGAAACAAAGCCAGAGGAACCGCCCAACGAGCATTTGTACAATCGTAATGTCCTATGGACATTCGAAGATATACATATGCTGATTGGTAGTGATCTTCCAATTTTCGGTGATAAGGACAGACCCTGTGTCAGCCTCCGTTTGAGGGACGCCAGGGAACCTATAAATGTCCTCACCGGGATAGACTACTGGCTCGATAACTTGATGTGCAACGTCCCAGAAGTTCTCATGTGTTACCATTTAGACGGAATAGTTCAGAAATACGAGCCGATGAAAACTGAAGATCTACCGAATATGGAAAACTCGAAGTTCTCCCCAAAGGTTATACGTAACGTGGCACAAAACATACTGTCGTTCCTCAAATCGAATGCGACGAAAGCCGGGCACACGTATTGGCTATTCAAAGGTCCTCACGATGATGTTGTGAAGTTGTACGATTTGACTTCATTGTGCCCGGACGATTTGGACAATCCCTTCACTACTCCTGTGGCAATGCTCTTGTACAGAGTCGCCAGAAATATGAGGTAAGACCATTAAAAGTCACAAGGTTGGAGATACATTTCTGAAATGCTGAGTAGCGTGTTATGAACTTTTGTTTCATTTGATGTATTTTAAGTGTAAGTTTGTAAATTTAATGTTTGATTAAATGTTTCACATCTCCATGTAGACGTCGTAATACGAATAGGTGATCCTTGATAACGACCAGTAATCGTCACTTTGTTAATGACAATACTTGAGTTTTTTTTTTACAATGCGCAAATTGCTTTACTAACGCTACGACTAGTCGATAGTTCACTATATCAAAAATGGGCAAATTGGTCGCTGATACTACAACTAGTCAGTCAATAGTTCACTGCATCAAAAATGGTAAATGAGGAGGTATAAAAAAGAAGGTGAAAAAAGACTGACAATACTTCCAGATTAACAAGCAGAACGAAACATGTTCGTCAGCTCCTGGAGCATGTTATAAAACTGCTGAAAGTGGAGAGGTATCCCCAAATAATAGCTTCATCTCACTATATGCTAGCCGATATGTATGTGCCTGCTGCGACTAATCCAGCCTCTCCTGATTTTAAAGGTAAGATTTCTTTTTTAATTTACACGAAACAACACCAGCACACAAAAAAGTGGTTTGTACATTTGGCGCCACCTATCTACCAATTTGTATTTCGACATATTGAATCCGAATCTAGAGTCACTTTGGGTCGTACACCCACAAAATCTCGAATAAATTGTAAAAAAAAAAATGTAAAAAAGGCGATAATTGGCTGTTTTGGTTATGAAAAAAAAAATTGTGAAATATCAAGCATGACATCCATGTATTTTGATCCCTGGAATCCGAAGGATATTTGGACCATAAGCCGTTTTACATATAAGTGGATTGCAAAAAATCCTTGTTAATTGCGATTATGTCAGTGAAAAAAAATGGTAGACCCGGATCGAAAAGGATTTTTATGGAGTTTGATATACTGAATCCGAATCTAAAGTTTACTTAGACCATTAACCCTCTAAATTTTTTAGTAAATCGTAAAAAAGGATGAAATTGCAAAAAGTTATAGTTATAAAAATAGGATCTTATTAAACAAGTTTAAAATCTGAAAATGCCAAAAATATTGAAATCAGTAAAAAAAATGCCATTAACAATGTCGCAATGTTTTGCGATTCTTGGCAGTTTTCAATATTTTTTTGCATTATACCTAAACTTAAGAAACTGCGTATGTTCCAAGTAAACTTAATATTCGGATTTAACGGATCGAAGTACACGAAAATCATGCTTAGTCTAGTTCGCCGAAAAAAAATCATAACCGAAACAACAAATTTTCGCAATTTTTTGCGATTTTTTTGGCAAGAGATTTCGAGGCTGTACGATCCAAATTGACTCCATATTCGGATTAAGTGAATTTTTTACATTTCTATTACTATAAATAGGATTATTTAACTCTGTTGTATTAGATGAAAGTTCCGATTCGGATTGCGAAGATGGATGTGAAGATTACATGACCAGTGATTATCCGCCTTGCGATGTGGATAATAATACATATGAGGGAGACAACAATATTTTTGAAGAAGCTCCTTCAAGTGATATTGAGGCTGTTGATGCGAACGAAAAAGAAAGTGAAAATGGGGATAATAATGCTAGTAAGGGGGAAAGAGATAACGACAATGCGTTAGCGGTTCAGATTAGAGGATTAGATTTGAGAGACATCGGGGATCGCATTAGGGATACTATGGAGGTAAAAGTTTTTACTGTGATAAGCAAAATTGATTAAAAAGGTTAAAGAAAATTTGAAATAAATTTGTATTCACGTGTTTATGTTATTCAAGTCTTAAGTAGCAAGCCCCAAATAAACGTAATCTAATCCAAAAGTCCTGGGAAATAAATGTAGATAAAAAAGTGATTTAATCTAGTTTACATTATTTTCTATAAAAAATTAAGCCAGATGCATTTTATTTAGAAGATATGCTGAATGTTTTTTTTTTAACATAATAAGTGTTTGACTGCAATTTTAACTAATATCAAATGACGATGTCATCTAAAACGGTAGGCAAACGAAACCTAAAGAAGGACTGTCTCTTAAGTGCTTCAACAAGTGTCTGGTGATAAATTTTCAACCTCATGGTGCTAGATAAATTGCAAAAAAAAACAATCATTTTTAGGTTTAATCAAAGTATAAGATATACTTAACTTTTGTTAACTTATTTCTAGGCTGAAAAAGAGAAACCACATGCCACTAGCGGTCTTGGTGTTTCCCCACCAGAACGTTGCGGTCGAGCCCTCTCACACGCTTTAAAAGGTCTTCTAGCTTTGCACAACGTCACCATTAACAAATGCAAAGAGGAGGAAAAAGAACGTCTTAAGAGACAAATTATTATAGAGGAACAACACCCGAAAATGGCAAATCCCTGTGAACCGATCAAGATGGATTATGAACCAATAAATAACAACAAAGAACACGTGTCGAGGAGCCGCCGAAGGAAAAGGGAAAGGAAAACGAGTGAAAAAACTGGAAATTGTCTGATCGAATCGAAAGCGACAATAGATAGGAATGCAATATTGATACGTAAAGACAAGAACGTGTTTCCGTCGTGGCATGAACCTAACAGAGACGATAATTTCGCGTGGAAATTACATTTAAAAACTTTGCTTTATGAGAAAATATGCTTAGCGTACGCAACATTAGCAGAATATAGTTACGCTGATGAACAGTACGGGTTTTCCTTAAAATACATCGATATGGCAAGCAAATGTCAAAAACTGTTGAGTAATATGATAATAAAGAGCAAAGTCGTCGATCCTGGGTGTCTTATAGGTCGTGTGGGCGACAATTATTTTCAACTAAGTAAACATTGGAATAGGATAGAGCATTTTAAAAAACAATTTGAAACAGATCATGAAATAGATAGCAAGCTAAAATTGGAAATTGATAACGATATGGTAGAGGAAGTTGATGGTGTTGCCAGTGATGAATTTGATTTAAGTAAGTCCTTAGTAATGATACGCATTTATCGGTTTATTATTTCAGAGAAAAAAATTAAGTAAGGTCAGTGATAGAGTAGTTAAAATGGTATTGCTTGGTATGCTGTAGATATATCATAAGGAGTGAATGTAAATCCTATAACTAGGATAGTGCTAAGTATGAAAGTGGACGAATATAGGATCAAAGTAAGACCGAAAACTGTATAATACTATTATGTATATAAAATGTGGATGTTGACATCCTACGTCGCATTACTTATGTAGTATAACACACTAAAAAATAGAAAGACGATTGATCACTCAAACGTATTTTTATAAGTTAAGATTTCAATAAAGCGTTTGATAAAGTTGAGCATATTTTTTTCGACCTATATGTTATGATTTATGTTTAATTTTGTAATCTATTGTGTACCATGTCAATTTCCCGTGAAACAAAAAAGCCTCTATATATTCTATATTCTAATAAATTTTATAGTTTACATAAATTTGTAGGGGTCCATCAAGGCAACAACTTTGGTCCACACTGATTTGTTATTGCTTGATTTGATAGTTTAGTTTTATACATATTGTTGTATTGTTTAAGTACATAAGGTAAGATTTGAGTAAGATTTTAATGCAGACAGACATGGTCTTAAATTTGTGGCAACAGTAATGTGTTCATTTTGTATAGGATATTTTTTATTCATCCCTATATCTGTTATTGAATTGTTTTGATTTGGTACAAAACTAAACTATAAAACTTTCTTTCTTTCGTTATTTATCTTTGTCTCCTTCTTTCATTCAGATTTATCGTTACCAAAATCGGAGTTAGATTCAATGATGTTGTCCTGTGAGTACTACCGGCGAGCGATGAAACTCACAAGCGACAAGAGAGACGAATTACTCCGTAGACTCGCTTCTGTCCTCAACGAGTTAGCTGTACGATATATGAATGAAGCCCAACGTGAGTTCGTTTCCTTATAACCCGTCCCTTTTTAATCTGTAGATTTTTTACGAGCGTTTTTTGCATATGTTCTTAATTGTACGTGTTACAACCTTTTAAATATACCCATAAGTTAGTATTGGCTGATCCTAGTCTATCAACTTATTAACAGCCAAACGTAGGGTAAATTTTTCGGAGCCCTTTCATAGGACAAACCTCTGTGGAAATCCAGCTTCTTGTTAGTGATGAGCTATATTGGAAAAACATCGATGCCAACATCGATTCGGTAGTATCGATGTACTATAAACATCGATGTTTTTGCCAGAAATTAAAATTGTCAGTAAAAACAGAAGACAGTGACGAAAAAAAATAAGGTCATCCAAAGGCAAAACTATTTGTACGGCTTACAAATTTGATAATTTTCTAGTCTCTAGCTATAACGTTTTCATAACGTCGATGTTATCGAAATGAAAACAGTGACGTGTCGATATTATCGATATCAAAACTGAAAACAGCTAAACATCGATGTTTCTTCAACATCGATGAATATCGATCATCCCTACTTCTTGTTATCACAGTACTTGCACGGCAACTATACTCAGAATTTACACGATATACTTTTAGAATATAATTTTTGGTCTAAGACCATCACAATAGAACTCCCTTGGTTATATAATTATCATGATAAATTGTTGATATCTTAAAACAATGTTGCCTATGTTTTGAATGTTACGATACACTTTTTTATCGTATGGAACAAAGGAAAAAAAGGAGAGATTTAAAGTGTCTGGCCATATTGCATTTTTTAAAAATAATATGTCCATAATACTCTTGTATGATTGTTGCTCGAGTCTAACGATATAAAAAATAACAAAAAACAGACATTTGTATGGAATTTCTAAATGAGTTTTTTTTTATTTTTAAGTATCCTTTAATATATAAAAAAAGATAAACGAAAATATGTATATTTCTGGATTCTTTGCAAATATATCGGAGGGACCAGATAGAACCATAGATCTCGAACGCCTCTCTACTCGCGTTCCTTAGTCCGCAACTACACTAATGTTGAGTCGTGTAAAGCAAATTAATTAAAATGTGTATTGTCTTTGACCAGTAGTCAGCAAATGCAGTTCTTTCATATCTTCATGTGGCTCATCCAAGAAATGTTTAATGCAGACACGGAATATTATTTATTAACTTGGTTTGTAAGAGGCAAGTTGTTTTTGAAAATCAGAATAAAATACTTTATTAAATTTTGAAACGCAAGCCTACAGAAAGAGACACGTTTTTAGTACACAACAATAGCACGGCTAGTCTTTCATAAAAAAAGATATACTTATCCAAGGCAGGTTCGATAGTGTAGGTTTAATTTTAATTGTATAAAAATAACTGTACTAAAGCAAAGCTTAAATAAAAAAAAAACTCTTTGTATAAACTTCAATTTGTTGGTATTTGACCCTTTTAGATGACGAGTCTCCAGACCACTGACAAGGTCAACTCCCAAATATCTCAAAATTATTTCTATTTGGAGGAATATTTGGGGGGAAGGGGTGTAAGGGGTGTCGTATACCTGCACGTGGTGCACCCTGATGAATAACGAACGAGGCAATGGCGAAAGCTGGCTGGTAGGGTTTTACAGCCCGACTGGGTCGCAACCACCATGTATATGGCGAAAAAACCCGTAATAGTGATTCGCTTCTGCGCGTCGCGTTTCGGGATCAGCCTGTGCATATCCAGTTTTTTCCAGGCAGTCATGATAGTGGCGACCGGCGATGGATAGTGTGTAACTCGGTGATCGCTATTGTTTTTAGATTGTACTGTGCTTACCATCCGGCATAGTGCAGTCATTTTGCCGTGCTACAATAAAACATAAACTCAAAGCCGGATCTCCGAGGAGTACCTCCCCTCCACTACTCTCATTTAATTTACCACTGCACTGTTTTATCAGTCCAATATTCAATTCAACCATTCTTTAACTTGTTATCGTAGAACTATATACGAAATTCACTGAAGAGTCAGATCAGAAGACGGAGAAGGCGAAGACTCTGCTACAGCAATTCCTCGATATCTCGAAGAAATCCCAGGAGTGTTTGGACGAGGCGTCGCAGATGTTCGAATCTGTTAACGATGTACCGAACCTGGCGCTGCTCTTCTGTAACAAAGGACGGTACCTTCGATTCAAGGCTCACTGTGATCTCGGTAGTTCCAGGTAATTATGTAGTTATTATAGAAACTTGGTGATTAAATTTTTGGTGGGATTTTTAGTCTGTCATGAAGTGGATTTTATATTTTATTCATAATCATGTGTTAATTGACTCTATATTTTGTAAATTTGGTGCTGTTTTACGTAATATAGTTAATTTAATGTGCATAAATGAAGTGAATGGAAAATAATACCACGGAGTATGAAATTCTGAGATGCCACAAAAACTCCCAGAAAGGTTCTTCTAATAAGGGATCCACCATCTTGTTCGAATATTGACTCACACGACGCAATATTGAAGTGATCGCACGACGCTTGTAATATAATAGACTACGCGACAATGGCAGTAATAATATAAATGATTAATTGCCAAAAACAAAGTTAAAAAAAGCTTTGTGATATTGGGTAAAACCGGGTGGAAACCGGAAGAAAGCAATGGATATCGGGGGAAATTAGTGGAAATTGGGAGAAACCAGAGAGAACCGGGGGTGGTCGCAGAAAACTGAGATCCTTCGAACGTCACGAAAAATCAAGGGAATACAAGGGCAATATGGATGAGATCTTATTTTCATTGCGATGCAATTATTGTATTAGATTGATCAATTATTGTTAATTTAAATTTTATGGCGGTTTTGTTGTAAGGGATCGTACAGGTATTACGTAAGCAGAAGTTTTATAATTTCTAACCTCCTCCCACCAGGTTAGCAAAAGTAAGCACTGCTCTTAGAGCTCCTCCACATTCACACAACCAATTATATGAGTAATTTTTAATCTGTTTTGGTTAAAAAATCAATATTGCTTATGTAATCGTTATCCAGACCCATATCTTCTATGTCATCAAAAATAAGCAATTCAAGGACCCCCCACCCCCATCAGCGCTTATGTAATATTTGAATGGTCCTAAGTTCTACATAAGATTTTCTTTTAAAAGTAACTCATTAGGTAAAGTCAGTACTCGATTAAACTTTAAAAGTAACTCGTTAGGTAAACTCAATATTAGGTTAAACTTTAAAGTAGCTCGTTAGGTTAACTCAGTATTCAGTTAGACTTTAATAATGGCTTGTTAGGTATACTCAGTTGTAGGTTAACCTTTAAGAGTGGCTCATTAGGTAAACTCAGTTATAGGTTAAACTAACTAACTAACTTAAGAGTGAATTTTTTTTTTAAATGACTACACTATTGACCCAGCAAGGTCTTAACAGCTTCACCGGACTACTGAGGCACTTAGCCGATTTTATTTTGGCAACCAGCTCAAGGGTGCACGGCACACCTCGGCTTGGCTGTTGCCTGTTGCATGCAAAATCGCGACCTATCTTAGCTAACCTAGCTAACTATTCATATATGTATGAGTTGTTGAACCGTATATGTGTACCAAGCATACACGCCTCAACAACTCCTCCATATATTTATTATCGGAAAATTGAGAGTTTTTCAGTTCGATAAGGGAAAAAAAAGTAAACCCTTCCACTTTCATGTGTAAGCGTGTAGGCGTGCACGTGTGTGCACAGAGTGACTCGTTAGGCAAAGTGAGTAGTTAGTTAAACTTATAGATTAAATCATGATTGTTTTTCTTACGTGTATGGTTGTTAGATGTCTTATAATGTAGTTTAGGAATTCAAGTAACTCGTAATGCTAGAATGTT
Organism: Antheraea mylitta; assembly: GCA_014332785.1. Taxonomy (NCBI): domain Eukaryota; kingdom Metazoa; phylum Arthropoda; class Insecta; order Lepidoptera; family Saturniidae; genus Antheraea; species Antheraea mylitta. Next base: position 2,549,277 of record JACEII010000032.1, read on the forward strand.
TCTCCCCGTTCAAGTAGTTCAGAGAAACGTCGCCTATACAAAGAAGCGGAGGAGTTGTACCACGTGGCGCTGAAGCAGCTCGGTCCCAGAGAGTCGTGCGGCGCCTCCAGCATCTGGGACCTGGTCTCCTGGGAGCTGTCCTGCCATCTCTACACGCGGGCTGTCTTCATGCAGGACGAACCCGAAGTCTTTGCACAGGTAATAATTGGTCTACAATTTCAATTTAGAGTTTTTGTCCGGGATCTTGTAATGTAGTGGATTTTGTATTTTATTATTTTCTTGTGTTATTTATCCCCCTCTATATATTGTAATATTGTTGATGTTTTACGTAATATAATTCGGTTATTGTGCAGCAGTGAAGTGGATGACATATAACACCACGGATCATGGATTCGGACATGCCATAAATATTCGCCTCACATAAATTCGTTCATAAGTTGAAATTTTAAATATTTCATTACTTTAGATTTATATTAGCGGGCCCGGTGGACGTTGTCCTCCTTTGATAATAATAAAAAAATCCTATACGTCACCCGCCGGGTCCTAATTAGAATGTAAACCTTCCTCGAGTCCACCTGAACACACAAAAAAAATCTGAAAGGAGTTCTGTCACATACACTCGGACAGAAAAATTATATATACGGAAGAAAGTTTCAACACTCGTAATATTCTAATACGTTACACTTCATGGTCACATTTATCATATAAAATAATTATACTAAAACAAATACTAATAAACAATAAAGAGAACCTTTGAGAACCAAAGAGAACACGCTTCACTGAACACTGCCCGAAAATTACTGACACATCCTGCCACGTTCTTACAAACAACGGCGCGTATGGGATTGAATATAATGGTTGTATTTCTCTAAATAATTAGGTCAAATATTAATCATATATTTTTTTTTAATTGATTTAAAACGAGAATCGAGTACAGAGTGACCTGTATAAATATTGCTATTGTCTAAACTTTCACCTGGTTATGTAAACTTCATAAAGTCTATGACTTTATCTTTGTGTCACACCATGACACCGTTGACACCATCCTTCCAGCGTAATGTGTAACGTAGTTTATGGATGGCCCGTTTATAGTTAGTGTAATGTTTTTTAGGAAGCGACAGAAGTGGCTGAGGCACTAAAACAGGCCCTTAAGTACTGCCTTCTGAGCCCTGGGCCAAGGCAGTACCTCTACCAGTTCAGAGCCGCTATGATATACCATAGGCTTGGATCACTCTACCATTCGCAGTACAGGTAAGTAGTACATGGGCGACTGAGGCTAGCTCGGTTCTTTAAAAAACAGTTTTAAATTAAAATAAACTGTTAGGTTTGCGTTATAAAATTAAAATAAAAAAATATATCTATTCTGGTACACGAAGTTATTCGAACTGCGGTTACACGGATTTTTGAAGCAACCGATTTCCATCTGAGCTATTTTTGTTTTGACAGCGCCGGCGAAATTTACCTTTATATCCTAGCTATATATTTTCATTGCCTGAAAACTCAACTTTTTGGGGTGTAAGGGGTGTCGAGTAACATCTTAAGACTTGAGACACCCAAGCCAACCTCACCTGCACGTGGTGCACCCTGCTGATAAACGAACGAGGAAATGGCGATAGCGGGGTAATAGGGTTTTACAGCCCGACTGGGTCGCAACCACCATGTACATGGCGAAAAAGCCCGTAATAGTAAATCGCTTCTGCGCGTCGCGTTTCGGGATCAGCCTGTGCATATCCAGTACCGGATGACTTTCGTCATTATGTCCGGCATGACAGCGGCGACCGTCGATGGATAATCTGTCTCTCGGTGGTTGCCGATGTTTTTGGATTGTACTATGCTTAACATCAGGCATAGTGCAGTCACTATGCCGTGCTTCGATAAAAAAAAAAAATTAAAAAAGGTTTCTATGAATAAAATCTATCTAGATCGAATTATCCTCCTCGACGCTACCTACATACTAAGTTTCACGGATATAGATGACGCCGTTTCAGATATGATGAATATATACTAATATATAAATATTGCGTGTTTAAAGGTATTAGATAACATAACTAGTGAACGTTCCTGACTTCGAGCTATTGTGACGTCATAAGTATCTAAACAATTTGACTCATCATTTATTGCGTTATTTTAAATCAAGTGCTTTATCTATTTATTCATTACACAGAGTACATCCCGCTGTGATGATAAAAAAAAAATTGATAAATTATATACTTGAGCCTCACTCATGACTCACTTTATCTACTCGTGAAAACCGCATGAAAATCCGTTGAGTAGTTTTTGAGTATATTGCGAACAGACAGACAGACTAGACAGAGGACTTTGTTTTTTAATAGTAGTGATTTTTGTCGACCAATTTAATAGATTATTACTGTCATTGTCGAAATAGGTAATGATATTACAAGTGTCTTGCAGTCATTTCATTGAAGTAACAAGACTGTGTCCGTCTTATTACGCAACAAAAAAAGTCGGCACTCCTTATGCTACTCCCATATCTGCGAAAGGGGTTGAGGGGTGTAAGGGGTGTCGAATAACATCATAAGATTTGAGACACCCAAGCCAACCTCACCTGCATGTGGTGCACCCTGCTGATCATCGAACGAGGCAATGGCGAAAGCGGGGTATTAGGGTTTTACAGTCCGACTTGGTCGCAGTCACCATGTATATGGCGAAAAAACCCGTAATAGTGATTCGCTTTTCTGCGGGTTGCGTTTTGGGATCAGCCTGTGCATATCCAGCTTTTTGCAGGCCGGCATGATAGTGACGACCGGCGATGGATAGTGTGTCAATCGGTGGTCGCCATTATTTTTGGATTACACTGTGTTTACCATCAGGCATAGTGCAGTCATTTTGCCGTGCTACAATAAAAAAAAACACGATGCTTCGAGTACTTGTCGTGCTAAAATTAGGGTTAAAAATCATTCCGATAAAGGCATATATGTTGCCACACCTGTGTCTTTTCAATGATTCGACATTAGCAACCGCTAAACTCGTTTGATGCGTGTAAAAACCGCCAGCCGATGGTTCGTAACGCATGACGATAATGTCTTCCCACATCACAAGCAAAGCCAGCAGAATGCTCGGGTTTATTACACGTACGCTAAACCACTTAAATGTATTAAATCATGGATCATTTTGCATTTTTTTTTATTGTAGCATAGCATGACTGCACTATGCCTGATGGTAAGCACAATGCAGTCCAAAAATAATAGCGACCACCGATTGACACACTATCCATCGCCGGTCGCCACTATCATGCCGGCCTGTAATAAGCTGGATATGCACAGGCTGATCCCGAAACGCGACCCATAGAAGCGAATCACTATTGCTGGCTTTTTCGCCATATACATGGTGGTTGCGACCCAGTCAGGCTGTAAAACCCTACCACCCCGCTATCGCCATTGTCTCGTTCGTTATACAGCAGGGTGCACCATGTGCAGGTGAGGTTGGCTTGGGTGTCTAGACTAGACTAGACAAAACTTGGTGCCGATACACGCAGGTATGGGAGTACCATTATAATGGTCGATGACCATTTTTAAATATAGATTTTCAACATTGTTTTTTTGATGTGAAACATCTATAGGCGCACCGGGATTGTTAGTGTGGCGACGCAAAACGCGAACCTTGCACTATTATAGGTTATCGCTATATCACATGATGTAGCGTTCAGATATGTCATCTCCATACATTTTTCCATTTTCTATTTGCCTTAGTGATTGCAGATAAGCAACTTGGCTAGGCCCCCTGTTCTTTTTCATATAACTTATACAAAACAATTTCGATGTTCCACATCTGCAAGGCGTCCCGTGACGGCTCAATTTTTTTCTGCACTATGTGTGTTGGCGTTTTACTACAATCTCATCTGGTATTAAGTGTCGATGTGGTCTAAGACACTCAACTGGCTCTCAAGTACCTACAGCTACCAAAACAAACGAAGTTTTTATCGTGATGTGCTTTTTTTACACCGAATCTGTTGCTAAGATTCGAACCTACGTCCATTGCTATAACACGCTATCACTTAAGCCGTCATAGCTTCATTCATTATGGCATGGTAGTAAAAATATATTTAATCCCATATCATTTACTTTTGAAAAATAATATAATCTTTAGACATCTGCGATATATCAACAGAATTATATGATGAGATAACAAAAAAAACTTTAAATTTATAATAATTTACAAGTTAATCTCGCATGATAATTAATATTTACATTAAGTAATTAATTTTTTTATCATATGTTATTTGCTTTGCCACGTGGATGCGTAACACCTCTGTTAATAATTGGTTGCTCTGGATAGAAATGGTATAAGTAAGAAAATATGCTTTTTCTGCACATAAAAACATTAATACAACAAAAAGCTTAAATTAATACCGATTTATATACTTAGACGATTTTATATTAGAACAGAATTCTAAATTTTGATAAATATGAATATAAGTGTGTTCGTCCGTTACATTTTTACGTGATGACAGTTCAACCGATCAACATGAGGTTCTAGCGGTAGAATCTGTACGATATATGTACGATTTATCAAATGTACAATAATGACATAGAGCACATTACCTACAACAAAAGTATTATTCTGAGGTATAGATGAAATTAACATTAATGCGAGTTCAGCCGCGGGCAAAGCAGAGTAATTACAATACGGTAAATACCAAAAATAATTGAAAAAATGTCAACTATTTTTCTGCTGACATTTAGATATTTCACTTTTAGACTGTTTTAGGAATTTGTTATTATTCATAAAATGATAAGTTAAAGTATTAAAGGCATTCAGAGTATAAAAATTATGATTGAGTTTTTTTAAAATAAATGTTACTTTTTTAAGATTGTCTCATATGTATTTCAAAATTTAAGTAGAAAATCATTTACCCGGGAACAAAATGAAAGCTATCAAATGGTTTAAGATATAGATATGTCAAGAGATAGAAAGAAAGAAAATTAAGACTTATACCGTTCTTTACTTCAGTCGACTGTTTTTCCTGTTCCTGTTCCACGTGGCATTAAATATTTAGTCGATAAACATAATTATATGATAAAATATATAATTCGGATACTTTGTGTGACTAATCTTAATTCAAAAGTTAATTTATCTGCATAATAAAGACTAGACATTTATCTTTATTATTTAAGTTCTTTATAAACTTGTTTTCTTTGGTTGCTCACTTGTTATCTACTGTATTTATTTTGATACTAGTTCCGTCCTGGAGCCTCACTTGGACTTAATTTTTGAAATGTTTTAATACTTTTACAATTACAGTTTTGTCAATTTTTTTGGTCGGTCTGATTATAGCTGAAAGTTCGTATTTGTGTTTAATATAGTTAAGAGTTCAATACAAAATAAAATTTTAAGTATTAGATATACAATACAGTTTTAACTCTTTTAACATTTCAATGCGAAAGTGGGCAAACGAAGCGACGGTGAACTGAGAGTGGGGCAATTTGGAATTGGACAACGAAACCCCAGAGGGCAGATGCTTGTAGATTTCATGGAGAAGGAAGACCTCTTTATGATGAATTCTTTCTTCAAGAAGCGCCCCCATAGAAAGTGGACCTGGATGAGTCCAGATGGTTGTACTAAAAATGAGATTGATTTCATTATGTCGACAAAAAGACAAGTATTCAACGATGTCTCAGTGATCCACACAGTGAAAACTGGAAGCGATCACCGGATGGTAAGAGGCACCTTGAACTTAAAAATTAAGCTTGAACGGTTTCGACTGATGAAGTCCACGCTCCGACCTACAATTAGCCACATCCAAAAGTCAGAAAACTTTCAGCTCCAGCTCAATAACTGCTTTGAATCGCTGCAGAAAAGTGCATCAGTAGACGATATCAACGACATGCTTGTGGAAACTATCCATACGGTTGGGTTTAAATTCTTTAATTCCCACCATACACATAAAACGAAACTGATCTCGGACCAAACCCTAAGTCTCATGGAAAAGCGACGAAATCTACGGCTGCAGTCTAAAGGTGACGCATCGTCATATAGGCAGCTCAATAGACAGATCTCAAAATCACTTCTACGTGACAAACGTCAATTTAATACCTTGCGTATAAAGGAGATAATAGAACACAACAAAGGTTCTAAGGTGTTCTCAAGAGATCTGGCTATAGGGCAAAGTCAGCTGACGAGGCTGAAGACCAAGGATGGCAACATTGTTTCGTCCAAACCAGAGATTTTAGGATAAATCGAGAAATTCTATGGGCAGTTATACACGTCGACATCGAAACCAGTTGGTAGCCCAGCTATAGACCCAAGAGCTGAACTGATTCCGAATTATACCGAAGATATCACGGACGTCAGCATGTACGAGATTAGTATGGCTCTTAAACAGCTGAAGAACAATAAAGCACCGGGTGATGATGGAATTACGGTGGAGCTTCTGAAAGCGGGTGGAATACCGGTGTTGAAAGTCCTCCAGAGGCTCTTTAACGTTGTCATACTCGAGGGTACTACGCCACAAGCATGGCACAGAGGCGTGGTTATACTATTTTTTAAGAAAGGTGACAACACACTTCTTAAGAATTACAGACCCATCACGCTTCTGAGTCACGTTTATAAGCTGTTTTCGAGAGTCATCACGAATCGTCTCGCTCGCAAGCTCGACGACTTCCAGCCACCCGAACAAGCCGGTTTCCGGAAAGGCTATAGTACCATAGACCACATACATACGCTGCGGCAGGTTATACAGAAAACCGAGGATTATAATCAGCCTCTTTGCTTGGCGTTTGTGGACTATGAGAAAGCCTTTGATTCGGTTGAGATATGGGCGGTGCTGGAGGCTCTTCAGAGGTGCCAAATCGACCATCGGTACATCAAGGTGCTAAGGTGCTAAGGTGTTTGTACGAAAACGCCACCATGTCAGTTCGACTCCAGAATCAGAGCTCGAAGCCAATTCAACTGCAGAAAGCTGTGAGACAGGGAGATGTTATATCTCCGAAACTGTTCATAACTGCGTTGGAAGATGTCTTCAAGCTTCTGGAGTGGGATGGACTTGGCATTAACATAAATGGTGAGTACATCACCCACCTTCGTTTCGCCGACGATATCGTGGTCATGGCAAAATCTCCGGAGGACCTTGGCACGATGCTAGATAGCCTCAGTAGAGTTTCTGAACGAGTGGGCCTCAAAATGAACATGGAGAAGACAAAAGTCATGTCGAATAGCCACGTAGTGTCCACCCCAATAATTATTGGGAATTCTACACTCGAAGTTGTTAACGAGTACATATACCTAGGACAAACTATTCGACTTGGTAGGTCCAACTTCGAGAAAGAGGTAAATCGCCGAATCCAACTTGATTGGGCAGCGTTTGGGAAACTCAGAACTGTTTTCTCTTCCTTAATACCCCAGTGCTTGAAGACTAAAGTCTTCAACCAATGCGTGTTGCCAGTGATGACTTACGGCACTGAGACGTGGCCGCTAACTGTGGGCCTCATAAGAAAGCTCAATATCACCCAACGAGCGATGGAAAGAGCAATGCTCGGGGTTTCTCTACGTGATCGAATCAGAAATGAGGAGATCCGTAGGAGAACTAAAGTTGCCGATATATCTCACCGAATATCACAGTTGAAGTGGAATTGGGCAGGGCACATTGCTCGAAGGACTGATGAGCGATGGGGCAAAAAAGTCCTAGAGTGGCGACCACGCACCGGAAAGCGCAGCGTGGGACGGCCCCCCACCAGATGGACCGATGACATTATAAAGGTCGCGGGGAGCCGTTGGTTACAGGCGGCACAGAGCCGTACGCTGTGGAGAACGTGTGGTGAGGCCTTTGACCAGCAGTGAACGACTATAGGCTGAGATGATGATGATTATGATAACATTTTTCCACTAAAAACTTTTTATAACGTTGAAATTAGTTCAATTTTCGTTGGTTTACAACAAAACCATTTATCTGTTCTGTTCTTCGTATAACAAAAACTCTTTATGATGAAGAAAAATGCTCGGCCTCTTCAAATTCGTTATAAAAGATTGACACTGTATATAATTATAACTTTAGAATTAAAATTTGGTATTTATTAACCGCTAAGTTGATTCGATGTTATACATTTATTATAGAAAGTATCTATAACTAAATTTGTGTTCTGCGCAACTATGTTACAAACCGGCAAAGAGCTGGTGAGGAATGTACATTATCCTTAAATTCCGGATTTTTCTCGGTTCATTTTTATAACTTAGTCCAGTTTATTCCCTATTCCACGCAGATATGTTCTAAAGTGAAGAATTTCTTATTTTTCATTGACTGTATGGGACCAAGTGACTCAATTTTATCTGTTGGATAGTACACCCAGTGTCTGCCGACGGTTCTACAATTCTCAGTCGTCGAAAAGAGACACTAAAGGAAAGTCACTGTGACGCGTTAATCAACCTAAGCATGGTGGTCACGATCCATACTAGTACAGATACTTCACTGCTCCTTTCTTACTGAACCTACACCGATTAATTCCGAAACGCGACACTTGTACTAAACGTGACATATGTACTAACGTGTCACGTGTACTAACTTACACCTGATGAATGAGATGACCATGTCAAATCCTCAGTCGTTAGCGTGTTCGCTTCCTGCATCAATAGACGTCCTGGCGTCCTGGCGAATGTGTCGTAACTATCGGTGTAGCAAAACATTGTGCTAATAACATAGTATGATGGCTTTTTCTAAGCTGGCCTGTCTTGCTTCTATTTTTAGCACCTCTACTCGACCTCAAGTAGCGTACCGATAACTGCAATTGAGAGCTAGTCCTTTTATGTTTAGAGCTTTTTTATATCATAGGAGGCAAACGAACAGATGGGTCACCTGATGTTAAGTGATCACCGCCGTCCATAGACACTACCAACACCAAGGAAGTTTCAAGTGCGTTGCCAACCTGTGTTTAGGAAAGGGAGAAGACAGAGAGAGGGGCAGGGGTTGGGAGAAGGGACATGGGCTTTCAACGCTCTCACTGATCGTATGAAATGCAACAATGCAAGCACTGTTACTTCACGACGGTGTTTCTGTGGGTCGGGTAGTACCGGGGGTGAACCGACCTATTCATGTTGATTCCAGTAATAGTTTCAACGTGGCACTACCACTACTAAAGCCTGTATTAGCGTGTTTGCCATCTTGGACCACATCGTTAACATCAGGTGAGATTGTGGTCATACGTCAAAACATTTAAAGAATTTCAAAGAAAGTTGTACTGGTCCTGCAAAGGATTCAAAATGACTTTACTTACCCAGGTTAACAACTGAAGAGGGTCCTAAAAGAAGGACGCTGATGAATGCGACGCGTACGAACTACACGCAAGCAGCGAATATGTTCGCTCTGTTGGAAGACGCCGGAATGTTCCTAACAGCGCAGTGCGAGCACGTCGCAGTGCTTGAGACACAAGCCGCAGGTAAGATCCCCGGAATTTTGATCCCAAAATTTTATCCCAATATCCCACAGAATTTTGGAGGAGTTTTTGTAACTTTTACAAAAATTTACAGGGTTACTATCAGTCACTTTGTTAAGTCTTTGGAATATATCGGTACTTTATCATTTATACCTTTTGTTCGCGGCTATTGGATATCATGGATTTTATCTATTTCTCGAGTACAATATATTTTTGGTGTATGTAAAGTACCTTACGCCATTTTTCTGTAAACCTGACAAATAATACATATAGTGTTTATAATGTTAGTAAAGATATCAAAGGCCTTATTTATTACCACTTTGTTATTTATCTATGCTTGTAAAAAGCTTTTTTAGTATTTAGTTAAAGTAATACATCAAATTGTCCAGTTGTATAGAATACATGTTATTAATAAGATGTAGCTTTTTTGTATGGGAAGAAAATAGCAAAAGGGCGTTCATCCAATCCCAACCAAGATCCTTTTATATTGGAACACAATTAATGCGAGCACTTTTTGTAACAGACTAGTTTGTCGTTACTGTTAACATGTTTAGACCTTGTAAAGCTGGTTTAAGATTAGGTCTTCTATATTTCGATTCCGTTTAAGTTACCATATACTCCAAGGCTTTAACTAGGCTTAGTGTGTAACTTGTCCTTTTAATCTAAATATTTGGTAGTTCAGAGTACCAAAAGATAAGTGAATGAATCTCTGAATTTTTTTATACTCCTTGTAGGATTTTTTTTCTGAATTGATATTGAATTAAGAATATAAAATTAATTAGAGAAAATTTGTAAAAACTTCGTACAGTTTGCATTCCTGAGATAACTGGCATTTAGAATTTTTTTTTATTAAAAATTACGATTTTCGTATTTTTTCGTGAAGTGAATGATTAAACTAGTTCCACTTTTGTTTTAGATTCACTCGCAATATAGCTACAAATAGATCTTAGTATTTTATTTTTAATAATTGTAAGTGCATTTTAAGTTTTATTTTAAATTTGGTTACATAAAATTTCTATCCAAATCGTGTCGGGGATCATCATGAAATCGACGAATTTCTTGTAACATCCTCTAAAAAATGCTTATCATCAAAAGATTCCTTATAAAAATAAGGAACTTCTATGGTTTAAAACTTAACTTTGTCTGTCTTAAGAATATTACAAGCCATAGTAAATAAAAAATAAATACCTTCAATTTGCAGTAACGCCAAATCTAAAACTGAAATCCTTACAAACGGCGATACAACTTCTCAGACAGTGTCATTCCGTGATGAAAATAATCAAAGATAAAGAGACTGAGGATTTGAAGGACGCAAAGAGCGATTCCGAACGAACCACGAGGAACGAGGAAAACCTCCTATCTCTATACGAAAACCGTTTGCACTTTATTTTGAAGAGCATCATCCAGTATTGTAGGTCGAAGCTGAACAAGGACTATGAGAGGATGACAGATATGTACAAGAGGTTGTACTGTGCTAGCTTAAAGATTAAAAAGGATTCCGATGTGAGGGTTTACGCTAGAAGTATTTGCGATGTCCTCACAGCTATGGACGAGATTTCTAAGGAATTCGAGTGATGGTTTTAAAGGTTGTGGCTCAGTTAGTGCCTTGGGCTCTCGATAAATATGTTCTCCACTGTCAATCGTTTTATAATTATCAATGTCTTTTGGTCCCACTAAAGTTACGTCGTTTTGTGATGGGTTTCTCGAAATTTTAAGGTGGTAGAGCCACGCTGAAGCTATTACTGGTCTCAGCATGATTGGGTCGGCTCTTCCGGGGTAGTACCACGCGACACACAGAAACACCCACGCGAGGTAACAGTGCTTGCATTGTTACGTTTCGTTCGGTTAGTGCGAGAGCCGAAGGTCCACTCCTCGCCCAAAACACAGGCCGGTAACGCACTTGCGACTCTCCTGGTGTTGCTAGTGTCTATGGATGGCAGTGATCACTTAACATCAAGTGACCCTCCGGTTCGTTTGACTCCAAAAAAAAAATACATACTTTTTCTCAATGGTTGATGCAATTTTAGTATTTTTGGAGTTTAGGATATTTTTGGGTATAATGAAAATGGGTCTTCATCCCTTCTTTTGAGTCATATAATTTTATAATTGGTTAGTTTTTTAATTAACTTTACTACTCTATCTGCTCTATCAAGTTGTATATTGTTATTATAACTTGAGGATTGTCTTAAGGGAAGTATATAAAATGAATCGTCACTTCATTTTGAATTGTTTGCAACAAAATGTTCCGTTTAATAGACATATTATGATAAAGTGTTTTTTTGCACAACATTCTTTTTATATAGACATTCAGATTGCGACATTGAATAAAAAAAATTGACAAATTATATACCTTAACCTTCCTCATGAATAACTTTTATCTACTGGTGGAAACCGCATGAAAACCCGTTGAGTAATTTTAGTGTTTATCGCGACCAAACCTACTGACGTGGCAGAGGACTTTGTTACATAATATGTAGTAGTCTAGATTCATTATTGCGAGATTTATTTTTATACTAAAACAAAAGAATAATCTAGGGACAGTACCCGGAATTTGATTTGGCACGTCTTATAGAAGACAGAAATAATAGGTTAAGATTGGTTTCGTGTAGTATTGTCTTTGTCTGTCTCAATCAATGTGTTGTGCAGACGTCTCGCTATTTTCACCGACGTATCAAATCAAATGCAAGGTACTTTATATATGTGGCCTTTGATGTTCATTGAAATATTGCAGGGGTTCCTAAACTTTAACCAACCAAACCAAACACCTATTATTTTATAGAACCCCATATCAAATGATTACAAATCAACACTGAAATTTATATAAGATTTTTTTCTATCTGAAACATCTATAGGAGGATGGTAAACTGGTGACGGTAAACATTTTTGGTGACGCAAAACACGTAACAAAATACTCAAAAACATTTGCAACACTATCTGTATAAACATAAGATTCAAACTGTTTTGTCGGCCAGTCGTTCTACTAGTGTTAAGCTGCACGAGCCGACGAGCAAGCGCCCTTTGATAAATGCCGCCAAACACACGGCGCCTGCGCCTAGTCGAAGTTTTGTATTTCATGTAATAAAATAAATAAACAGTAATTTTTTTTTTTCACAAAATAATTGTATTTTTTTCATTATGCCATAACTGATTCCTGCCGTAATCTGTTCTTTTATGCATATAACTTATACATAACAATGTCGATGTTTCACATCTGCCAGGCGTTCCGTGACGGATTAATTTTTTTTTAACAAATGGTACACATTATTATTAACTTAAAGGTTTAATGTGAAGAATGTCTTATAGTTCGGTATTATATCTGAAAATTGTATGCGTATATCTGGTGTATCGTCCAATCTTAACCTGTATTTGTTTTTTTTATAAACGTAGGCGGAACCCTGATAACTATTCTACGGAACCCAGTTTGGGAATCTCTGAAGCATTGAGTTATTAGTTTTTACTGTGTATATAGTGATCGTTGTTCAATCCGCTGTTGCGTCGACTCAATATTACGAATATGATTTTATTTTATAAGAAATAGATATTTTAATAAAGACTGACACGTTGTAATGTTATTCATGTTTATTATATAATTTTATTATAATATTGTGGTTTTATTTCTATGTCCTTATTATTAAAATCAATTGTCGGATTTAATGAGTACATTATTTTTGAAGTGAAAATAAAAAATACTACATTTGACTTAAAATTTCAAAGAGAACACAGTTATTTCATTGTTTTATGTTTGTCTCTTCTGTCTAGTGTCCTCGTGACTTTCTCGACATTTTTTGTAGCGTTTATATTGTCAGGAAAAAATTAGAATGAAAAAAGAAAAAGGGAAAACTGTAGTAAAACCTAAAAAATCCATATGAAAAGTAAGTTATTTTCAAAAATATTGTTAGAATTGAGAGATTGACGTTCAACGGTACAGTATCTACGTTAGTACAAGCGTGTAAATCCGGGGCGGACAATTAGGTCACAATAAAAATCAAAAAAACACTTATACAAATATATTATTCGTATCAAACATTCCAATTATAATAACGGTTATTATAACAATGATCTTATGTACAATAAATAAAATAAAATATGTATTTAATTACTAATTAACATAAACTCACTTAGGACTGATATGGCGGATTTGTACTTGGCAATAATGTAAAAAAAAATAGACATATCACGCACAGAAGGTGAGTATTTTTGTAAAATCCACCTTCACAAAGTTTTCTTAGTGCAAAATATAGAAAAACTTTGGTTGACTTAAAGGCCATCCTTAAATTACGTCACATATTAAGCAATGTGAGAAGTCTAACAGAATGTAAATCTTTTCACAAGTTTGGAAGAGACGAGATTTAACTGAAACGAAAGTCTTAAAAGTCTGGTTTATTCTTGGTTTTATTTAAAAAAAACGCACTTAAATCATTTTATTATACCTGTTTTGATATTTTCAACAATAAAATTAGAAAACATGTGACGTCATATCAAAACTAAAGGGTTGACAAAATCGAGAATCAACACTTGTAATGAAGATAGGAGTTTGAAAAAAAATGAAATTTTAGTGACGTACTTTATGAATGTACCTTATAAATGTATAAACTATTACTTAAATGTACTTTAAAACGATTCTTAAATTCGAACAAAATCTCACATGATTTTTATGATTAAAAAATACATACACATAAATTATTTAAATAAAAATAATATATTACAAAAATAACATCTCACTTTTAGGTAAATTACATTTACATTTTTTTTTTGCAATTCGAAAAATATAGTTACAAAAAATTAGGTTCATACAAATTCATTAAAATTTACAGGCACTTTATTTTAAATATTAAGTTAGTGTTCATCTCCAGACTTTGTCTAGGAGGTAGCATTGTAATTTAACTACCTATCAAAAATTATTTAAGTATACATTAACCTAAAATTATATCCACATCTTTTGTGGTGTTTCTTGAAAAATTAACTATGCTTTATCAAATTTTTCTTTTGTGGACCTGGAAACGGAAAAGTAAAATTAATCTATATACATGTAAATAAAACACATATGTTCCGTATTGATCTCGAAATCAATTGAAATGATTCGACTAAACTTCATGAGAGATGGAAAATTTTACATAGTACTATATATGGTACATATTCTGCCATTAATATAAAATAAAAATACGATAAAAAAATAATCAAAATATTTTTTTTTATTAAATTTTGTCCCTGAGAAGCCGCTTATGAACGTCAAAATTACCAGACAAACAACCCACTCATCGAGAATAACCGGCAACTAACTCGATCTAGTTTATCTTTTTAGCATTTATATATTTAAACTACATTACACGGTACAGTCATTTCTAAACAACAGAACAACAGTTAAAAAAGAGAGAGGAGTCAATTCCCGACATACCATCTTTCACATACTGATCCACTCTATAATAGCCTTTTGGCACCAAAACCCGCTCGGCATGGCGCTTAAATTTATAGTCCGGCAAAGCGCTAATATGCTTTGGGATTTTGTAAAACCTAACACTATTACTTAAAATACTGCTATTGATCTTACTGAGCCTAGTTGAGTTGTGACCAGTTCGTTACAATTTCTAGTATTTAAATCAGGCCAGATCATGAAAGAACAAAATACAAATGGAAAAATGCTTGATAGCATCAGTGAAGTATAGACTTGTTAATTGTACTAATAAATTAATTGTAGATTAAAAACGTAAATTTCATATAAGAAGCCGGGTAGTTTTAAATGTTACTTACTTTCCTGCGAGCATTTCTTGAATTTCTTGGAAACTCTTGCCCTTAGTTTCTGGCACCATGAATAAAGTGAAGAAGAAAGAGGCGATACAGCATCCGCCGAAGATTAAGAATGTTCCACCCATACCGATCGCATCAGCTACTGGATTGAAATATCTGAAACAATATTTTCTAATTTGTAAAGACTTGAATTTCACTTTAATCATTATTTAATCCCTTAGGCAACGAGCGCATTTTCCAGAACAACACAAAGCGGTAGTTTGGCGGTTAAAAAAAAAAATGTTAAGTAAAGAGTAGATATTGACGGGCTTCATTATTATCAATAAAATATTTTGGAAAAGTTTGTTTTACCTAAATATTGAGATTAGAGAGATTAAAAAAATCAAATAACAACGTTAGCAACTTAAAAAAAAAACATAGAATTAAAAAAAATAATGTTTTAATTCCGTATCTGTAAATGGGATACAAAATTATTACTTGCTAGGTTACCCGGCTAGCCGTTACTGTGGCTCAGTTATTGAAAATGAAATTAGAAATTAAAATGTGGCCCCATCTATGAGATATCTATAACAATTGGTCCTACAGTTTTCTGTCAGCAAACTAATTTAAAATGCAGTTTGTTCGAAACTTATGAAACTTACATTTCATAAAAAATTAACATTGACAATAATTTAACTTCTAATTAAAATATATTGATGCTATTAATCGCAATATAAATATTCCTATCTCTCAAGTTAGACCAAATTACACATAATAGCCAACGTTTCATGAAGATGAAGACCCCGAATTTTTATATATTTAGATACCGACTTACCTCGTTACAAGGAAGGAGAGCACCCAACAAAAAGCTGTTGCTATTGGTGAGGCGAGAGCTTTGACTTCAATAGGGAAAAGTTCTCCCATCACCGCCCAGGGCAGGGGACCCAGACCCCAGCAGTACGTCAAAATGAACAGAACCAGAGCGAGAATTGGTAGGAACCGGATGCTTTCGATCACCGGGCTATTATTTGCATCCAAAATGAAGTACATTCCAAGGAGACCCTTAAAGAATATAAACGATTCTTTATAATAAATGGCACCTAACAGGCAGAGAGTCCATCTTAAGTTAAATGTTTAACTTGTTTAAGTATGAACAATTGCAACACAAAAGTTATCACTGTGGCCTTGCCGTCACCTGATCTTAAGTGATCACCATCATCCATAAACACTTGCAACACCAGGGGAGTCGCAAGTGCGTTGCCTGCCTGTGTTGGGGGATGGGAGGAGGAACAGAAGAGGAGAGGGGGAAGGTGAAGAGTGGTGGGCCTCCGGCGTTCTTACTGAACGAAACGCAATAATACAAGTACTGTTACTTCACGTTGGTTTGCTGTGAGAGGGTGTGATAATGAGGACACCACATTGAAAAGTTCTTCGGAACACTCCACAACACTAGAGGTAAAGAGTTTTGCGTTTGAGCATAATCTCACCCAATTTAAAGGTAGACATTAACCAGGCGAACTTAGAAACTCTACCAACATTCTATTTCATCACGTTGTCTTCATTTACCGAAAGTTCAGGACTAAGTCGTTATGATACGATCCTATCATGCTATCAACTAAGTCATCATTCCTTCATCTCTATTATACAAAATACACATTCGTTTACAAAATATGATTTATGACCGCACCTGCAGAAGTAAGACATTGTCACTTATAATTTGGTATCTGCCACTTTGTTTTCATGAAATTATTAAATCATGTATCTAGTTATGTGCGAAATGTCTTTTTCCATTGTAATTTGGGTATCACCAGTTAAAACATTTCTTTTTATCGATTTTCAGTTATCTTTACAGTCTATATCTTATTTAAATGTTTCATGATATTATACTTTGAAGAGATGAATGCTAAATAAACATATCTACCATTGAAAATCTTGTCAAATGCGGTCTAGCTAGTATGCAAATGAAATTGGATAAAAATATATATATCAGTTTCATTTATAGTACCTGGGTGACCGAGCATAGCACAGTTCTTTAAAGATGATTTTTAAATTAAAATAAACTGTTAGGTTTGCTTTATAAAACTCAGTTTTTTTTTTGCAAAAAAAAAGTGTTAAAACATATATATCTGTTCTGCTGTCACTCGAATTCGAACTAGGGTTACACTAATTTTCGAAGTAACCGATTTCCATCTGAGCGATTTTTATTTAGACAGCGCCGGCGAAATTGGCCTTTATATTCTAGCTATAGTTTTTCATTGCCTGAAAACTTAGTTAAAAAAAGTTTTCTATGAATAAAATGTAGCTAGATCTATTTATCATCCCAGAAACTACCTACATACTAAATTACACGGAAATAGATGACGTCGTTTCCAAGATCCTGAATATATACAAATATAAAAATATACAAGAATTGCTCGTTTAAAGGTATTAGATATATATATATATATATATGTATATAGATGTATATTGAGAGGGGAAAGTAAAGATACCGAATTTCGGTAACTAAAATGTCTTACCAGTCCAATAGTAGTACCGCAGCATGAGACCATGAGTAATATTCTTCTTCCGAGTCGATCGACGACCACAGGAGTTATGCAGGAGGCGAATACCTACGACAAATATGTCCATGACAAACGACATAAAAAAGCGGATATTTTTGATGAGAGTGGAAAAAAAAAACTAATATCAACTGTTGTCGCTTTATACCTTCAGAGAGACCTTTATATTTCAAGAAGACCTGGTTTCAATTTATATATGTACATCTGACTGATACAAAATAAATCGACATTTTTTCCCTAAAATATATCGAAAATATTGTTGGAAATTATGAAAAAAGATTTTTGTGAAACCCAGACATTAATATTTAAATAATAGTAATATAATTTTTTGATAAACTTGATAGATTCGAAAAAAAATTAAAAAAATATCAAAATATCACAAATTATATTATAAAGTCGAAAACTTCGAAACGCGACGGTTTATCAAAAAAATATAAGATAGCTTTTTATAGAAGAAAATGATTTAGTTTAGCCTTTTTGATGAGCGATTACAGAGCTAGAAAATTCAAAATTAAAAAAAAAAACAAGCTTTGCCATGTTAATCATACGGGAAATTGAAGTTAAATTCATTCATAGTTCACCTGAACACTTCCGATAATGATGGTAGCTATGGAGGGGTCTATGTTGGCACCGGCTTGTTCGAAGATTATCGCCATGTAGAATAGAACAGCGTTGATTCCGCAGAACTGCTGTCCAGTCACAAGCGCACAAGATATGTAGAAAGCTTTGAAATTACTTCCTCGGAAGATGTCCCTAAACTGAAATCATTCCTTAAAATTAACGATTTTCTTTACAAAGAAATAGATATAAATTACAGTTTATTTCTAATTATCTGACAACAATAAAGTTAGGAAACCCGATGATAATTTGAAGATTTTTTTAAAATATATTATATGGTAAGTGATCACTGCCGTCCATAGTTACTACCAACACCGGGGAGTAAAAATTGCGTTGCCGGCCTTTCAAAAAGTTAATTAATAAGGATTTGAAATATAATTCTTATCGAGACCCTTTTTTTATTTAATTTTTGGCAATTAATCTTCCAGATTATTACTGTCATTGTCAAGTAGGCAATGATATTACAAGTGTCTTGTGATAATTCGAATGTTCTAACAAGATGGTGGCTCCGTTGTTAGAACTTTCCAGGGAGCTTTTGTGGGATTTCGAAAAGAAAAAACAGAATTCATGCTCCGTGGTATTATTTCTCATCTACTTTATTTGCACACAATAACCGGCATATATTAAGTAAAAAGCCACCAATATTAAAAAGTATAGAGTCACATAACACAAAATTATAAATAAAATATGAAATTCATTATATGACAGACTAAGATACCGCCAAAAATACCATCAAAAATTTTACATGAAATGATTTAAGATAAATAAAAAAAATCAAATAGCGTCTGTATATTGTAGGTGTACCACCCGACCCACAGAACACCCGAACGTGAAGTAACAGTGCTTGCATTGTTGCGTTTCGTTCGGTCAGAGAGAGCACCGAGGCCCACATCCCCTCCCCCTTTTCTCTCCTCTCACCACTACCCTGTTTCCTCCATCCCCCTCCCCTCTCAAACACAGGTTGGCAACGCACTTGCGACTCCTGTGGTGTTACTAGTGTCTATGAACGGTGGTGATCACTTAACATCAGGTGACCCACCTGTTCGTTTGCCTTCTCTTACATAAAAAAGACTAAGATTCCTCCAAAAGTTCCATTAAAAATCTTATTGCCTTGTTAAAATAATTAAGAATTGATTAAATAAATTTAGGGTTCAAATAAGGTCTGTTTTTTTTTTATTGGAGCACGACAAAGTGACTGTACTATGCCTGATGTTAAGCTTAGTACAATCCAAAAACATCGGCAACCACCGAGAGACAGATTATCCATCGTCGGTCGCCGCTGTCATGCCGGCCATAATGACGAAAGTCACCCGGTACTGGATATGCACAGACTGATCCCGAAACTCGACGCGCAGAAGCGAGTCACTATTGCGGGCTTTTTCTCCATATACATGGTGGTTGCGATCCAGTCGGGCTGTAAAACCCTACCACCCCGTTATCGCCATTTCCTCGTTCGTTGATCAGCAGGGTGCACCACGTGCAGGTGAGATTGGCTTGGGCCCTTACATCCCTAGAATACCTGTACCTTATAAAATACACTTCAGCAATATTCAGACTTTGAAATTGTCTATAATTTCAAAAATAAAGAAGATTTGAATGTACTGTATAGGGAATGAAATACATATAAAAGTATTAATATTGAATTGGCAGTTGACCGAAGAGGAATGTAAAGAGCTAATAACATTATGCCAACCTAACTATGGTGGGATAATGATCAGAAAAGGATTAAAAAAAAAGAAATAAATAGTTAAACTCACTGTAGCAGTTTTGGCCATAGAAGCCTTCACCTCAGCCGCCATTTTGTCTAATTCAGCTTGCACTCCAGCTCGGGATTTACCGCGTATTACAGCGAGACAATCTCCCGCCGCATTAATATTATCTGTAATTATAAACATGTCAAACGTAAAGTGCAAACGTGAGTTGTACTTTGTTCATACAAATGTATTCGTCTATTTAATCTCTAGATAATAACAACAGAACAAAAATCTACCTCCGTAATGTTCATGTTTTAATTTTTTCCATTAAAATTAGACGCCTTCTAAATTTATAACAATTAAATTCCGGAAGCGATAGTGTAAAAAGGAAGAAATAAAAAACAAAACATAAAGTACTTCTTATGTTGTTCTTGAGAAAATGAATTTGTTTTATTATTTGCGAAGAAAGCATACGAATACGGAATTATTATTTTGTCCATTTTAACAGTTATAAAGAGTACTTGTGGTCTATGTTATGCTCTATTCGCCACCAGATTAGGCCCCCCTCCGCAGCAGCTCAAGCCTAGGTCCGTTCCCTCGGTGTGGAGCCACTGAGTGCGCTGCTCGCGCGATACAATGACACAAAATCATACAACATTGCGACAACATTACACATATCAACTCCATACACTTGCACGCATACACGCTAACACATAAAAGTGAAAGGGTTTTTTCCCCTTATCAAACTGAAATTATTCAGAAAATTATCCGATACGATATATATATAAGAATTGTTGAGGTATGTATGCTTGGTACACATATATGTTTCAAAAATTCATATATATATGCATACTTAGCTTAATTTAGGTTAGCTCAGATAGGTTGCGAATTCCCCACGTTAAAAAAAAAAGATAGGTCGCGAATTGCATGTATCAGGCAATAGCCCAAGCCGAGGTGTGCCGCGCACCCTTGAACCAGTTGTCAAACAAAATCGGTTGAGTGCTTTAAGCGCTCGCCTTAGTCGTCCGATGAAGCTGTTAAGACTTTGCTAGATCAGTAGCGAAATCAGATCGGAAAAAAATGCTCTATTCGCAAGTTTGGGTAAATCACAAAACTAGCCGAATCTTGTTAATAGCTTTTCTTCAAATGTATAGTTAACTGCGTTTCCTTATAATGAAAATTATTAGATTGAGTTAAAGATTAATACCAACCTTTATATAAATGGTAGATAGGTGTTTCAGGAGCAAAGAAGAACATAATGACGAAGGTTATAACTATGACCAAGCCAACATACTGCACCACACTATAGCTCACAAATGGACCCACGGCATATACCAATAAGAATCCGATGACCACGAAGACTTGCAGGAAAGATCCGAGAGCACCTCGGCTATCGTCCTAAAATATATATTACGATTATCTCGCAATCCGGAAAATTTATAATTATAAATAATACCTAGTAATTTTAAGGATTGAAATTTTGCAAGGTGTCATTACTCGATTGTCTCACTTTTAGGTTGTTTACGGGATTAGCAAGGGTATATCAATTTGCCAAAAGGCTTGAAGACCAGACCAAGATTTCATTTTGATTGTATTTTCTATTAGTTTAAATGCATTTGTCTTGCTGTAATAAAAGAAGAACGATTTTTATTTAAGATATACTTACATATATCTTGTTGTGTAAATATGTATGGGATTACCAGTGTTACAATTTTTTTTTTCAAACATATATAGACTTTATTAAGGTTAAGACTTGGTCTTTAATTTGTCGCGGCAGTAATAATAAATTCGTGGTCATCTTATGTGTCTAATCCAGTAGTAATTCAGTGTAATATTTTTGTTAAGCCACCGACTGCTCGTCCGTACATTGAATAACGCCCTTATAAAGAATTTAGAATTAAGCCCTACCACCATGCCATGGTTTCAAATTGTTGTATTCCTTTACCGAAAGCTCCGACTTAGTTGCCAGGATTCTAATCTACGTCCATCGACGCAGTATCCGAACCCGTTAACAACTAAGCCATCATAGCTTCAAAGATGAAAATATCAAGGATGAAAAGATTGATTAGCTAACGTGAATAGACTGTCCAGAATATGGCGGTAAAGATGTGATAGAGAGCAGCAGTACTTCGTTCACTTTGTCTACACCATACTGTTATCATTTATTTATTTATTTCTTTATTAAGGTACATAGTGTTACAGTTATACCCATACTACGTAAAACAAATGTTTATACATAAAACAATATAAATAATACAAATACATAGATATATATTAACCTAAAACTAAACAATAAAATAATGAAATAATTCTAGATGATCACAAAAAAAAGCAACATATAACTCATTCCATTTACAGACAAATCCATTAACGGGAACTGAACTAAGATTTCATTAAGACGTCGAAGCATCGAATGAGGGGTGAATTTAGATATGCTACAGTACGACATACCGGTATCCAAAATAATTCATGCTCACGTACAGCTACATAATTATTCGGCAGATAAAGTCGACATAATTTAGACATAAGTTCTATGGAATCAGAGTTACCTCTTACAATTTTAGCACCCTTGGATTACTTTCAAAATTACGTCTGCAAGCAAACGAGTTGAAACTAAACATACCCAGCAAAAATTTTATTGAGTTTAAGAACGGGTAGTAACCGTATGTTTTACTCATAGAGAAATCGAACGATCAATGAGAATTAAAAAAATAATAATAATAGACTCACTGTTGCAATCTCGGCGCAATACATCGGCATTATAGTGAACAACATTCCGACAGACAGACCCCAGAGCACACGACCGGCGTACATCATGCCTAAATTACGCGCCGCCGCTATTAATATGTAGCCAGCAAACATTGGTATGGACGTGCTGAGGAGACCCCATTTACGGCCTATCGATGAAGCTGCAAATCCACCCACAAACGGTCCTGTAACAAAGAATTTACTTGATATATTGATTTAACAAGACAAATTAATGGGAGAAGTACATTGCTGGGTAATATTTGAAAATGAGAAGAGAAAAAAGGAAAATAGCAAATGGTGAATGATATAAAAGTGTGGTTTTATAATCATCATTATCTTGAACGGATAAAAGTCAAAACTGAATCTTATTCATGCTATATTATTGTGCGTAAAAACTTCCAACGCTTTTTTAGTCCAATTACTATATTTTTTAAGTTATACTTCTTTTGGTGCATTACGGAAAAATGATGAGAGTAAATTTTTACGATGCGCGCGCACACCGTCACGAAAAACCGACACCCTGATGTTAGCTATAGTCAACATTTTGTTTCTTTGTATTTGTTTTATGTATTTCTTTATATTAGTACTTTTAAAAAAATACACTTTTTCTATTGTTAGTGTCGTTTTTTCTACAAACGCAGAATAAGGCGAAATATAAAATTTTTATAAAGATTTTTATCTTATTAAGGCACAGAAGTATAACTTCTAACTTGTGTAGATAAGTACACATACACTTTTTTTACATTGTGGTGTTGTAATACGGACTACATTGAGGCAGGAGAAGATAACAGTTTAACAACCATTTCCAAAAATGCATACTTGTCTAAAGTTCTTCCAGAATTTGTTTTACACAAAAATGATGGAACTTACCGAATATAGCACCAACTGTGACCAGAGAGCCAATCCATGAGACTTGATCGTTTGTAATAGGATACTCAAGTGGCGATTCATCTGTGCTGTTTAATTTACTGTTGATTGGTGACGTCCATCCCATCATATACCCAGTTGATATAGTCGCAATATTTGCTGAAATAGTAACAGTGGTTTAGTTTATGTATAAGAAGGTAAAAATATCACCGCGGACATCGCTTCAAGTGATTTCAAGGGAGTTTTTGTGCATCAGAATTTCATGTTCCGTCGTATTATTTTCCATTCGCTTCACTTATGCACAGTAAACTAACTATTTTACGTAAAACACCACCAAATTTACAAAATATATAGTCGAATAACACAAGATTATGAATAAAATATAAAATCCACTACATGACAGACTAAAATCCCGCCAAAAACTCCTGTATGTCATATAATCTTTTTTTAATTCTTAGTATTTAGTTTCGCTTTTCGAACTTTTACCTCAATTTAAAACAGTTAAAATGAATAAAAATAATCTTTTTTACAAGCTTCTATTTATTTTGTAATGCTTGTTAGTTTGTTTAGGCCCTTTAGATCTACGATTTTGCAATTTTGCGTACTTCTTCAGTTCTAGTGACAATACACGAAAACGATATAGAACTAAATTAAATATTTCAAAATGACCGCCATACACATTAAAGAAACGGGTAAGGTTTTCAGTTTAGTTTAGTTAACAGTTTGTTTTCAAATTTTTTTCTTCTAGATCCGATACCGACGAGAATCGGGCACGTACTGTGAACACCTATGTCAGCAACATATCACACAACTCCGCCGACTTCGCTAACTATTTCCGATGAAATTTAATAAAGACGAGTAAAGACACGGCCTCAGATAATAATTTTATGTCTTCACAAACGACGAATATGAAGGTCAGATACTGCGACAATGGATTGTAGACTCAGAATAGATCTCTAACCGCCTCTATTAGATAATAATCTTACTACAAAAGGAAATACAGAAAGACTAGCAGCTTCTCGCGATTTCGTTTATCTATTCTAATATTATAAAGAGGTAAAAAGTTTGTGAATTTGTAAATTTATGAGATTGTGATGTTGTAGGGGGTAATCTCAGGAACTACTGGTTCGATTTTTCTGTCTCTGAAATTCTTTCAGTGTAATATAGTTCATTTATCTAGGAAGGTTAAAGGCTATATATCATCACGCTGAGACCAATAGGAGCGGAGCACCAACGAATAATATTTGAAAATCGTTTTTTTTTTTTTATTGAAGCACGACATAGTGACTGCACTATGCCTGATGTTAAGCATAGTACAATCGAAAAACATCGGCAACCACCGAGAGACAGATTATCTATCGCCGGTCGCCGCTGTCATGCCGGCCATAATGACGAAAGTCACCCGGTACTGGATATGCACAGGCTGATTCCGAAACGCGACGCGCAGAAGCGAGTCACTATGACGAGCTTTTTCGCCATATGCATGGTGGTTGCGACCCAGTCGGGCTGTAAAACCCTACTACCCCGCTTTCACCATTGCCTCGTTCGTTATTCAGCAGGGTGCATCACGTGCAGGTGAGGTTGGCTTGGGTGTCTCAAGTCTTAAGATGTTACTCGACACCCCTTACACCCCAACAGGGTGCACCACGAGATGTTACTCGACACTTTTTCCTCTTGAGAGTTTACGCTGCGTGTTAGCGTTAGCCCAAAGTAACTATTCCACACGAACGAAGTTGCGGACAGAAGCGTTCTTCTTATGATCAGGACCGGACAACGTCCGCCGGTAATTTTTCTATAAATCATCATCATCATTCAACTGAGATGTAAAATTGAGTTGTGTATGCTACACTCTAAAAGGTTTCTGGATTAGTGCGATAATTTTAAAATAGATGGCGTTAGTAGAATTATATTGTAAATGCCAAATTATGTTTGTTTTTATATATGACCTTCAAACACGGTTGAACGATTTGAAGACCACAAATGGAATTTTGCATAGAAATCGATTATGTCGTGGAATGCGATTTTTTTACGAATAACTAACACTAGCTGTGCCCGCGGCTTCGTTTGAGTGAACTACAAAATTATTGTAATATTAGGTAGGGGCCCGCGACTTTGTCCTCGTAGTAATAGTTACTTTGGGTTAACGCTAATACACAGCGGAAGCTCTCAAGAGGAAAAAGAATCCCGATTTTTAAACATTTTTCATTGGTGCTCCGCTCCCATTGGTCTAAATGTGATGATATCAGTCTCATCTCATATTCGTCTCGCTATCACTCTTTCTCAAACCTTTATACTATGTGATATGAGCTTTATTCCTCTATAATTGATACAATCCTGCACGTCAC
Source organism: Antheraea mylitta (assembly GCA_014332785.1). Taxonomy (NCBI): domain Eukaryota; kingdom Metazoa; phylum Arthropoda; class Insecta; order Lepidoptera; family Saturniidae; genus Antheraea; species Antheraea mylitta. The sequence continues at coordinate 2,575,214 of JACEII010000032.1, forward strand.
CCTTATTCTTAAACATAGGTACTATTATGCTATTGCATCATTCATTTGGGGTCGCTTCTTCATGTAATAACATCTTATTAAAAAATAAAGTAAGCGACATCCATCCATCTACTTTTAAAAACTTCCATACTTTACTAGGTATACTATCTGACCCTACGGACTTTCCATTTTTACCATTCACAGCTAACCGAACACACCTACAATATAAAAGCAGAATCGTATGAATTGGTTCAGTAGTTTCCGAGTTATAAGCAAACAGACAGATGTACAGAGAAAGTAACTAAAATTGATTCTACGCGCAATGAAGTGAGCTATCACTACCTACTTAACAAACAATACCTTGTTATTATCTAATCGAAAAGAATTAACCGCTTATAAGATAAAATAATGTAAATTACACTGTATCTTGAATGATTATCCGCACGAGGGTTTCTATCAAAATATCCTAAATATCCGCTAATATCCGATGATTGTACAGCAGATATAGATCTGCAGTTCAATAATCCGTCTAATCGACGTGGAAAATTTTTATTAGCGATATGTAATCATTTTAATCGTGTCGAATTTTATGTTTGTGTTTTTTTAAAGACGTTATACCTAGAAGGGAACTGGCTCTCAAATGCGGTTGACAGAAGCACAGCTATCCGTTCTATTTAATAATATACGTATATTTCGGTTGCTTTATTTCGGCTCGGTTAATAATATACGTATATAATCGGTTGCTTCGAAAATCCGTGTAACCCCAGTTCGAATCCGAGTGCTAGCAAAAGATATATTTTTTTTGTCTTTTTGTAAAAAAAATCAATTTTATCAGGAAAACCTAACAGTTTATTTTAATTTTTAAATGTTTTTTAAGGAACCGAGATAGGTTCAGTCGCCCAGGTACTATAAAAAGAAAAAATAAATCAAATCGATTGTCTTGTTGCTTCTTCTAAATTACTGGGTTATTTGTCCGAACCGGCGATATTTGTAACGTTCATAACTGCCTTGTCAGGGCCTAAATTGAATAATGAATTTTTGATTTTGGTCACGATGTTATCCGTCACCGTAATCTCCGGTTCAGTTGCAAAGTGTCTACACTATGTCTGACGGTAAGTAGAGTAAAATTCAAAAGCAACGACGACTCTCGACAGACAAATGACTGTAAATGTCATATGTCTTCACTTGACGTTTGCAGGACTTCAGGATGGGTGGAGATGTTTTTGGCGGGATCTAAGTCTGTCATGAAATGGCTTTTGTTATATTTATAATCTTGTGTTATATTATTCTATATTTGGTAATATTGGTGGCATTTTACGTAATATAGTTCGTTTATTGCGCATAAATGGACAGAAAATAATACTGCGGGGCATGAATTCTGGGATGCCACAAAAAATCCTGGAAAGTTTTGACAAAGACGGAAGCCGTCTTGTTAGACCATTGAAATTATCACTACACACTTGTAATATTATTAACTACTCTATAGTAATAATCTGGGAGACTGGTTGTTAAAAATAAAATACACTTAACACGCCTAAGGAAGTTTTCACTTCAAAAAAACAAACTCTAAACGACTGCCCAAATCCGATACCGTTTCATAAAACATTATAGATAAATAACTGAACCGTGATAATCTTTGCCATTATAGTCTCATAGATAATTATACATTTGAGGTGAAATTTAGATAGTAATGCGAAATAAATTTTGTTAACGATCAGTCAAGTATTTCGATAACATTTAGTAATAATTTATTGGCGACCAATGTTATTTGTAATGTAAACAACTGTACAGTAATTGTAAATTATGAATTTGCTTAACGAATGTAATAATCATAGATAAGCTATAATTTCGCGTTATGGTTATTATTTATACTACAAGGCGAAATTCTCCTCACACGAATTGTATAACTCTCGCAAAAGAAACAATTTCGCGTTGTGGCTAACTCGTACATACCACGAAGCGAAATTCGTCTTTTAACTCTGACAATATAATAAAAAAGTTCTGTATTAAATACCGAACGAAATTCGCTAACAATAAATATAGTTACAACTTGCATTTCTCTGTAACTTTATTCAAATTAATTTGAATTTTGTACTGTTGACTAGAGTTTAATCAATTGCATGATTTTGACTTTCATATAGTTAAGTTTTGTGTTTTGTACCAATGATATTATAATGATTTTTAGTTATAACTAGGTGTGCTCGCGACTTCGTCCGCCTGGAAACGTATGTAAAAAACAGTGATTAATAAAATCATCTGAATGTATTAAGTCCATTTACTTATTTACTTTTCTCCCGTACGTAAGTCGCGTCGACATTAAAATTACAATAACTTTTCATAGAGTGGACCGATTTTAATAAAACAAAAACTTTATGATTTTGATGTTTTATTGTGTACTTAGTGCTTTAGCAGTGATACGTGGTTATACAAACAGACAGACAGACAGACATTTTTATTATTACTTTCCCTTTCCTAGACACCTAATTTTTTTTAACCTAAATCTAAAAAGTACAAACCCGTTAGATTTACATTCTTATTATTATGTATAGATATCTTTGTTTTGTGTCTAATGTATTAACTATTGTGATTTCAACAATCCTTTTCAGAAAAACGTAACTCGATTTTGTTTTATAGGACGCTAGTAAGCTGTGTCAGTCATAGAATTATTACTTACTAGAAGAATTTTATGAAACTGTTTTCTTATTATTTTATTTTTAACTTATTCTGCCCGTTCTAAAGCCACCGATTTTTGATTTGACACGTCTTATGGTAGTACGGTATGGAAAAAATTACATTACACATTAAACGCAAGTGTCTTCTGGGTCTAGTAGTATACCGTAGTTAGGTGAAACTGTAAAGGCCTGTTAGGCCGCCTGAAGGTAAATTTCACTCCCGCACAACAGTCTAGGCCGCCCATTGGCAGCGACTCAAGCCTAGGTCTGTTGCCTCGGCGTGGAGCGTTTAAGTATGCTGCCTGCACGATACAGTGACACAAAATCTCACATCACTGCAATATAATTATACATATCACCTCAACACACGAGCACGCCCACATGCTTACACATGAAAGTGGAAGGGTTTTATTTTGTTTCCCTTATAATTTTTTGTATGAGTCAGGCAACAGCCTAAGCCAAAGTGTGCCGTACACCCTTGAGTTAGTTGTCAATCGAGAAAAAAATACCTGAGAGGCTGATAGCGTAGTCAGTTTAAAAAAAAAGTAGTGTAGCAAAATGGGTAAATGTAATTAAGTGTTTATACTATAATATTTTGTATAATATTTGTTAATGAGCACTCTCACATACACATAATTTAATTCATATTAGCTAAAGAAGTGTCACTTCTTCGGCGTGTACACACTGATACAAGCACTGGTTTTTTTTACATAATACGCGATTTCAGATTTTTATAAATTATTTGCCAAAGTGTAAAACAAGTTTGTATACACTAAGAAGAAAGAGTTAAAAGTACTATGCTGGCCAAGTTACTTCATCTGATAAGAATTATTATTGTATAGGTCATAGGGTCAAGTAAACATAGGCTTAGTAATATGAAAGAAGTCATTGTTGCTTCAATATAAAAGTTGGATAATAAATATCGCAATTATTTATATGTTATTTGCCGGTCGGTTGACATATTAACAGTTAAATTAGCGTATTGTGAGAGAGTTCACTGTCAGCCATTTTTATGTTACTTGATTTACCATTTATCAGCATTATTTATTGAAGTGCCAATTTACTACACTACCATACCATACCATAACATATATTCTAGAACCTGACCAAAGATATATAAATAAAAGAAATCGGTTGAGTGTTTATTACAGCATGCTGTTAGAACCGATATCAGACTGTTCCAAAACGCCGTGTAGTTGATTGAAGATTCCTAATTAGTCAATTTTTAAGATTTAAAAGTTTCAGTTGTAAGTAGATATAGATTACGAGAGGACTGACATATCAAATAGTAACTTCTGTCCCCGACTTCGTCAGCATGGAATAATTACTTTGGGCTAACATTGCGTGTTAGACGCAGCGGAAGCTCTCAAAAGAATAGAAAAACCCCCGATTTTGAAACAGTTTTCATCTTAAGGTGAAGATGTGTAGCCTATATGTATGGATATCTATATCTATGTAATCTTCCTCGATAAAAGAGCTATCTAACGCTCAATGATTTTTTTTAAAATCGGGCCGGGCGCGTTCAGGCAAACAAACTCTTCAGCTTTATAATCTTAGTAAAGTTAATAAAAATCTCTAAGTAAAATAAAGATAATAAATCTGTCTACTTCTCTCATACATCTATAAATATACCTATATTTCGCAATGTTACCATTAACCGACATTAAAATTAAATATATTAACTCACTAGAATATTTATTTCAAGCTAACTTCAATTTAAAATTTGTTGTAAAGAGTACACATGAAAGTACAATTGTTCATAGAATGATATATTAAACTAGTTACACTGTACAAATCGGTTCTTCTCTTTGGTTCCTCACACTACGCATTGCGCTTTACATCCTGCTTACAATTCGCGTAATTGTTCCATTCCTGAGTGTCTTGACATGATTTATATACTCTAGAATAGCCAGCCTAGAATATCAACCTGTGGCCTACCGGACCTTTGTAGTTGACCCAACCGATGTTACTTTATTTGCATTTATTTACTAGCCTTTGCCCGCGACTTCGTCCGCGTGGAACAATTACTTTGGGCTAACGCTAACACGCAGCGGAAGCTCTCAAGAGGAATAAAAACCCCGATTCTGAAACATTTTTCATTAGTGCTCGGCACCTATTGGTCTTAGCGTGATGATATCCCCATAACCTGCCTTAATAAATAAGCTATATAACACTGAAAGAATGTGGTTTCTGAGATTACCCCCTATAACGTCACAAACTCACAGACTTTACTTCTTTATGATGTTAGTATAGATTTCGCGCCCATCAGAAAAACTTTGAGCACGCTGAGTAAATTAGATAACTGTAGTCCAGTGAAACTGTTAAGACCTTGCTAGGTCAATAGCGTAGTCAGTACGAGAAAAAAAAAACCCAGATAACTCGATCGCGATGCGTTCCATTGACAATATTGTGGGAGGAGCGAACGAGACAATTCAACTGCCACGATCACCCCCACACACGTGCACGCCTACACGCTTACACATGAAAGTGGAAGGGTTTACTTTTTTCCCTTATCGAACTGAAAAACTCTCAATTTTCCGATAATAAATATATGGAGGAGTTGTTGAGGCATGTATGCTTGGTACACATATGCGTTTCAACAACTCATACATATTTGAATGGTTGGCTAAGATAGGTCGCGATTTTGCATGCAACATGCAACAGCCAAGCCGAGGTGTGCCGTGCACCCTTGAGCTGGTTGCCAAAATAAAATCGGCTGAGTGCCTTAAGCGCTCGCCTCAGTAGTCCGGTGAAGCTTTTAAGACCTTGCTGGGTCAATAGCGTAGACATTTCGAAAAAAAAAAAA